>QODF01000093.1:2281901-2299246 GCA_024372805.1 Oostethus manadensis | reverse complement strand
TTGGCAAAGACATTTTGCTCAGCATTTAAAGGCAGCTTGACACCCATTCAGCTGTTATGATGCTGGACAAGACAAAATGCCTTTACAACGTTCCCTGGCCGTGTTGAAGAGCCAGAAGAGCAAGCTATAAGTAACAATCTATCAGTGTCCTAACTGTGTTTACTTTGTGTAAATAATTGTAGCATTATGGAGTGTGCATACAGGGAGCGCAGCGAGTGCATGCATGCGAACTACAAGTTCGACCCATGTCTGGAGCAGCTAACAGCAGTAAAAGCCCACATTTTAAAAAGATCAAATGGCCATTTCACTATCAACTCCTGTACCGGCAGAATTAGGAAGTGGCGATCGGCAATTGCCTGGAAGTCCTCGTCCGGGAGGCTTAGTTGTGTGACCAATCACAGCGGAGTGGGAGGCGTATCTGGAGGCAGGAAACACTGCAGGAAAAGACGCAGAGTCTGGAAGATCTAGAAAGAGTTCTGTGCGGGTTATCGTGTGCAGCTGCTCTATAGGAGGCCGCAACTCGGTACAAACAACCGAAAATGAGTGTAATAGGTCCCCTTTAAGCAAAGTTGATAAATCATGGCAGTGATCCTTTAAGTGTAATGATGCAATGCCATAAACCTGATGCTTTTTCATCGGAGTCTCCACAAAGATGTTCGGAAATGTCCTGAGACTAGACGGACACTGATCCGAGTGGTTTTAGACAGTGAAGCCATTCCAAGCACTTATACATACACCTGGTTGCATCTGCTAAAAGGTTCTGGCGTCTGTTGATTTATCGCTTCACGTCCACTCATTAGACCTTTTGGGAGGGGAAAATGTTTAACCTCAATCAGACTTTCATGCCTCTATTTGGAGTCTGCAAGTATTTCCGGTTTCCTATCCGTGAGCCTGAGTGCATTGTTCTGCCATCATCTCCGCCCTCCCTCCCTGCCGCTGTATACATCACAATAATGTTAGCGGTGACACCCCCTTCCACAGGCGCTCATGTGGAACAGAATTACATAAGCCATTTACCACCAGGTCCGCATGATGGATGACAGGGCCCGCGGACATAGAATCCAGTCTTCATTGTGACGCCTCCCCCTCCTCCTCCCCCCGGCCAGCAGCCAATGTCACACTGATGACATACGACGCTTCTCTAAAACCCCCAAAATGTTTGTCATGGAGTAGGTTGGATCAGAAACTTTCACACGTCACATGTGTGACAATTGCTAGTTCATTCATTCATTCATTTTCTATACCGCTTATCCTCATTAGGGTCACGGGGATGCTGGAGCCTATCCCAGCAGACTTTGGGCGAGAGGCGGGGTACACCCTGGACTGGTTGCCAGTCAATCGCAGGGCCAATTGCTAGTTCTATCCCCCAAAAAACATACACAAAAACATGGTGTCCTAACTTCTTCACTTTTTCCAACCAATCGTGCTGCTATTTTACAGATGTGCTCCTCGGTCTCCTAAAAATGAGCTGCAATTTTTGAGGTTGCAGTGGGTGCCTTGCAGAGCGTACTGAGCTGTGTGAGAAATTTCCTGTCAATCTGAATTGGGGGGTGGGTTGGGTGGTTGTCCTGTAGCAGCACCACCACGTGGCGCATATGTCAGAAAAATAACAGCACAGGCAACACAGCGTGGGGTGCGTGTTTTGACAAATATCCGCCCGTTTGTGTGCAGCCCTTGGGGAGTTGTAGCGATTAGCTTCCACAAAAGCACACCCGCGGTGACAATGGCATCAGCATGCTGTAGTTATTGTAGTCAACCGGCTTATTAATCATATCTAAGTTACACTGCAGTTCATTCCGACGAGCACAGCCGAAGAACATTCTGATCAAACGTGAGATCAAGTACACCCTATGGGTTTCATAATGCGACCACAAGTGATAACTCTTGCAGTTAAATTTTTAATCAGTGGGCTAGGAGAACTTTAATGGAATAGACCTGGTGGGCACTTAGTTGGTCTGGTATCTTCTGACAGCCACTCTGTGATGCGTGTGTGTTGGTGTGCGTAATTCCTCTTTTGGATTTTTCTATCTGATTATTTCGATGGTCAAAACGACAACGCGCGCTCAGTCGGGTCCAAAGCGCGAATGTAGTGTAGAGACTTGACATTGACCTGCAGACCAAATGCCAACTTCCAGCGAGGACCGCTTGCAAAAGTCCCTTTCGATAAAGCAGCCCATGTAGATATGCTAACAAGTCATATACCTTACTACGTGAAAAATACATAATACGAATTGGGCTTCAAATATATTTCCGTCCCATTTAGCAAAAAAAAAAATCCAAATCCAAAACTGAAAATCAAAAGCACCGCCCAGATTCTCCAATGTACTGCACCGCCATGAAAACTGCCCTCAAGCGTTGTAAAACCAAAGAAGAAGAAGAAGAAGTGTTGTGGAAAATAATAAAGCCAAACGCACCACTTCAGTAGCTGCGGAGAAAAGCTCTGTTTATTCGGACATGCCTTTTATACACTTCTGGCACACTACAATACGCACATACTTTCCAAGAAGCCTCTCCCTAACAGGACATGTTTTTATACACTTCTGGCACACCACAATACGCACGTACTTTCCAGGAGGCTTGTCCCTAACAGGACATGTTTTTATACACTTCTGGCACACCACAATACGCACATACTTTCCAGGGAGGCTTCTCCCTAACAGGACATGTCTGTTATACACTTCTGGCACACCACAATACGCACATACTTTCCAGGAGGCTTGTCCCTAACAGGACATGTTTGTTATACACTTCTGGCACACCACAATACGCACATACTTTCCAGGAGGCTTGTCCCTAACAGGACATGTTTGTTATACACTTCTGGATGTCCTCATGTTACTGAAAACACATTATATAGTTCATTATATAACTACGAGAGCATCTGGAGTTGACAGTTTCACAATATATTACCCCCTTTTGGGGGTCCCAAACACTCAAACAACACAAACACATCTCTGACCAATATCGTTTAATCTTGTCCAATCCTGAATCACATTCACGGGTGAAGTTCATGCAGTCCACGATGCATACTTGTCCTGGCAAGTGGGTGTTGAGGGGAAAGTTTTTGGGCTGTGAGTTGTCCGTGGGTGGGGGCAAAGTGGGTTGTGAGCGCTGTTTCAGCTCACGTCATTCACCGCCCAGAGGATTATTATGCCTGTCTAAGAACGGTGTTGGCCATCTTCAGTCCCTTTCTTCAATCACCCGCCGATGATCAGCACGCTGTCGTCTGGAGGGACACTTTGTGGTGAGGGGCTTCCTTCGCCGAGACGAGTTGGTGACTTGGCACGTCACCAACTTCCTCAGCGTTTCTTCTCGGCCTGGCTTCCTCCTCGACTATGGCTCGTCCGGATGTCCCGTCTCAGCCGGCCTGGTCCCATTCCATGGATGCAGCCCACCTGGGTGGCGCCATCTCAGCTGGAACAATCCCTTCCTATATCTAGTGGTGTGCCTCATACTAGCCTGACTGTCAACTACTTCCTATGGTTTATGGATTACTATTGAGTATATTTATTGCCTGTGTCTTATTGATTTCTGTAACTTTGTGAAATATCCTAACGGTGATAACATGAGGATACTGAACAGAATATGTAACTCTTGCTACCCTAAAACCATTGTCCTTTGCTACCCATTGTCCTTCTAGGTCAGTCCAGTCCTTGGCATGGTGGTTTCCCAAGCTATGTTAACATAGTTCATGGCGAGGCCTCAGCATATCGTAATTTTGGATGGCGGTGGTCAGCTCAATGTCCAGTGTCCTTCCCAGTCATATTATCAATCGTACCTCATGGCTAACTGAGTCCTCTGAGTCCCTGTCGTCATCAGTCATCAGGATTGGGAAACAGTCAGGCTGTTCAACCACCAGTTGCGCCAGCTGGGCCTCTGCCACCTTGGCGGCCGCCAGGACAGTCATCTGTCTTGCAAAAGTCTTAATTAGTAATTTCTTCAGAATGGGTACGATGCAACAAAGTAAAAAGCATACTAGTGTCAGAACTAGTACTACTACTACAGTTATTCCCATCTTTGCCAGATTGACACCCCAGTACCGAAGTTTTGTTGTGAACCAATCAAGTGACATTGTTTCTCTTCCTGCATGGTACCACGTCGCGCTTCCTCGGACCAAATTGTAGGGACCCTCTCGTCTTGGCGCGTGCCACTTCCGCATGTAGACTTGATGTACACCTGGTCGCCAGGCACCACCAAGCCGCCTGCCGCCTCCGTGGACTCAGGAACCCTGCTTTTCCCCTGCACATAGATAGCTCTATGTATGGCAGTTTTAGATAGTCTTTTAGTTCCTGCTGTAACTGCTCAAGTGGAGGTCCTTTATATGGTCCTCTTAAATGTGGTGCTGGCATGGGTCGACCCGTAAGCATCTCATGTGGTGTTAGATGTGTACTTCTGTTAGTTTGCATGCGATAGCTCATTAGTGCGAGTGGTAGCGCATCCACCCAGTTTAGCTTTGTGCTAGCACATATTTTGTTGAGTTTGGCTTTGATTGTCCCATTTGCCCGCTCTACCATTCCCTGGGACTGAGGATGGTGGACACACCCTAACCTTTGTTTTATTCGCAGCTGTTGTAAGATTCCTTTATATACTTTTTGCACGAACGCCGAACCATTATCTGAACTTATTTCCAATGGTATGCCAAACCGCGGAACTACTTCTCTTAACAGGAATTTAACAACATTTTCTGAGCTCTGATCTTTTGACGGCGTTGCTTCGACCCAATGACTAAATCGGTCAATCACCACCAACATATATCTTTTTCCCTGCACCGACTTGATCATGTCTACTACATAGTCCACCACGAGATGTTTGAATGGTCTCTCCGGAACAGGTACGTATCCAATAGGTGTAGTTAAATTTTCTGACATTATACTGTGCACAAATTTCACATTGTCCCAAAACCTCATCTATCATTTGTTGCAAATATGCTGACCAATATCCTTGCTGCTTTATCTTCTTTACAACCTTTTCCTGCCCATTGGTTATCTCGGTAATCTCCCATCATCCACTTCCTCTCAGAATCCCCAATGATGCTACGTCACAGCACTCTTTTTAGGGTAACTCCTGTCTCATAATACGAAGATTCCAAGACACAAAAGCCCGAAACAATTCCATATCTTGGCGTTCCACTGTACTTAAGAACTACAAGTAAACAGTCAAGGACTGTGCCGTTTGTAACTCTGTGATTAGCTCTTCGTTGGAGGAGCCAATCATTATCCAGTAGGTCATTACTCAATGCAACAGTCTAACCCACGGTGTCATTTAAGAAAGAACACTGAAATCTTCACACAGCAACTTAACACGCATAAGGTAGCTAAGAAACTTACAAGACAAGTACCGGTACGAGTGATACGGAAGCCCTTCCGGAATTAATTCATTCCGTATCTTGAGGTTCTCCTGTATATTTATCATATACACATGAAAAGCCTATCATTAGGGATGTCCGATTATATCGGCATGACAGTTTCGTTTTTTTTTCCTATGATGAAAACCGATGCAGCCCTTAAAGCTCCACCAAAGTCGCAACATTGCTGAATTTTCTGTAACATGATACCTCATGTAGTTCCCACCAGGATATGGCGGACATCTGCAACTTCAATCGAAGCAAAAATTGTGGGTGTGTTTCTTTGCAAAGTTCAGGACTTTATAGACTTTTTTTGTCCAAACCCCGTGTGCGTTTTCAAAACAAAGGGTGAGGGGGGTTAGCTCATAGACAATAAATCCATCGCTAGTCGTCAACGTTGCAACCAAGCAAGATTTGGAGCGGAGAAGATGCCTCATTCGTGTGCCATATTTGGAAGTGTACAACTCGTTTTTACTGCCCAAACCAAATCCCAGAAAATAACCTTCCACAGGTAAGACTTAAGGTTTACCTTTGATAGTATTTGGTCCATAGACTGCATCATTTGCAGACATTGTGGAAAACACTGTAATCTTTTGTTTATTATATGTCTACAAGGTAGCGGGTAGTGGTTCATTCCACGACGGGAGATATGTGATGTTGCACATGTCGGTAGCGTTTGATATCGGAATCATATGTTGAGAGTTGGACAATATCGGCATATCAGTTAGCGGCAAAAAAGCGGACATGCACGCCGATTATTATTATCAATTTCTGTCTTTGTTTTATTTTCCCCACTATCCCAACTTTAAAAAAATATCCTTTGTACATTTTCTTTTTGTAAAATTACAAGTTTATTGACTTTATGCCACTAAATTAAAACCTAGTTTTCCAAAATTTACATTTTATTTTCATAAAGTTCTGACTTAAAAATACACTCTCTTTCTTAAATAATTTTTTTCTTTATTTTTATTTAATATTTCCACACTATACTACTAAAATTTTCCTCATAATATTACAAGTTTGTTTCCATAAAACACACATGATGTGGCCAAGATGGGAGTTACGTAACAAATCCCAATCAGTCAGTATCAACCATCAGGGACATTTCCGATTTTTGACATGCAGTTGAATGACATCCCCATCAGCAGTGTAGTGTCCCCCACTGTAAGGTACCTTTAATCGCAAAACGTCCGTTAGATCACAGCTGCAAAACACCCTCAAAATGGAGGTAAAGAAAGTAGCAAGAGGCCAAACAGCATTTTGATCAAGTCAAGGCCAAAGTGATGTTAAATGTTAATTTATCACTTTCAGTTTGTATTTACATCCATTTATTAATTAATTGATGATGCCGACCGAGGTCCCACTGTGGGGGCTCTGACGCCACACGACCCGGCCCTTTCGGGGTCCACTTATTGCTTGGTAGATGGAATGTAGAAATGCCTGACAAGTGACCCAATCAGCCCCAATCTTCCCCCGACCATCACTGCACTTTATTCGGT
This sequence comes from Oostethus manadensis, assembly GCA_024372805.1. Taxonomy (NCBI): domain Eukaryota; kingdom Metazoa; phylum Chordata; class Actinopteri; order Syngnathiformes; family Syngnathidae; genus Oostethus; species Oostethus manadensis. Next base: position 2,292,403 of record QODF01000093.1, on the reverse strand, counting down.
AGATGTGTTGTCACATGGGTGTGGACAGAAACACAGCATACAGACATAGGTGATCCCTTCATTTCATTGCAGCTCATCATCAATGCGTTGCTCTACACTAGTGGTTCTCCATGGGGGCCCGACCCACTATTTGAGAAGCACTGGTCTATACTAATAAAATCCTTAAGTTTTTTTTTCCAATAGGGATGTTTTTCATCGTATCAGCTGTATTTTACAAGCTGAACTACGTGGAAGATAAACAAATACAATATTTAAACGAACAGTGTGTTCATCCTGCAGTAAAAGGGTACACTGAGTTATTAAACACCCTCAGCGCTGCAAATGCGGGATGCAGCAAGACCCCACCATCCAGGTCTACAAATTATTAACAACTGACACAATCGTCTCATTTGAAATCATCTTAAATCATCATTTTCCAGCGAGGGTCACATGGTAAAAAATGAAAGCATGCAAGGGTCCACTCTGATATTTTGTAAATCAAGAGATGCTGATCACAGCCGTTCAATACAAGCCTTTATGGCCCAGTCAACATGCAAAAAAACACAGAGGGTGCACAGGAGACTGAATGATTTTTGAGGAACAGACCGGCTGCAGAAGTTCTTTCTCATCTCCAACTAATTCTACGGGCGCTTATGTTTTTTTTCAAGTTGGAAGACAGGTTTACACAGACAGTCTGGAGTTACCTGTAAGTACTGGGACAGAAGATGCCTGTGTGAAGCTAATCTATTTACAAGAATCCCCCACAAAGTCCCTCTGGTAAAAAAAAGGCACATGCAGAAGAGGTTACAATTTGCCGAAGAACACATCAACTGGACTGAAGAGAAATCGAGGAACATTTTGTGGATTGATTAGAGTAAAATTGTTCTTTTTGGGTCCAAGGGCCGCAGACAGTTTTTGAGATGACCCCCAAACTCTGAATTCAAGCCACAGTACGCAGTGAAGACAGTGAAGCATCATGATATGGGCATGTTTCTCCTACTATTTATTCCATAGCAGGGATCATGGATCAGTTTGCATATGTCCAAATACTTGAAGAGGTCATGTTGCCTTATGCTGAAAAGGTCGTGCCCTTGAAATGGCTGTTTCAACTTTTTCTCTTAATATTTTGACGCATTCTTGTAAAATTACAGCAGAGTTTTTTGCAGTTTTTTAATTCCCCTATTTGTGTGTAATTTTTGTGTAATTTTTGTGTAATTTCTTGCCATAATTATGACTTTATTCACATAATATTGTGGGATATTTCTAGTAATATAACATTTTTAACCAAACCTAAATTTCCAAAACTTTGTTGATTGTGCTATGTCATTTAAAAAATATTTAATGTTATGCCATGCTATATGCTTCATCCTTGCAAAATTTACAAGTGTTGCTGTTTTCTTCTATTTCTGCTGTTTTTATTTTCCAAATATTTAAACTTTCTTCTTGTAAATTGTATTTTTAGTCTAATAATATGTTTACTTAATTTCCATACTATTTTGACTTTATTCCTGAAATATCACGTATTACAACTTTAATATTATATTTGGTATATTTTTGATTGATTTTTGATTTTATGTTATGAAAAATACAGGTTTTTTTTTTTTATACTGTATATTATCATCATCCTTTTTTTTTTTAAATTATGTATCACGGGCCAATAAAAAACATCCAAGGGCCGCACTTTTGACACGGCTGCATACATCATAACGTCAGAATGATGCTTCAGCTTCATCAGGTCCACATGATGCACATATATTATTTTATGGTGCCGTGATGGATCATTGCCTGACTCTGCTCTTATGAACTACTTCTCTGGCTGACCTTTCAAGTTACTCTCGAGCCGTCTGTTTGCAGTCTCGCAATTGAAATGGACGCTTCGGTAGTGGAATCATCTCAAACTAGTTTATTACCAGTACTTCTTGGCGTAGAGGGGGCAAGCAAGCGGTCATACAACTAAATGTTTGTCAGGGATGGGCAGGCTGTTCCATTTCTCTGTCCAAATACCGGGAAATTAACAGTCTGAGAGTTATACACTTCTAACAACACAATATGCAGCATGTTAAACATTATAATTCATAACAAGATATTACAGCTACCCACACATGTGCAATATGCATTATTATTCATGGATTATACGCTGTACATCTTATAAATACTAATGTTACATTATTCATTTTTGTACCATCATCACATCCATCAAGTAATATAGCTCATTCTTGGGCTTACTGTACGTACAGTATATATTATTTGAATGCATACAAGAGAATTTTGATCAATAAATATAATTGTTATTAGTGCTGATGGTCAAAATAATTAGTTTGGATATTTATTGAATGAATGCCCTATGCTGCGCATTAAAAGAGACAAGATTTTGGAGTTCTGCCACAAGAAGATGGATGATCTCCTGCAGCCAAACCGCCACTTGTCTGCCCTAATCTGGTTATTTTATTGTATCCATGTCCTGAGCAGTGCATTCAAAGAGACTTGGGAGGGCTGCTGCGAGAATTCCTGTCCATCCTGGTCACACCCAAAGAAAACCTTTATCCCTGTGACCTCCAGCTCCACCTCCTGTCTTTTCCTCAGGGGCACTGTCTCTAAACCAAACAACATGGCTGGTCTCACCACAGTTTTGTGCACCTTTCCTTTCATTTTAGCTGAAACTCTTCTATCACACCCCACACTTTTCTGCACCCATTCCAGCTTCTTCACCTCTCGTAATGACCCTTCTCTTGTGATAACTTTGATTAGAACCTGAACACCATGTACACATTATTTAAAAAAAAATCATGTGTCTTATTTTTGGGGGTTGGGCATTGTTTAAACTTGAACGATTCCGATTCTTCGTTTCTCTTTGGGTTCCTAACGATTCCCGATTCCGGTGCTTTACAGAGGCCGGGTCATCAAAATGTCTGAACTCCTCCATGAATTGTTGAACGACATGAACTTACTAGGAATTTTAAAAAATAATGATAAAAAAATGGGGGGATACTTTGCTGCCTCAATGTTGACATAAGTTTTTGTTTTTTGTGACGCCATTATTTTGGTGACACGACTAAACAGGATATTCTTATGAACTTTTGTCTTCTGTTTGGTGAATGTAAGCTGTTGAAGTGTGAAACACATGGACATAATCAGAACAATGCAACCCATGTTACACCTAAACGTGGTAATTATATTTAATTAAGAAAAGGAAAGCACGCGCAGTGCAGAGCCCAATAAGCCAATGCATTCAATAGAGACTTGTTGCGGAGCCAAATTGACATATGAGCACATACAGCATGAGATTCTGCACAGCGGCACGGAGCTAACATTATTTAAGCATTTGTCAACAAGGACGAGGCGGAAGGAAGAATAGAAAACGCCCGTCTTCTGCTGGGTGTAAGTCTCATTCTGCGTCAAGGACTCCCGAACAAAATGGCCGCAAAACCCGAAGACGACAGTGTGCGAAGTGATTTATTGAAAGGTGGGAAGACTATCTTTTAGGGTTCCGAATCCACGGAAGGAGAAAACTGGCAAGGACGTCTGAGGCCACGTGTGTCACACCCACCATTCAGCACCGCGGAGTGTGGATGGGTTGGCCAAAGTGCGTGTCGTCATTTGTATTTGTGCGACGGTACTGGGCTTTAAATGGGATCCATTATGCCGTTCCTCCTTTCTGACCTATGTTTGCTGTATTCTCGTGTTAAACGCGTCAGGAAATGAGGTTTCCACATTTGGAAGTGAGCCCTGAAAGCACGGACGTCTAAAAACAGGGCAATGTTGAGCGAGGGAAAACTAATTTTGTTTAGCTTTCCTAAAGAGGCAAACATCAGTCAGAAGTGGTTGGAGTTGCTGATTCCCGGCCAGCAAAATGCATATGGGCCGGAGGTGGACAAAATTACACAGACTGTTTTGGCGGGAGGCAGGAAACCCAATATACCCAATATATCCCGTGGTATGCATGTGCTCAGATGTGGAACTATTTTTGTCACTTCTTCATTTTGTGATCCCGTCCATCCATTTTCTTCCGCTTATCCGAGGTCGGGTCGCCGGGGGCAGGAACCTAAGCAGGGAAGCCCAGAGGTCCCTCTCCCCGGCCACTTCCTTCAGCTCTTCCCAGCGGATGCCGAGGAATTCCCAGGCCAGCTGAGAGACATAGTCTCTCCAACGTGTCCTGGGTCTTCCCCCGAGGCCTCCTACCGGTTGGACGTGCCCTTTCGGCCGCTTGTACCCGCGATCTTGTCCTTTCGGTCACTACCCAAAGCTCATGACCATAGGTGAGGGTAGGAACGTAGATCGACCGGTAAATCGAGAGCTTTGCCTTTTGGCTCAGCTCTCTTTTCACCACGACAGACCGGTGCAGAGTCCGCATCACTGCAGACGCTGCACCAATCCGCCTGTCCATCTCACGTTCCATCCTTCCCTCACTCGTGAACAAGACCCCGAGGTACTTAAACTCCTCCACTTGAGGCAGGACCTCATCCCCGACCCGGAGATGGCACTCCACCCTTTCCCGGGCGAGAACCATGGACTCGGACTTGGAGGTGCTGATTCTCATCCCAGCCGCTTCACACTCAGCTGCGAACCGATCCAGTGAGAGTTGAAGGTCACTGCTCGATGAAGCCAACAGGACCACATCATCTGCAAAAAGCAGAGATCGAATCCTGCGGCCATCAACTGGATCATTTTGTGATTGTTATTTTTAACCTTTTTGGGTGTCATGAACACTTTAAAGAAGTTTGATCAAATGTTTGAATACTTTACATGGGGGGGGGGGGGATCTCATGTCCGACTCATCGCCGCTAACGAGTGATGCCGGGAACACAGAGTGTAGGTAGGATTGCAAGGTTTATAGTGTGTTGTGTGTAAATATCCCAACACGGACACCAGCGGCTTACTGTAAACATTTCTGTTCATTTTGTGTACTTGGAGTCCACATGAGTGTGTGTCTCCAAGAAGCGCTATTGTGCACGTTTTACACACACACTGTACCGTTGCACTTGTCCAACGTAACAGATGCCATAAATCGCAAAACAACAAGGTAACATTCGCCGTGTGGGTCGCCGCGCTTCTCATCAACTATTTAGCCTGGTAGCTTCCCGTCGGTAAGCGAGCAATGGTAACTGAAGAGAGAAGGAAAGTGTTATTACAGCTGGAACCTGACAACAGTCTGTACAACTGGGAAAAATGCGAGCAATGGACGGAAAAAAGGCTGGCAGTTCTGCTGTGGCTATTGGTAAAGAACAAGCCCGACCCTTTCTCCCACTCCAAAATGGCACATCTCCCACTGTAAGCATGCAGAGAAATTGGCGAGTATCTAATATTACAACTTCATGGTACGCTTGAGCGAGTCCCCTTTCACAAATGGGTTCCGTTTTCTTAGAACCTTGCTGGACGACCCATCATGCGTGCAATTGGCGAGCTGGCGGAGAAGGATGCGGTGCATGCCTCTGAGCGGGTGCACATCGGTACCTCATAAACACCCCACGACGTAAGGACCCTCAGCGGGTGGCTCGTTACCCAGTCGGCAATTGGGTCGATGCCACTTTCTGCCACCGGTGATATTCCAGCAAAAAACAGAACACGGAATTATTATTTTTTAAATAATCATTACCGTGGCGGCATTATTTTTACACCCAACATTTGTCAACAGTGCGTGTTGGAGCCGCGCAGTGAGATTCTTCCTACAGCAGCAGTTGCTCACAGCAAGCCGCGGAAAATCCGAGCACCTGCGGCACAGCGAGCGGTCGGGATAAGGAGCGCAAACAACCACGCGGAAAGAACACAACGCAGCATCGCTTGCGCTCACATGCTGGCTTTTTATTCTTCCTTCCGGAACACCTGCACTGCAAAACCTTTGCCTGGGGTCACCTTAGCTGCCCCTCACTGATGTAGCACATCTTGGTAAGCCCGCTATCTACATCTTCCTCCCAAAACTTTAGCCGCGCCGTCAGCAGCTGACCGGGCTCATGTGCACTTGCATTGGTTCGCGTTCGAATCCGATTACAGTCACCCCTTGCCTTTTTAAACTTTCACTTTACCGTGTTTCAAAAATACATTTATTAAATCACGCTGTTTTGTGGTTGAATGCGGCCTATTATTAGCCCATGAAAAATACACATTTTTCCCTGAATTATGCTTTGTGTGTGTGTGTGTGTGTGTGTGTGTCCTGTCCAGCCATTAGGGCAGATAGTATTTATGATCTAGATGCCGTTACATGCTAAACAGATTTGCTCTGCCAGGGAAAAATATAAAATACTCTCCTCTGTCACATAGATTTTATTACGTGCTCGTTTTTATGCAAATTTGGGGTGGCCGGATCGGAGCAGGAGGGGATAGAGAAGAAGAAAAAAGACGACAGAGGTGGAGAGCTGGGTGTGGAGGGGAACGAAACAGACAGAGACAACACCACCAGCAATAACAATAACAAAACAGACAAATCAGACTACATCAGCACTGCAAGTGAAAATCCTGCAGTCAGTGAACTGACCATAACATAGAACAATACATATGAGCCATAAAACAGGAGGTTCAATACCTGAGAAAGGAAGTAAAAAACCTGAGGGTGGAAAACAACGTATCACAAGGAATGATCTTCTCAGTCTTTCAGGACAGTGATAGTAATCTTCCACTGAAACTGCTCTTCTATTGGAAGATGATTGTCATCAGCAGCATGATGCCCAGTATCATCTCCCAACAGAATAGCAGTTTCAGTGATAGTGATAGTAATCTTCCACTGAAACTGCTCTTCTATTGGAAGATGATTGTCATCAGCAGCATGATGCCCAGTATCATCTCCCAACAGAAAAGCAGTTTCAGTGATAGTGATAGTAATCTTCCACTGAAACTGCTCTTCTATTGGAAGATGATTGTCATCATCATCAGCATGATGCTCAGCATCATCTTCCAACGGAAAAGCAGTTTCAGTGGCATATTAGCATCATGGTCCTGCTCCACTAGCAGCCTGAGAAGATCATTCCTCCTCCAGGCCATGCGACTTTTCAACACAACAAAGGAGACCCACATGACTGGTATTATTACCTTATTTATTATTATTTATTATTACATTATTTATTATTTTTTGCAGAGCAGCTGGCAATATGAATTTCTACAAGATCATGTTGCCGTGAGCGCCACTCTCAAAAGAAAATAATGATGCAAAAGACAAAATCACTGGAGCAACAAGTTGCTATTTTAGTGGAAGTAGACATCGTCATCATCAATACTTGCGTCCCGCTGTGTATGGCGGGAAACAACATACAACGTCACATATTCGGAAATTCAAAACCGCACTACTGAAGCAGGGCAAGCAGTTTAAAGGACTAAACATCTACATAAATGAGCATAAGAAGAAACGTAACTTTGATATTGCCAAGAAAGCGCGTGACTTGGGGAAGCGGGGAAAGATCCAAAGCACTCGGAGCGCCGACTGTAAAACTGTAATTAGACATTTAGAGAAATTGGAAAAATGAATAAATTATATTACGTGATGTATTCCAATATGACTCGTATGCAAGTTCAAATCCAATTAAACCGTTGCCATTTATGAATCATGTGTGCAATCCAATCCACTTGTGTGTGCCCCAATTTCTTATACAACTTGGTACAGTTTTTCCCATTTTTTTTTTTACCTCAAATCAGTCTCAGCATCTGTCCCAGTCTTTCCGTGCATGTTGGAAAAGCAATTAAGGTCCAAATCCATACAGTATGTTGTGTTTAATTTCTTTGTCGCCGTTGCCTCTCGCCGCAGCTGGTGACATTTAAGAGGATGAGGCACAAAAGGCCATCATTAATTGTTGGATTGATGCACTTTTACTCAAATCGTGGCCTTTAATGATTTTTTTTTTCCTGCTCTGACTGCTTGAGCACATCATTTAGGAGAGAGCGAGAGAGAGGAAAAAAATGTGAACAAAAAAAAAAAAGACGTCTTTGTTAGACGGGGAGCCGGGCGAAGTCGAGGAAAGTAAGACTGCGAGCGAGAGAGGAGATGATTGAGTGACAGCATGAAAAGGTGAGTTGGGGGATTTAATGACTGCGTATAAAAAACGAGATGAGGCATTTCCGGGAACGGGAGATGTATCCATTTCATAACTGCAGAGAGTGGAGACTCAGGGCTGATTTCACACACTTTTATACTTTTTGTCGCTTCTGCAGGCGTCAGCAGCGCGTTTCCGCGTACACGTATGAGTGGCACGTTTTGCCCTCGCACAAACACAAGGCAGGGAGTGTAGCACTGCCAGGCTTTTTTGGACTCAGGGTGGATAAATGGAAACGGAAGTGTAAATGACATTTGTGGCGCCTCCTGCGGGTTTCGCTCAGAAGGCTTTGGACGACGTGATATCAGACATATTAGACTGGTATCCTCAAAGTTGCATAATCGGGGGACAAACGGCCAAGGACTTATAGACAATGAGTTGCGCGGTCTCTTACAACGTGTAAAGATGCGTAGTGTTGACCAAAAGCTTTGGAGATGAATATTTTTAGACCTTTTGTCAGACAAAACCACTGATCACTTTTGTCTTTGGAAAATTCATTATTCCTCACCAAAGCCTTCTTGGACGATTGGGAGAAGTTGTTCTAGAACAGGGTTGGTCATTATCCAAATGACGTTTTCCTTAAAACTAGCGGTTCTCAGTTATTTTCTGTCACCCCACCTGTCATGGATGGATATTGGCAGGTTTACACTAAAACCGAAAGTACTCCCTCCTCTTGACAGTTCAGGGGGACCCGCCCCGCTATTTAGGGAACCGCTGCTTCAAACCAACAACAACACCACTGCAGCTGGCAACATGACTTGCAGTGCTAGTCCGATGCACCCATTTTGTCTCATTTACTTCAAGACCCAATAAATGCAAATGAAAGAGCACCACAACGCATAGTTCTCCCTCGTACCTGGACAGTGGTGGATCCAAGCCGCTCTGCTCGTTGGTTGAGCAGAGCCATCCTGAAGTTAGCCCGACTAGCTGTTGCTGTGGATGCTGCAGTATTGCGTAATACTCCCCACTTTGCTGAAGTCCATTCCGTTTCTGCCCACAGTCTCCCTTTGGATAAAGCTGAAAACCACCATCTCCTCAGTGATGCTTTACTGCATTAATGACGGGCCCTTGAGGTTTTTAAGTGTCTGTCCGTAAACCTAGGGTGTCGTTCCCTCTGACACACACACACATTATACCAAATTAAAAAAAACTGAAGCCCCACAGGATGTCAACAAGCATCTCTCTGAAGGAGAGGACATGCAAATGCAACACTTCAATTTTAAATGAGAAGCAAAGGAGTTGAGGCAAAGGCAGACAGCCGTGCACGCACACATATGGCGGCAATAAAAGTGTCCTTCAATACTAAATGCCACTTAGCACAACAGCGCGTGACGCATTCAGATCGTCTCGCACACGCACACACGCGCACGAAAATAATGCCAGCTGAGTTAGCAGGACTAACGAGAACTCCCGTTGACCTGTCAGAATCCGACGTAAACCCGAATCGAGCGGGGGACACGATGGAGGTCGTGAGCGTGTGACATCAACGGTCGGCTACCTCTACGGAAAGATGATGCGCTGGCTCCTCTGGGGGAACAAAGTGGCGTTACCAAAAAAAAATTAAAATGGTGGGGTCGTTAAAAAAGCAGCAACAGAACCTATGTTGTAATAGTCAGCAACTAGCACAATCCACATTTTAAAGCGCACGCAGAGGTAGGTAAAGACGTTCACGATGCCGTCGAGCGTGCATATCATGAATGCTTAGTCTTGTTTGTTTCCGGAGAATCTACTGCACCTCCTGGTAACTTGTTTGCCATGTAGCAGTAAGAATACACTAACAGTACCTTATCTGGTTAGTCACATTGCACTGCCATTATTTGGAGCACTCCTGTAACTTGCGTTACCGACTCTAAAATCTATGCTTCCCGTGTGGCCCTGCAGCTGCCACTTTGCGCCAAGGTGACCACTGAGATGCCATCCCAGGCTCTCACTTCACATGCTTGACCCTTTCCAGCCCCCACCCCGTGATAACTACCATTAGCAGTCCTTGTAAACAGGTGGAAATCCACTTTCACTGGACCTTATTTGCGGATGAAAAGCCTGCTAAGAGGGAGTAATTAGGGCGCGGGGTCTAATGAAGAAGCAGGGAGGTGGTCATGTCAAGGGCACCATCATGGGATTTGGTTGGAAGCTTGGGTGAACGTGACGTTTAGTTGGAATTATGAGTAATCGTCAATATTATATCATAATATGGGTCGGATAACAAAAGGAGGGGAACTTTTACGTACACACAAACACGGTAAGCTAAGGCCGTACAGTTTGGACGTCTTGATGGCTTCCGACGTTACTGAGATCCCACCTGAGATGTTTTCCACGCGGCACAGTGTTAGGGGCGCCATCATGATCCTTCAATGGCACAATGGAGCGTCAGGTTGTGCAGGGGCGTCAAACGGCGGGTGAGCTATGTGGAGAGGTTGCGGGGGGATGGATGGCAAGGGAAGTTTACAAAAACGGCACCAGTGGATGCCCTCCATGAGGCCATCTTCACCACCTGGACCAACATGCCAA
>QODF01000093.1:2258596-2280995 GCA_024372805.1 Oostethus manadensis | reverse complement strand
GCGCGCGCGCACACACACACACACACACACACACACACACACACACACACACACGTGTCCACGCACAGCATCCAGGAAGAGCGAGATGCATCCGTCAGACTGTGAAGGCAACCCACAGAGCAGGAAGCGGGGATAAGGCGCCACACCCCCCCGCTGGTGAAAGAGGGAACGAGCAGGACAGATAATGCCTTCTTATCGCCCCCCCCCCAGCGCCACCCCTCGGCTCCCCCCATCCTCACTGACATGTGACCATAACTCACGCAAAGGACGCAATCACGCCTCAAAACATGCCTGCTTGTAGCCGACCAGGACGGATCCCACTGGGCCTCGTCCAGTGGCTTCTACAGCAATACTGTACAGTACACGTATGTGTGACCCGACCGGGCCGCCCCTGCACCTGAAAGAGGGGGCCAATGCGACCCGTGTTCTGCATGCAAAAACAACACATGGCAGAGAAGAGATGACTCGTTTCAATGCACAGTAGTTCCAGCGCATGCAGAGTTGCTCAGCACTGCCGGCGTCCTCCACGGCCAGTAAGGTGTGACTCCCTTCTGTGGAAATAAAAGCATGCAAGTTTAATCCTACAGAACATGTCATTTCAAAAATAATAAGACACTCAAGAGCGCAATATTTAGGGGAGGCCCGTCAACAACAACAAAAACCAATACCATAAAATAATAGAGTTACTATTTCCATAAACCAAGGGTGTCCAAAGTAAGGCTCAGGGGCCATTTAGGGCCCATGGCGCATTCAAAAATACAATACATGTGTGAAGGGGAAAGGAAACGGCAGTAATTTGACCAAAATAAAGACAAGATGTAAAAGTCAATATTATAAGAAACAAAGGTAAAAGTTTTCTAATTACAAATGTGTATATTTTAAAACATATTTTTTAGGGTCGCGATAAGTAAAGAAAAACAAATTAAAGAATAAAACTGCAACTATAGCTTGAGTAAACGTTAACGTGATAAAGTCAAAATATGGAAAGACATGTTTCAAGAAAAAGTAGAAATATGTTGAATAATTTAAAAAATGGACAAATACTAAATTTGTCAGCCATAAAGCTTTTTCTTAAAATATACATTTTACATTTTCCACATGTAAAAGTCATTTCATTTTTCAGTGTGTGGGGGGGGTGGACAACCCCGGTATAAACCACGAAAAAAGATGCCAATCCAAAATTTGTTTTCCAAATAATTCCATAATTTTAGACTATCAGAAAATTGCACCAAAAAAATTGGGGTTGTATATTACATTAAAATATTTAAAAATGATTAAATATTTTCTTGTAATATTATGATAGACGGGGGTATTCTCATTACTTCAATGTGTAATTGAATTTTTTTATTATTTAACATTAAATATTTAACTTAACACTAATATTATAAATATACATTCTGGGAACAGTTCATTTTCCATAACAGGGGACTGTTTTTCGCGGATGTACCGACTTCCCATCATGACGGCCATTTTTTTAGGCAAAGCAGTCGAGCGCGAACCAACAGCGCCCCTGCTGGCGACGGCAGCGCGGCGCACTCCAATCAGCTGCCCCGCCGACGCCAATCAGCAATCAATTCCACACGTCGGCTTCAAAGGCACAACCAACGTAATCCTCTGTGAGATGTCTGGCCTTCTTTTGCATCTCTCCTCGTGCGGCGCCTGATCAAATGTAACCTTGACATTTTACACGCTAAAAGTCGCTGATTTTTCCAACAGAAGAAAAAAAAAAAGAGAGGGAAGGAGAAGCGGGAAACAGAAGTGCAAAACCGACAGCCTAACTGCCTGTTGGTGTGTCTTCACCGCCGCAGCATTTGCATCTCAAACATGGTTTTTTTGTCCCGTTTCATCCGCAAAGGCTCTAATTCCGCTAATCTTCACGCTCCTTTCCATCTGCCGAGGAAGACGCATGAAGAGGAGGCACGGGAGGAACGCTTTGTTCGCTCCGGTGCAGCGGTGACAAAACATCACATGATGCTTAACGCAATCTGTCCCACGCCACGTCGGCCCCTTTGAGCGCTGCCAGCAAATGACGCCATCTTGACGAGTTTCATCGCTGCTGATAATCTGCTGGCGTCATCTCCGGCAGCCCCCCCCCTCTGTATGCATCATGCCAGCTTTTATTACCATTCTTATTGTTGGTTGTGGCTGGAGGGGTGGAGGGCATGCTGGTTTTGGGAAGTGTACGCTTTGGGACGTATCCCATTAAAGGAAATAATGGCACCCATTGCGGACGCCTCAGGCTATGTGCCCAGCGTCTCTAATGCAGCTCGGGCCCGGCTAATTGGGGAGGGAATAATTGGAGTGCGCCCCTCCTCCCGGGCTATTGACACAAGGTTAAAAGGCCCATTAGGTTGACCAGTGGAATTGTGGGGCAGCAACAAATGTGAGTCGAGGGAGATGCAAACACCAGTGGGAGGCAACTTCCTTTCACCTTAACTCACTCAACACAAAGACGTCATTTTATGCCAAAGACGTACTCGTACATATTTTACGGGGGTTTTTTTTTTTTGCACAAGAGGCAAAAAGTGTCAACGCTGACGCAACAGCTCACCGACGGATGTCACCTTGGGAGCAGATTCAAACCATAAAAACCGCCACCTTGCGTCGTTGGGGATTAGGACATTTGGCGCCACCTGGTCGGTACATGCAGTAGTGTTGAAAATATTAGCAGTGCAACTAACCAGTTAAGGTACTGGTATTAGTATATTTTTACTGCTACATGGCAAACCAGTTACCAGCAGGTGCGGTAGATTCTCAGAAAGCAAACAAGACCCAGCATTCATGATATGCACGCTCTTAAGGCCAATTACTTGAAAGGGGAGGGTTTTGTTAAATCAAAAAAAATAAAAAATAGCAGTGTGCCATTCAATTATTGATCAATGTAGTGAAATGATGATCAATCAATGTAGTGAAAAAACAGATGTGGAGCACGTGGGCCCTATTTAAGGTTGAAAGTAGCACTTGTTCAACATACATTTCTCTTTGAAACCCTGAGGAAAATGGGTCGTTCAACACATTGTTCAGAGGAACAGCGTACTTTGATTTAAAAGGTGATTAGAGAAGAGAAAACTTATGAAGAAGTGCAAACAAATGTGGTTGTTCAGCTAAAATGACCACCAATGCCTTAAAAGGGAGAGCAAAACCAGAGACACGTGGCAGAAAACAGAAGACAACTATCAAAATGGATGCAAGAATAACCAGGATGGCAAAGGCTCACCCAATGATCAGCTCCAAAGACAGTCTGGAGTTACCTGTAAGTACTGTGACAATTAGAAGACGTCTGCATGAAGCTAATCTATTTACAAGAATCCCCTGCAAAGTCCCTCTGTTAAAAAAGGCATGTACAGAAGAGGTTACAATTTGCCAAAGAACGCATCAACTGGCCTGAAGAGAAATGGAGGAACATTTTGTGGACTGGTGAGTAAAATTGTTCTTTTTGGGTCCAAGGGCCGCAGACAGTTTGTGAGACGATCCCCAAACTCGGAATTCAAGCCACAATACGCAGTGAAGACAGTGAAGCATCATGATATGGGCATGTTTCTCCTACTATTTATCCCATAGCAGGGATCATGGATGAGTTTGCATATGTCCGAATACTTGAAGAGGTCATGTTGCCTTATGCTGAAAAGGTCATGCCCTTGAAATGGTTGCTTCAGCAAGACCATCACCATGCAAAGCCAAACTCTTCACTTATGTAGGCCCGGCAACTAACCGGAACTACGTTTATCGTCACCAAAATCCGAGCGGAACCGGACTCACAGGATGAATCACCATTGATGTACTACACTAGTGATGGGGATGACATGAAACTTCATGTCAAACAGATTGGAACTGTTTAACTATTGAATACTGCTTATTAGTCAAACATTTGACATATGTTTTGCCTATATTAAGCATTTTGAGCCTAAAAATGTCTAATTTATTTAAAATTATCATTCAGAAGAAACCGTATTGGTACCCTTTTTGTGTCAAGTGTTACACACACCAGACTTAAACAACATGCTTTTATTAATAATGGATTAGATTCTCTTTAGTGCTTTTCAAAGCATCCAAAGCGCTTCACTTAAAGAAGAGAAGCTATTACATCTACACTACATCGGTAGTCACACCATCCCTCGGTAAGTCTGACGGAAAGGCCAATTCGCGCCTACGGTCTCTCTGACCGCCACCAAACATTCATTGTTGACCGGGTGGAGGGAGCGAGGATCTAAACACCAACCTTCCGATTTCTGGACCTGGACCCGCTCTACCTCGGGAGCCACCGCCGTCCCAAGGTTGCAGGTTTGAATGATTGCACAACAGGCACAATAACCCCGAAAACCAAAAAAACACTGGCTAACGTCGCTGCGGTAACCCATTCCAAGCTAAACCTCAACTCCCGACATCACTTCCTGTCCACACGCCGCTCCTAGGGGACATATTTATATATTTATTTGTACCCACTAAATGTTTTATGAAAGCAACCGTTTGACCCTGGAATGGATTGGATGCAAGGATAAAAAGCACACACACACACACACACACACACCATTCCACAGCGTGGTTTATGGTAGAACTAACTGGGAAAAACGCTTCGGGGACTTTAGTTTGCCCTTCATAGGCTGAGTGAATTAAGAGCAGCAAGAAAGGGAAAAATGTTGGTGTAGATATTGCATCTTTATTAAAAAGAAGGAAAAAAAACCGTCGCAAAAGTCAGTAGCAAAAATAGGTGCCGGCATCAGCACTTCAGCCAACAGAATGAAAAGTATGCGCAAAAATTGATAATAAATGGAAGGATCCAAGAGGGGCAAAGGTCACATTTTACTTTTTTGGGGTTATAGGCATGTATTCCGTAATCTGATTTGTCAGGACAGCACAGAATTCCCACAAGTAAGCGAGGGACGGGAAGCGTAAGTGCCTCACAGTAATAGTCACACGTTTACTCAGTAAACAAATACAAGCCATTGGTTGGCGGGCGTCCTGGTTAGCCATAATGCCAAGGAGAAGCCAAAGGTAACAAAAAACACACTGTCTTTTAAGTCTCCTGTTTGGGAAAACTTGTTCTTCCAGGTGAAATATGTACACAAGGACAAGTGGATAAGATGAAAGCAGCGTGACGACCTTTTTCAGTCCAAATGGAACTATTATTGCTGCAAACACACGTACTATAAACTCACGTACAGGGTATAGTAGGGTTACAGTTACTTCATTATCTGTTTCACCCTAACAACCACATTTATTAATCATTTATTATTCTATGCATTCACTGAAATTGCCGGAGATCCGAATTTGTGTCAGATACACATGTATACACATATACATATATACGTACATGTATATACACGTATGTATATGTATATATGTATGTATATATATGTATATATCCCAGCTGCCTTGGATCATTGACAAGTTCCACCCGAGTGGTTCTGGCCTGATTCCTCACCATTCTCATTATCAATGAAACTCCACGAGGTGAGATCTTGCAAGGAGCTCCATACCGAGGGAGATTGGCAGTTAATTTATGTTTCTTCCATTTGCGAATAATTGCACCAACTGTTGTCACCAAATGGCGATGGTCTTGTAGCCCATTCCAGCCTTGTGTAGGTCCACAATCTTGTCCCTGACATCCTTGGAAAGCTCTTTGGTCTTGGCCATGGTGCAGAGTTTGGCATCTGGATTGATTCATTGCTTCTGTGGACAGTACGGGTAACGAGCTGAGAGGGCCGCCAATGTCAGCTCGTTACCTGTATAAGATCCGCTTGGGAGCTAGAGATCTTGCTGACGGATTAGGGGATCAAATACTTATTTCCTTTATGGAAATGCAAATTAATTTAATAACTTAATCTATAAATTAATCTATAACTTCTGGATTTTTTTTGTCAAAGCTTCAAAAGAATAATGAAACAATGTTTTGCATTTTGTACACAAAACCAAATTGTGATCTCAAAACCAATGCATGCAACAAGGCCCCCATATGAATTCATGGAATACTATAAGGGATATGTACATGCGGTAGAGATCTCTACGTTTCTCCAACTTTTAAGCATGGATATTGCTGGGTGCGCTTACAAACACAGCTGGTGGTGAGATACCAGCTCAGATATTCCGGAGCACAGGGAGACATAAATGAAAGGAGACGGTCTCCCTTGAGGCTCCAATCAGCAAGAGCGTCGTCAGGCTTTAAGACGGCCTTCGGTTGTGAGTATATGCATGTTTGGCAGTCCACTTTCATTATAAAAGTAATTGTACTGTACAAGCCGCCCCCGCGGGACACGACACTTGGCGAAAACACGATAAACAGACTGGAACTCGCCTTTGTCGGAGTCTTTAACCTTCCAGCTCTGCCGTGTCACATGGAACTGTGTCAGAACCAAAGCAGACCCTCACTCAAGGCCGCCACTTTAATACGAGAAAGAACAGCACGTTTTTTTCGACAAACGAAAGCTACAAAAATATCACTTCATCCAAGCGTGCCTCCCCCTAAGCCCCACTTTCATCTGTTTTGTTCACCTTGCCTCCCGCTGCTTCTCACCTCCATGTCTAACCCTCTCGCCGCGCCGTCCTCCGTCCCCTTTACTGCATGCATCTCGTGCACCGTTTAACTTCATAAGTGCAACTACAAATAATAATGATTTGGGGAGCATGAGAAAGCAGAGACCTAGCTGTCTTTGACCAGACTTTTTTATTTTCTGAACTCGTCACTGCCCCGTACAGTACTTGTGCCTGTGTAACGATGATCAATTCAACCCTATCAAGTATCTATGTTGCAAAACACAACAGCAACAGAACCAATGTTGTAAAAGCGATTAGGAACAAACGGCTCGGCCTGCTTTAATGGCAGTTCATCGTAAACAACGGTACAGCAAGCGCAAGTGACAGCTGAGTGATACAACCGACCTTTCAAAACGCATGCAGAGGTAGACAAAGTGTTTACAGAGGTCAACACTGCCGCAATTTTAAGGATTTTGTCCAACGGGTGTCAACATTTTCTTAACCAAATGATTCCGCGTAGGAGATGAAAACGGAAGAGGTTGAGAATTTGGGTTAGGGCAGATCGCGGAGATCTTGCAATGTCTGCCACGAGTAGCGTTGTGACGTTCACGAACAAACAGATTCTTTCGAACGGCTCGTTAGCAACGAGAACTGAGTCGCCGCTGGGAACCGTGCTTTTTTCCCCCCCCAGTTACACGGGGAGGAGCGCAGGGTAGCGGTGCTTGTTGAGCACAGTTCAGGAGTCCTCCTCGGGGTTGAACCTTTTTTGGCAGAGCAAGTGCACCTCAGGACAGTCCACCAGGTACGTTTTGTTGTTCATGTGTGGAAATCTTAGTGGTGGAAGGTTAGTGAGCCTTGATGACTCTTAAGTTCCTTTACGCGCCCGGGACCTGGCCACTCTGAAGGACCATGGCTGCACTGGGTCCACGGCTTTGAGTCCTGCTCCCCTCAGAAACATCCAAGTGAGTGCGATGGTACGACGACATCTCCAAAGTCAAGCTATGGCACACCAAAGAACCAACCAGCCCAACATACTTCGTGTGATCCTATGCCCCGCCCTCCACCTCACCAGAGCCGAACATTGGCCCATGTCGTCAACCAAGACCTTCAGCAGATTGACCTCCTCAGCTTGCTGTTCCCCCTTTGTGTTGTGTTTAAAACCCTCATGGCGTGAGGGGCGAATGATCTCCCCAGTCCTTCAGTGGAGCAGGACAGTGACAGTAATCTGCCAATGAAAGTGCTCTTCTGTTGGGAGATGATGCTGAACAGCATGATGATGGAGATGATGACAATCACCTCCCAACAGAAGAACAGTTTCAGTGGCAGATTACTTTCACTGTCCTGACCGGACATGATGCTTAACATCATGCTGACGATGACGATCATCTCCCAACAGAAGAACAGTTTAAGTGGTGGATTACTATCATTGTCCTGACAGACTGAGAAGCTCATTCCTTGCAATACCTTGGTCTCCGTTTTTTTTTTTTTTTTTACTTCCTCTCTCGGGTATTGAACCTCTTGTTTTATGGCTTCTAAGTTCCATTTTCTGGTCAATTCTCTGCTACATGAAATAAGGTAATAAGTCCAGGGCTGTGTGAGCCCAGTTGGGGTCTTCCGCTAGGAGACGATGCTGTGCATTGGCTGATACTGGTTGTCCAGGGCATACATTGCTCTGCCACAGATGTCAGGCTGTCCAGCTCAGTGCCAATGACAGAGGCTGCCTTCCTCACCAGTTTGTCCAGGTGTGCGGCGTCCTTCTTGAGGCTGCTCCCCCAGCACACAAGGAGCATACAGGAAGGCACTAGCTACCAAAGTCTGGTACAAACTCGGAAACATCTTGCATACGCTGAAGGACACCAGCCTTTTAAAGAAGTACTTTCCTGCACATGTTGGCAGTTCAGTCCGGTTTGTATTTGTGTCTACAGCGACCGCATTACTGCAGATGCTGCACCGATCCGTCTGTCGAGCTCACGCTCCAACCTTCCCTCACTCGTGAACAAGAACCCGAGATACTTGAACTCCTCCACCTGAGGCAAGACCTCACTCCCAACCCGGAGGGTACAGTCCACCCGTTTCCGACTGAGAACCATGGCCTCGGATTTGGAGGTGCTGAGTCTCATCCCAGAAGCTTCACACTCAGCTGCAAACCGCTCCAGTAAACGCTGAAGGTCACAGCCTGATGAGGCCATAAGGACCACATCGTCTGCAAATAGCAGAGACGAGATCCTAAGGTCACCAAGCTGGACTCCCTCAACACCTTGACTGCGCCTAGAAATTCTGTCCATGAAGATTATGAACAGAATCGGTGACAAAGGGCAGCCTTGGCGGAGGCCAACGTTCACCGGAAACAAGCTCGACTTACTGCTGGCAATGCGAACCAGGCTCCTGCTTCGATTGTACAAGGACCGAATGGCACGTAGAAGCGGACCATCAATCCCGTACTCCCGGAGCACCCCCCACAGGACACCACGAGGGACACGGTCGAATGCCTTTTCCAGGTCTACAAAGCACATGTAGACTGGTTGGGCAAACTCCCACATACCCTCGAGTACCCTTGCAAGGGTGTAGAGCTGGTCCAGTGTTCCGCGACCGGGACGAAAACCACATTGCAGCTCCTCTAACCGAGGTTCGACTAACGGTCGTACCCTTCTCTCCAGCACCCTGGAGTAGACTTTCCCAGGAAGGCTGAGGAGTGTGATCCCCCTATAGTTGGAACACACCCTCCGGTCACCCTTTTTAAAAATGGGGACCACCACCCCGGTCTGCCAGTCCAGAGGTACTGTTCCCGACTTCCATGCAATGTTGTAGAGGCGTGTCAACCAACACAGTCCCCCCAACATCCAGAGCCTTGAGGAATTCCGGGTGAAACTCGTCTACCCCCGGAGCCTTGCCACTGGGGAGTGATTTAACTACCCCAATTACCTCAGCCACGGTGATAGAACTGTCCACGTACGTATCCTCAGACTCTGCTTCCTCTACGGAAGGTATGTCAGTGGGATTAAGATTTTTCCACAATTTTCTGATATTTAAGCAAAATATTTACTAAGGTAGGGCATGACAACTAATCAGCTCTTGGGATCTGTGTGGTGTCGTATGAAATCTGTTATCTCGACACAACAGGAGGTGCCGCGGATTCAGTCCACACGTGTTAGCCACCCAGCGAACAATAAAATGACGTCAGCTGCATTCATGTTACCGCGGGCATCGAAACAGGAGCTCAGAACATGCCGAGCGAGTCATTCCTGTGACTTCTGTCGCTTCAGCTGATTTCAGGCTAAAAGCGGCGGCTCGGGCGGACTAGCGCGGCGTTGACTGAGCGGTGACGAAGGGGTGAAAGGGCGCGGGGGTTGTCCGATTCCATTTTGTCAAGGGATGACTCTTTCTCCGGGTGTCCTTTAAATCACTGTCCTTCTGTCACACCCGGCGGGACAAAGTTGGCACACTGTGCGCCGGCGCTTGTGTGCGTTCGCGCGTTGCTGCGGGCGAGTGCACGCCAGCATCAATGACCGGATATCAACATCTCAGAGCGCCACATTAGCCGGTGGCAGCTTGGGGCAAGGACACTGTCCAAGGGTTAAATAAGTGTCACAGTGTGTGTGTGTGTGTGTGTGTGTGTGTTTGTTAAAAGCCATTTAGAAGAGTCTTTTATGAGGCTTTAGCTTTTTTCCAAATCAAGTACCTCATAAAAGATTATAGGGCACGCGGTGCAAACTTCAAACGCTCCATAACACTGACAACATGTTTGTGTCAAAGCCAGAAAGTCTGGTGGGGTTGAGAATGGCCCGGCGTGGCCTCCTGATGACGCGTTACGTTTTCCCAGCTCTGCCTTATGGTGACTTCAGGACAACCACGTGCGACATTGATGGTCTACTTTAATAGCGCGCACAGTCGTAGCAGGGATGCTGACGTAAATGTTGTAATTATAGCCGGGGTGTTTACTTAATCAGCAAAGGAGTGCTAATTGGAAGCCGGCGATAATTGGAGAAAAGATGTTAATTCCCAACTCAATGGAACCTCAGTTTTCATACGGTTTGACTAAAATAGAAACCAGTCCGCGGAACGGCATGCCCACAAAGAATAGAGTTTGGACACTATAGACAGATTCGGGGCAGGGAATCCTTTAAACGTCGACGGACAACTCTCATCGGTTTCCTGCCTTTATCATACTAAGCACGCTGTCCCTTGCTCTGGTGAGGTGTTCAGGCGCACTGTGTACGTTTGAGTGTTAAAATTTTTGTTTTTAAAACGCAGCGATTTATCTAATTCAACAGCAGCTGCAAAAAAAGTTCCAGCATTTTGATAAAGAAGGTGGAAAACACTTAATTCAAGCAAAAACTCATTGCCAAGTACAAAGGTAGCGTCTGGGAAATTTTAGCACAGGTTGTAGGGGGGAATGTTTTAACGAAGACACATAATGTAATCCCTCATTTATCGCAGTTAATTGGTTCCAGACCCAAGCCAACATTCCTCATTTGTAAATAGAATATCATGTCATAGTTAGTGCATAGAAACCCTGTTTACAACTTTCTAAATATGATTTTAAATTATTAGAGCCCTCTTGACAGGAAGTAACACCCCTACAATCACCGTTACACTTGTATTACCCAATATAGTAGACGTTATAGCATGAAATAAGACAAATAGGACATAGCATGGACTCACATTAGCAGTGAGAGAGTTCCTTGTTTTTTCCCCTGACAGTGTGGCTATTGTCTCATTAAAGTAACATTTCTGAAACCCGGTACCCGGTGTAGAATACCCCATCTCACATCTTTGAATGCATCTTCTGAATGCCTTTTGATTTTATTTAGACCAAGAGTAGGCCAAACTGAACCTAATAGGCTGTAGTCATCAATTATTTTTTATTAATTCATGTAAAGGGAGATGGGGCGGCTATGTGTCACGACTGTACCCGTTATAAAGTTCAAGTGAAAATTGCACAATGCCAATCACAATGCACAGACTGTGCATTCTTGTCTAATGTGTTAAAATCTGAATGCACTTAAAAGTTGCTGCAGACGTCACCTCGGCTCATTTTAGTCATTCATTTGGATAAATGACAGGGGACAGTAAGCAAAATGCCAGCGCCAACAAACACATACAGTGCTTTATACATCATAGTACAGTAGTGTTCATAACAGCAGTCCAGTGAGACTAACCAGATCGTCACTGTTAGTATATTTTTACTGCTACATGGCCAACAAGTTACCAGTAGGTGCAGTAGATTCTCAGAAAAACAAACAAGACCCAGCCTTCATGATATGCACGCTCAAAAGGCTTTGCAATTGTTTGTTTTCTGAGAATCTACTGCGCCTACTGGAAACCTTGTTTGCCATGTAGCAATACAGGCATACAAAAAACAGTGATTCATCTGGCAACCTTTACCATCAAAAGAGTCATTTTGTCTCCTCTTACAGTGGAAAAAAAAAAAACATTACAGAACTTAGCTCATTTAAACACTGAACTGATTTGTGTAAAACAAAAATTAAAAAAGCCAGTCAGTGTTCACATATCTGCATATCAGTGTTTGCTGAATACTAATATTATTATAATGGAATAACATTTACTGAATAATTTCCTGTTCATTTTTTTAATTAGCAAAATATATGCTTTGATATTTTTACGAAGGATTATTTCATGTATTCTCTGTGAATGGCTTCCCATCGCATGGACAGTACTTGGCGATTTTCTCGTTAAATCTGGAGACTTTCCAAACCTTATTTTCTCAAACCGACTAGAGAAAAATGTAAATACTTTTCCTGACGTCGTCGGGAAGAGGAGATTCTTCTGGTATTTGTATTTTCAGCAAAACAGTAATTTATTGACAGTCCTTGGAAAAACAGCCGGCGGTTACACTGGCACTTCCCGTGCGAGCTCACCGCACCATGAGAGAGCAGTCCAGGCACAGTGAGGGAGGATTACCGCTGTAGCTACGGAGCCAAATATCCAACATCCAAATTTACCACGGTATGGACATAAAAGTGAAAGCACATATTCCTCCCAGCTGTGAGTGCTGCAAATAACCCGTCTCTCCTGAAGTCGCCACCTCGGTGACTGTGAGCACATAGCTACAGTGCACTTCTCGTTGTAAAACATTTTGCTATTCTCCTATTGATTACGTTCTTTTATTTTACTGCGCAGTGACTTGTTTCAGACTCAACTCAAAACTCCTTCGCCCTTTTTTCCGTCCCCCACGCAGTGAGACTCACTGCTACACTAGCCTACCTCCCCCTTCCTTGCTCATCCAATCAGCAGTCGGTCCAGATGCGGTCACGGACTTGGCGGTGAGTCAGATCTGGTTAGTCATACTACTGTACTTCAGTCTGGTAGCCCTTAACTAGGGAGGTGCAGGGGTTGCCATGGCAATGAGAGCGATAACGCTCCGACCAACACCATCCACTGGAAGCCATTCCATTGCTGCCTTAACAGAAGATCACAACACCCCCACGTTACCACTAAGAAGTTGTTGTTTCCGCTCATCCGCTTTGAAAATGCATCACAGGATTTGTGGCTGTCTGAACGGGGGAGGGGGGGTTGGGGGGGCATAATTGTGCGCAAAAGGGGGTTTTGTTCTACAGATTTCATCAAAGGAAAAAGTTTTGCAGCAGACTAATGGCGTTCTCCCGGAGGCGGGACGCTAAACAACAAGCATTTGGCCAAAGAGATTCTGCAACTTTTTTTTTATATATATATATAAACACACACACACACACACGGATCAGAACAGATTGTCTTCGCGACTAATACACCAATCTTCACGGAACATTAACTGCTCTAATTAAAACATGAAGCAATATGTTGTTTTGCTAGCAGGAGGGGGGTTTTTTTTTGCGCGTGCATACTCCTCCATCAACCCCAGGGGACGACACCTTGAGTCTACCTCTCAGCCGCATCCCTCTAGTCCTTCGCATATGCTGGCGCCTCACTCGCGGCAATCAAAGATTGTGGACCGCAGACGGCGAAAAGACGACGCAGACTTAGTTCCGGTCAGCAGACACAAATCGGAGCGAGGCAAATGACCGTGCCCTTTAAACCCCAATAATGAAGCTCACGATCGCTTCCTTTTACAAGTCCCTATCCCCGGCCCCCCGGGGGCCCAGCCCGGGGCCCGTTCAAATTCTCCACTCCTGTCCTGGTCCTGTGGGCTTGATGCCTTTTAAGGCAATAAAGTTAAGAAAATCATTTCAATGCGAATTACTTAATGTAATTATAATTTTGTTTTATTTTATTTATTATCGCCATCATCATTATTCCATTTATATTTAATATTCAACAGTCCCCTTTACAGATTTAATGATAAATAGTTTTTAATATAAAAAATGTAATTTCTTTTTGATGTCATTAATGTTTCTTTAACATCAAATATTTACCAAAATTATAACTATATTCATAAATATTTTCATAGTTTGAGCATAGGATACCAGTTAGATTTCCTAATTAAAATTTTGACCGTTATTAGAGCCCTCTAAACAAGAAATAACAGCCCTATAGTCACATTTATACTCACATTAGCCAATATAGAAGATATGAGAGAAATAAGCCATTGAAGACCCAAGACTCGTGCTTGTGTGCGTTTCAAAAAATGACAAGCGGGCAGGAAGTGACGTTGGGGATTCATAGTTGATTCAGTAGGCTGTGTTATTATTATTATTATTAATATTATTAAGACTTTTTTTTTATTAATTATGCCTGTTGTGAGATTTCTTTTCCCATAGACAAGACAAAAGTTCCATTTTTGAAAGATAAAACTTGAACTGGTTTTTCATGGTTAATTGGTTCCAGACTGAGCAATAGAATTAAATATTAAACAGAATATGTACAAAGTTTAAGCGTATAAAACCGCTTTATGACTTTTTAAATAAAATTTACCATTACTAGAGCCTTGTAGACATGAAATAACAGCCCTATAGTCACGTTTACACTAATATTACTCAATACAGAAGACGTAAACAGAGAAAATGCATGTGGTGAGATAACTAGTGATAAGTGTAGACTACAGTTCATTAACATCTCGTATTGCCTTAAAATGTACTTGTACTTTAGTTCATTTGGAACATTTATATGCCTAAAAACGCTTAATGCAGGCCAAGAATCCGTGACATTTGTCCAAATATGCATATTTTGGACTGATAGGCCATAGGTAACCACAAAGCAGTGATCATGTATTCATTAATATTGAGTGTGGGACGACTGGACGCCAGATGGAACGGAGCACGACTTACAATATGTTCACGGGTGCGGTGACGGAGGCCCCAGTATGGCTTTGAAAGGACATTGAAATTGCCCGTGTGGCACAACTAGGACTCACGTTTGAATTGCACGGAGAAGACAGCTGGTTATATTAAATATTTAACATTTGCGATTACAGTTTGATGAAAAATGTTAAAGAACATCAAAGTCAGGGTTTTCCCAACCTGACAGAATAGTTGAAGGATGCAGGGTGCATTGAAGACGCTAAAACCAATCCAATGTAGGTCAGTATATGCTTGGCTATCTGGAAGAAACAACAGCCGAGTGTTGCAAAAATCAAATCAGTGTATTGTCTGATCAATTATTTCTCACATTACACATTTTTTACAGTGGAAGCCAGCATGCCGCACGGTGGATGAGTGGTTAGCATGCTGGCCACACGGTGGAAGATCTGGGTTCGGATCGCTATATGGCGTCTCTGTGTGGGAACCCGGGTACTCATTGCACAAACCATGCATGTTATGGTTAATTGGCGACTCCAAATTGTCCATATGTGCCCTGCGATTGGCTGGTGACCAGTCAGCTGAGGATAAGGGGCATAGAAAGCGGATGAATGGAAAGTAATATTTAGTTTCTTAGAACTGCTTCACATCTGTGTGGCATGGACTCTACCAACCTGTGGCACCTTTCAGCTGTTATTCCTCTCCAACATTCTTTAGCGACATTCCACAATTTATTCACATTTCTTGGTTTTGCTTCACAAACAGCATTTTTGACGTTCTCCATTGGATGAAGGTCTGGGGATTGGGCTGGACACTCCATAACATGAATTTTGTTGGTTTGGAACCAGGATGTTGCTGGTTTGCTAGTGTGTTTGGGGTGATGGTCTTGTTGAAGCAGCCATTTCAAGGGCATGTCCTCTTCAGCATAAGGCAACATGACCTCTTCAAGTATTCGGACATATGCAAACTCATCCATGATCCCTGCTATGGGATAAATAGTAGGAGAAACATGCCCATATCATGATGCTTCACTGTCTTCACTGTGTACTGTGGCTTGAATTCAGAGTTTGGGGGTCGTCTCACAAACTGTCTGTGGCCCTTGGACCCAAAAAGAACAATTTTTTGTCTCATCAATACATAAAATGTTCCTCTATTTCTCTTCAGGCCAGTTGATGTGTTCTTTGGCAAATTGTAACCTCTTCTGCACATGCCTTTTTTTTTTTTTTAAACAAAAACGACTTTCTTTTTGGGGATTCTTGCAGGGGACTCTTGTAAATAGATTAGCTTCACGCAGACGTCTTCAAACTGTCACAGTACTTAAAGGTAACTCCCAGACTGTCTTTGATCACCCTGGAGCTGATCATTGGCTGAGCCTTTGCCATTCTGGTTATTCTTCCATCCATTTTGATAGTTGTCTTCCGTTTTCTGCCACGTGTCTCTGGTTTTGCTCTTCATTTTAAGACATTACAAAGTACTCTGTTCTTCTGAACAATGTCTTGAGCGACCCACTTTCCTCAGGCTTTAAATAGAAATGATGTTCAACAAGAGCATCCCTAAATAGGGGCCACCTGATCCACTTCTGTTTTTTCACTACATTGATCACTCCTTGAATGCCACACGGCATTCAAGGCCGCACGGTGGACGAGTGGGTAGCACATTGGCTTTACAGTCAGGAAGTTCAGGGTTCGAATCTCCGTTGGGCATCTCTGTGTGGAGTTTGCATGTTCTCCCCGTGCGTGTGTGGGTTTTCTCCGGGTACTCTGGTTTCCTCCCACATTCCAAAAACATGCATGTTACCTTCATTGGCCGCTCTAAATTGTCCATTAGTATGACTGAGTTTGAATGTTTGTTTGTCTATATGTGCCCTGGGATCGACTGGCGACCAGTCCAGGGTGTACCCCGCCTCTCGCCCAAAGTCTGCTGGGATAGGCTCCAGCATCCCCGCGACCCTAATGAGGATAAGCGGCATAGAAAATGAATGAATGAATGTCACACTGCTATTTTTTTTTCCACACACACACCTTTAGTAATTGGCCAATTGCACAGCCTTAAGAGCGTGCATTTCGTGAATGCTGGGTCTTCTGAGAATCTACTGCACCCACTGGTAACGTGTTTGCTATGTAGCAATAAAAATACACTAATAACAGTGATGGATCCGGTTAGTCCCATTGCACTGCTATTATTTTGACCACTGCTGTACAAGAACTGCTAGTTTTGACTAAATTTGATAATAGATCCCTAAACTATTACATTTGGCCATCCATCACAGGATGAAAGGCGCCGCTCGTGGGGCGAGGAAGGCACAGCTCCAAGTGGTCAAGGTGTAGGTCGGATCATTAAAATGTTCCAGGTGCCACCAGACACCCGGCTCGGCGGGGTGAGCGCTGGGTGGTCCCCCACATTAGCTCATATTATTCCAAACGCGACGTTCCAGCTGGTTGGGGCAGGAGAAAGGGCACCTCCCACATCGGATCGTTAATTCCTCCCACATAGAGGAGCCGGAAAAGAGGGAAGGGAGAGGAGGCGATCGAGGCACATTGACATCTATGAGACACCGTGTGCCACTGCTTTAAATCCTGTGCTACTGAAAATACAGTACATCCAGGAAGATGGCCACATTGGACACACCGCCCGCTCCGTCGTCGCCAAACTCTGCTGCCAGCTGGTTGCTGACCTTCTCCGATTTCAAATCAACATTTGCAATAAGTGAATGTTGAATTGAATTGTTTGTTTCACAACCTAAAAATTAATATATATTGCAGTTACATAATCATGAATGATTAGGGATGGGGTAAAATCAGCCTGCCAATATTATCGGCCCGATATTGGCATAAAAATGTAATATTGGTAGGATTTTTCCCCCCTACATTAAAAACCAATATAGCCAGCGATTGATCCGCCACCGTCCAATATCAGCCGACGCCTAATTTTAGTGGTAATTACCTGTTATTTGGCTCCCTGAGTTGTCAAAAAGGACATTTTCCAGACGTTTCGCTTTTATACGGCACCCCTGGCCAGTAGCACACATAAAGTGGGGGGGGGGGGATATCAGAATCGGAAATGTATAATATATCGGCATGTCAAATATTGGCAAAAATCCAATATCGGACATTCCTAATTTATATGCATTTCCAATTGTTTTCTGTGTGCCTAATTGTAAAACTAGTAACATGTGTTTGTTTTTCTGAACCAAATTGATTCACATGATTTCTTCTGGTTTTCGCAAACCTACATCAGGAGGTTGCTTACAGCCACAGCGGTCGATGCCAATCACAGCCCCCGGCGGCTGTGAACTTTTGTAGACCCCGCACCCGGCGGTGGCAGCAGACTCTGCGGTTAATTGACTAAAATGCGCTACGGTAATACAAGTACTACAGTCACAGGCGGACTCCAAAAGCCAGAGAACCCAACTCAGCCCTTATTTCCATGAGTGACGGCAGACATGAGTGCTGTCGGAAAAAATATATCTATAGCAATAAAAACGCTTAGGAAGCTGTCAGGAGTGATCAGTGGGGGGGGGAAGGAAAGTGAAAGTGTGGCCGGCGATAAAAGATGGAAATGTGGAAAGAAAGTGAAAGATTTAACAGGAGGGGGGCGAGAAAGAGAGAGCCATCAATCTTCAGCCAACACCCCTCCCCCCATCCCGAACGCCCTGTGGTCTGGGGTACCTGTCCTGCTCCTGACATCAACAATACCGAGCCTTCTGGGTAGTAATCAATCAGTCCCACTCTGACAAGCTGCAAGTGGAACTCAACGGGTTGTGTGTGTGTGTGTGTGTGTGTGTGTGTGTAAGTGCATGAGTGACGTGTGTATAGGGTGACGGCGGCACATTACGCAGGTAGGAGATGAATAGAAGCTGATATAATGGACTGTGCGCTGTGGGAAGGAAGGAAGGAAGACCAACGAGGCCGTCAGGAAAGGCGGGAAAATACAATGTCTGAAAGGACTGAAACTCACTATTGGCACATAAAAAGTTTCTCATAAAAAGATTCGATACTGATCCGAATCTTTGTACAAATTCCCCTAAAGGGTCTGGAAAATGTTTGACTGTAGTGTGTTTTCAAATCGCGGCATCAGATCGCGCCGCATGTTTTTGTGGGAAGATTTTTGGGTGCCTGGAACGGACTAATTAGACTTCCATTCTTTTCTGGGAGAAAACTTGCCAGAGAGAGTCAGACCTTCCGGAACAAATGAACGACGCCAAGCATGGCGCCACGGTTTATACTGTATAGAATTGGAATACAACAGTTTACTGGCTGTCATCTTATCTACTTGGCTGTCTGGGCTGCACTCGGTTTACAGCGTAAACCGTTACGCGTCTTTGGCCGAACGTTCAGCACAGAAAAATCCAATTAGTCATCCCGCGTTTGCCGCGGTTACTTGGTTCCAGACTCGGCCGCAAACTGGCCTCAGAGCAGGTTTCAATATTCTAAACTGAATATTGTTGTAATTGGCGCATAGACAACCTGTTTATGACTTTCTGAATACGGATTTAACATTAGAGCTCTGTAGCCATGACATAACACCCCTATAGGCATCTTTAGTAGACATAGTGGTAGGAAATATAGCCACCGCTACACTCCTATTATTCCTTGTTAACATCACATTACAAAGGCTACGGTATCACTGCAGGGACATTTGAGATGACCGATTTGACCGCGCCAACTAGCTTGCCTGTCCAACTTGCTTATTTTAAACATGGGAGTTTCAAACGAAGCCGCACGGTGGGTTGAGTGGGTAGCACGTGGGCCTCACAGTCAGGAGGTTCGCGGTTCGAATCTCCGTTGGGCGTCTCTGTGTGGAGTTTGTTTGTATGCTCCCCGTGCGTGTGTGGGTTTTCTCCGGGTACTCCGCTTTCCTCCCACATTCCAAAAACATGCATGTTAGCTTCATTGGCCACTCTAAATTGTCCATCGGTGTGAATTTGAGCGTGAATGCTTGTTTGTCTTTGTCTATATGTGCTCTGCGAATGACTGGCGACCAGGCCGGGGTGTACCCCGCCTCCCGCCCAAAGCCAGCTGGGATAGGCTCCAGCGTACCCGCGACCCTAATGACGACGAGCGGTATAGAAAATGAATGAATGAGTTTCAAACGAAGTGGGGAAGAAGGACGAAGAAGCCAAAAAACTTACCACTTCCACACAGAACGAGAGGGGAACCTATCTTTCCCCACCGGTTGATCTCAGCCATGGCTTGTCGGCACTACTGGCTCAGTACTTGGCCTCCGTGCCGGTCGGTGTGGAAAGTAATGCCATCTCATGGCATTGCTGATCCAGACTGAGAAACCGCGATATAGCCAGGGACGACTGTACGAATGCATGTACTGTTGCAAGCCTAATAACCGTTATTGCTGTCGAGAGAGCCTTCCAAGCGCCTTATCGGCCATTTGGACATCGGCCCTCCCCACAATAAACAGACCCCCGTAAATCAGAGCGCATATCTATTAAATTAGCTTAGGCGGCCAGATGAAATCAGGCATAATTGGCTCAATGCATTATGCTGATGAATCGTCCCTGAGCTGTAATAAAGTACGAGTCGGGACGTGCAAAACAGATATATGCCCTTGTCTGTCGGCGGAATCTTTACAAACGACCTGACGACGGGCGCTCCGTCGGCAGGTCTGATCCTCGGTCCCATCTGCCGCGTTGCTCTCTCTCTGATCGTCTTCCTCAACGGTCTTTCAGAAGTGAACAACAAAGCTTAAAAAAACTGGCCGTTCTAATTAAGAAAGCCACATTCTTCCACTCGGAGCACAACCTCTTCCAAGACGCCGCTTGCATTTGAAGAAAGCATACGCACAAAGCTTTTGGTTCCAACAAAAACGGCAATCTTTAAGCGGCAACTTTTGGACATTAAAGCTGTGATCACACACTAGCTGTGCGGTAACAAGCATGGTGCTGGTTTACTTTGTTCCAGCGGCCAACGTCACGTACTTTCAGCACATTTTTAGCTGCGTTCGTGTCCAAAAATGCACAGAAATCCAGATTTCTGGCAACGGTCGCCTCGTCTTTGAGTCACAGCAATGCATGGCCAGTTTCGTAGGAAACACAAGGCGTTATGTGCTAACCTACCTTACATGCCGGAGTACATTATTTAAAATAGAAATCGAAGACAGCACTGGTCCACAGTCAGCAGTGTATCTCCATCTGAAGACCACAAATCACACTGTTGAAGACAGTGAGGTCAGAATTTTAGCTAGGGAAAAGCACTGGTCTGAAAGAGGGGTGAAAGAAAGATTTTGTCAAGCATAATTTCAGTCTCAACCGAGATGGCGACCTGCGTTACCAGTTACACCACCCCATACAATGGCCTTACCAGATCAAGTGAGCCGTAGGCTTTTTTTTTTTTTTAACGCTAATGTAGTCCACACCGCCCAGTATCGGGTAAGTCCTAACAAAGGCCATGATAATTTGGTGAGACAAGTATATAGAAATGTGGCAGCTTTGCCACTACCCTCAGAAATCCTTATTCATCGTGATTTCATGCGGGGGGAAAATAAGCATGTTGAAGCAAACTTTACACATTTTTGGCCCCATATTAAGCATGAAAATAACTACATGAACTAAAATACAAAAAGAGCCATTTAAAAATGTGTAGCATTCGACACTGCTCATCTGGTGTAAAAATACTCCATTTATAAAAAAAAAAACATTGTTTCATTGATGAGACAATAGCCACCACAAGTAAAAAAGAAACTCCACCAATGCTAACATGTGAGTCCATATTATGTCTTATTTTATTTCCCATTACTATGTCAATTAAAGGTGACTATAGGGGTGTTATTTCATGCTACAGGGCTCTAATAACATTACGACCTATTTTCAGAATGTCAAACAGCTTTTAGGCTCCAACCCCAAATATATTCAATTTATAAATAACATTATGTTTCATTGAGACCACAGCCATCATAGGAAGTACCACAAGTAAAACAAAAACAATAAACTCTCCCAATGCTAACTTGTGTGAGTCCATATGTTTTATTTCCTATTACTACGTCAACTAAAAAGGTGTCTATAGGGGTGTTATTACATGTCTACAGGGCTCTAATGTTAAACCCCCTATGCAGAATGTCATAAACAAGCTTTGTTAGGCTCAGACTACAAACATACTCATTTAGAAACGACATGTTTCTTTGATGAGACAACAGTCAACACAGGAAGTACCACAAACACTACAAAAAAAGCAAGAAACTCTCAACGCCAACATGTGAGTCCATATTGTGTTTTATTTCCTATTACTGTGTTTTCTAAACGGTGACTATAGAGGTGTTATTTCATGTTTACGGGGCTCTAATAATGTTAAAAACCATATTCAGAAGGTCATACACGGGTTCGCTAGGCAAGAATATTTCAAATTATAAATAAAGAATCCTACTTACCCGAAATACACTTATCACGATCGGGTCCCGAACCAACTGACTGCGGTAAGCAAGCTACTACTTATAAAAAATGAAATAAAAAAAATGCAACAAATAAACCCAAACGTACTTCAGTCAGGCGCTTCATGTGTTTTAGATCCCGCCTGCACGCTGGACTGGCCGCCAGTCAATTGCTCAGCGATTATGTCAACAAAAGCCACCGGGAAATGATACAAAACCACCAACTATAAAAGCAACGGAACAAAAAATATACATACAGTGGTGTGAAAAACTATTTGCCCCCTTCCTGACTTTTTATTCTTTTGCATGTTTGTCACACAAAATGTTTCTGATCAAAGATCACACAAGTAAACACAAAA
>QODF01000093.1:2191380-2257776 GCA_024372805.1 Oostethus manadensis | reverse complement strand
CCCCGTCTCCACCCTCATCCCCCGTGTTTAGCGAGCTGCGTGATAGATGTTGCTTTTACCAGAGATCTTTGGCAACATACCAGAACTATTCTCTTTAGTGAATAAAAGCTTTTAGCGGGAAATCAATCGGACGCCGGAGTCCACATGCGTCTTTCACAAGCCGCCAGCTTTCCGTTTGAGTCTTCCGGCGCGGCAGCTTTTTGTGAACACCGCAAATCTAGCCGGGCCTGGCACTTTCGGAGAACGTGCGGTCATGTCTTTACAACCCCACTGCGCGTCAGCTGGACTCTGAGCGTGACGTACGAGCCGTCCGCGCTAACAAGTCAATAAGCTCGTCTTGTTAGCCGAATAAATGTCGCAGTCCGCCTTAAAAATGAGTGGCTGGGCCGGACGAGGAAGTCATTTTTCTGATGCCTTGAAATGAGGGCATCATCCGAAAAATTAAAAACACTCTTCCCTGCTGCAACATCTGGCATGAACCCAACGATCCCGCCACGAATGCATGTCCGAATCTGTAAAAAAAAACAAAACTACATCAAACAGAAGGAATACTTGCGGCAATCCCTCGTTCATCACGGATTCCATATTTGTATTGTACATTATTAGAGGCCTCCAGATATGAAATAACACCCCTACAGTCACCACAACACTCATACGCCCCCACATAGTAGACACAACATAAATAAAACACAACTAAAGCGTACTTTCTGCAGTGGCTGTTGTCTCAGTGTAATGTAATGTCACGGCGGCCGAAAGGCACCACGTCAGGATGGTTTTAAATTAGTCACAGGGCCCGGGGTCTGAGGCAGATGCTCGACACACAGTTCTGTTCTTCTACGACATGGCTGTCAGATTCATTTGCATGGAGGGCCACATTGCAGTCGTGGTTGCCCTCAGAGGGCCACTTGTCATTGTACATGAATATAAACATGACAAGAACCTCACATTACACAATTGCCCATGCGTTTGATTATTATGTTTGGGTTTTATTAGAACCTGCTTTGAAAAGAGAAGCCAAGTGAGAATGTCAAGGTGACAAGCAGATATTTAAGTGTTTATTTTTTTTACAAGAAAAAAATGCATGCAATAAATTTGTTGTATGCTCCGATACAGTTTAGAAGAACTGCACATCGTCCTAATTTTTTGTGAAAATGAAAGAATAAATACATTTTCAAGAAAAAGGTGCATGATCGACACACGTTATTTCCAGCCACATGAGATACTGTGGCGGGTGAGTAATGCGAGTCCTGAATTTGACACTCCGTTCTACGGCAGGGGTCTCAAACTCGTGCCATGGAGGGCCAAGACCCTGCAGGTTTTCTTTCCATCCGGTCACCAAAGCAGGTGTTGCCCAAACTACACTTTGGATCCTGCTGCATCACTACGTGTGTATCATCGACGATGGCAAACATCATCAAGAACTCCTATGAAGGAATGACCCGCAGAGTCATTCATGGTGGTCAGCTTGCAGAAGACTACGAAGTCAACACAGGTGTCGGACAAAGTTGTCTCCTCTCACCATTCCTGTTTCTACTCGCAACAGACTGGGTCATGAAGACCTCAAACCGGCAAGGCAAATGCAAAGGTGTCCAGTGGACCCTGTGGAAGGAGCTGGACGACCTCGACTTTGCAGGCGACCTGGCCCTCCCCTCCCATACCCAGAAACAGATGCAAGAGAAGACAACAATTGGAGAAACATCAGAAAGCATCGGACTGAAGATCCACCAAGGAAAAAGCAGGGTCCTAAAAGACAATGCTACAAACCAAGGTCATATTTTATTGGAGGACACCTCGCTAGAGGAAGTTGAAAACTTTACTTACCTAGGCAGCAGAGTTGACCGCCAAGGTGGAACAGATGCTGATGTGAGAGTCCAAATAGAAAAAGCAAGAGCATTTCTACAGCTGAAAAGCATTTGCAATGCCAATCTCAACAAGAACCATAATCAGGACCTTCAATAGTAATGTCAAATCAGTTCTCCTCTATGGAGCCAACACACGGCGAACCGCAACCAACAAGATCCAGACCTTCATCCACTGGTGTCTAAGACGTATACTGAAGATCCACTGGCCAGACAAGATAAGCAACGAGGAATTATGGCAGCGAACAGAGCAGAACCCCACCGACGTAGAAATCCAACACAGAGGAAGGGGATGGATAGGCCACATTCTAAGGAACCCGGCTCACAACATCACAAGACAGGCCCTATCCTGGAAGCCGCAGGGGAAACCAAAGAAATGAACGCCCAAGGAACTCCTGGCATCAAGATGTGCAGGCAGATATGAAAAAGATGGGAATGTCATGGCCCCAACTGGAGAAAACTGCTCGGGATCGGGAGGTCTGGAGGACCTTTGTCATTGGCCTTAGCCCCAGGAGGGGTTATAGGCTTAAGTAAAACAAGTGTAATTGTCCAAACACGTTGGCGCTGACAGACGTGGCTGTAAAAAAACCTCCTGATGTACTCCACAAAATGGCAGTGGCTGCATTTGGACATATCACGAGTGGTCAGATTTATCTACCTCTGCAAGCACTTTAAAACGGTAGCAGTGTGAAAAAATCATGGGTGCACTGCCGCACTGTTTTTCAGGGCCCTGAGCAGTTTGCCTCTTAGCGCCAGTACAACATTGGTTCTGTGGCGTCGGTGTTGTGCAATTAACTTTTTCTCTTCCAATCGTCGACTGCCTCCAAATAACGTATTCGGGACTTTAGAGGTTTGCATAGGAATTGCGGGTGCGAAAAACTCTTCAAGAATGAATGCAGTAAAAAGCTAAGCAAGATCGCGACTCGCAATTCAGAGACAAGCATGCAGCATCCGTGCAGGTCAAGAGCACTCCAGAATCATAATTAAGGAAGGTTTCCGTTGGAAAGACTTGACTTTGCAGTGCAACAAAGAAAGGGCGAAAACGACTTGCGTATCAAACGACAGCAAAAGTCACACTGTAATGAAAAGGTCAGACGTTATCAGCACGGACAAAGGCACAACGTTAACATACAAATGACATTCATGCAGATATTCTCTTCAAACGGCGCTCAGAGAAGGCGAGAAAGACCACACGATTGCATCTCCCCGACGGCCTGTGTGATGTGGAACACACTTGACCTTCAGAGTGGTGCCTCCGAGGCATGAGCGCCGCGCCCGCCCGTCAATCTCGCGCGGCGAGACAAAGACGTGGATGAACGTCACGTTTCTGTGCAAGTACATGCTGCTCTTTGTGTCCGTAGCTACTACAGTTCATATCGATAGCTTATCGGGGTCCTGATCACGGGGCCAGCAGTCTCAGTAGGGAATTCCAGACTTCCCGGTCTCCGGCCACCTCTTCCAGTTCCCCCGGGAGCACCTGTGAGACATAGTCCATCCAGCATGTCCTAGGTCTGTGTCCTGGCCTTCCCCCGGCTGGGCATGACCGGAACACCTCATCAGGGTGGCATCCAGACCAGATGCCCGAGTCACCACCACTGGCTCTCAATGTGAGGGCGCATAAGGGTCTGGTGCCTTGGGATTTGGGCGGCGGTCGAGGGTGGGCGTCCGGGCAACCTAGTCTTCCTTCTGCGGTCAAATCCGGTCCTCACATTATAAATGTGTTTATTTAGATGTAAATTCTACCCTCCGTTCTGTTCCGTCGTTTTCAACAAAGACTAAGTCGCTGGGGATCGGTAAAGTGTCCAGATTGTTTCGGTACAACGGAATGAAAAACTTTGAAAATGCCCTGGTGGAGGTTTATACTGGAAGATGACTGATTCGCGCCATTTTACTGTCAATCAAAAAGACAGATCGTCCAATCATCACGCAGAAGCTTAGCCTCCGGCCCAGCCCACTGCCCTATACACGCCTGGCGTCTGATAGGCGTGACAAAGCCAGCCCAGTTTCGCGCAGTGGTACCACCCACTCTACGCTTCTTTGTCGAAGTCAGTAGACACTCGGCGTCCGACCGTGTAAAAACGCTGCGATTCCGCGGGGATGAACGTCTCTGTTACAGTGACTGAACAAAAGATGAAGGTATTCCAGCGCATATTTAGTCCATGAAATGTACACCCAGCAGTATATATTTTCGGGGGGGGGGGGGGTCATTTTAGGGGAAGCTGAGCTTGCCTTGCAGTCGTAGAGCAATTGCCACTGGTCTGTAGCCATGAAAGGTGGAGATCCCGGCTCTATGTGACCCCGCTCCAAAAAATGCTTGTAGAAGAATACCGAAAGCTAGTCACCACTTCGCGTGACTTGCCCCGATACAAGGACGGCGCCGGGGTTTTTGACAACGAGCCTCGGTAATGACGCAGAGGAAAAAAAACGGCTTCAATGAAATCAGATATCTATTCTCGAACGCCCCGATGGCACAACGACTGGAGGAGGAAGAAAGGTGAGACAGGTAAATTCGATTGAAAAGGAGACAGGAGCCCGGCAGCAGTCTAAGGGGTGGAAAAGAAATAAATCAAAAGGGTGGAAAAGGGATGATATACTATGGATAGGCATGGAAAATAAGGAGGACTAGGTGGGTGGTGGAGGCAGCGGGAGTTCTGTGGAGGGAATCAGCTGCTTTCTAATGGACGCTGATTGCATCTCCTCCTAAATGTCAAGTATATTTCCATTTAAAGTGCCTTGCCACGCTTAAAACGCCGGGAAGAGGGCGCACCCAGACGGATGGCCTAAGGATGGCTGGAAAATAAAATAAACAAAAACAGTACAATTGATTGTTTCAGGGGATTTTTGTCTTTCAAGAGCTCATAACACGGACACCATTAAAGCTCTCCCGCTATTCAGTCAACCGCCTTGTCCCCTATAGTTGCCGGGGGCTTGGTCCACGAAACGGAAAATTCCATACGGCCCACGGAACCGCGCAATTAAGTGAGTACTTCGGTGTCAGCTCCTGCTCTGGCGTCACGTAACAGAAGTGGCCACAGTTCTACATAGCAGGGGTGTCACGGGCCGATACGGACATCGGATGTTGGTGCGATATCGACCAAAAATCCAATTATATCTAAAATCTCAGCGACCCATTTCAAAACACTCCAGACTCGGCAGCAGCACGTCTATCCAGCATAGAACCCACGTGATCGCATCACATACATTCCATTCTTCTATTATAATAATAATAATAATAATAATTAGTCAACATAACCATATTGTACTGAGCAACCAGGACGTATCACCTAAGCAGATTCAGTCAAACGCCTATTCCTAATTCATCATGAAAGGGTACAAAACCCTACAAAGAAGTGCACGTAAACCACAAAAACGTCACATCATGTACCTGCGCACGCATCATCTACTGCAAGTCTCGCAGGACCAGAGTAGCCCGAGCTAGCGCCACATCCATAAAATTTACACGCATGCTTCCTCGTCGTCCTCCTCCTCCATCATCATCATCATCATGATGATCTCCAACCCGCCCGCAAATCTGCTCCGAACCAATGAGGCGTTCGCTCCCGCCGGGGGCCCCGTAATGACCGCCAATCAGGATCAACGCAAAGCGCGGCAAGCAAAGAGCAGAAAGATGGATGAGTGGGCCCCGGGGCCTCGGCTGCACTGGAGCACATGTAGCTTAGGGATAGATCCAATATGTCACAGTAAGACACAGGTGGAAAATCCCTGGTGTGTGTGTAAGCTGATATTCATGATGTGCACAGCAAATCATTTGGAAACAAAGAAGTGAAAAATGTGGAAAATGTGTTTTCATCTTGCGGAAGAACAACAGATCCGAGTGTCCGCAGGGGTTAAAAAAAAATAAAAAAATCATAGCAAAACGGAAGAAAAAAGATGCATAATAAAAAAAAATTAAAAAGGATGTGACAAGTCGTCCCAATCAAGTGGGCTCCATGGAGGCAAGCCGCACAATGACATTTTCTAAACAGAACATGTGCATAATAGGGCTTCGCTATACTAAAGCTGCGTTCCATGCAACTCGGAATTCGGACACTTCCAAACCCCACAGCGGGAAAAGTGCATCGCAACGTCGCACCATACCGGCATTTCTACTCGCTAACTTGCTATCATACATTGTGCGCCTCAAAGGAGGTGTTAGGCATTTACGTTGCACCACGGATGTCCTACACTTCTAAGTAACCTGGAACGCACCATTAGACACACGCGAGAGCGGGGTTTTGTGACGTCATCGTGTTTATAGGGCCGTCGTATTTAACCGGAGAAAATTCGCCCCCAAAGTAAGTACTATAAAAAGACACCACAAAAGTAAGTACATTTACTTACAGTTTGGCTTGTAGCCCCTTTTATTTTATTTTTTTTTTTTCTTTTTTTGGGTTTTTTTTTTTTTTTTGTTTTTTATCGCTCCGTCACGGCTAGCTAACTTGCTAGCCGGTAGCCGTTAAGAAAGCGACTTACTTAACTACTTCCACCTCGACACCCGGCCACTAGCTCTTGTGTTTAAGTGAATTTACTCGATAACGTTTCCTTAGCAATTCGTCTTGTCCTGCCACATTTTCGGACCGCCGTCGGGTCAAGCGAGCCCAGTCAGACACACCTGGCGGTACGTTGGCGTTGAATTCATTGCTTTTAATAACGCTGCAATGACCTTAAATGGCCACACAGGTTGACTGACGTGAATTATCTATTGGGCGCCAGAGGGGCGCTGTTGGGCTCATCTTCGGTTGCTTCATCGTCTCTTTTGCAGAATAAGTTCAAAATTCGAGACCTTTATTTTGCTCTTAAAACAGCTCCACATAAACACAACGAGTCTGATGAAATTTCTTGATTGAGACAACGTAACTTACGATAGGACAAACAAAAATGGACCTCAAGGTTGAGCCATGCATGGCCATCAATGCAATTAAGACTCATATTAATCATCATTAGAATTATGTCAGAAATAATGGGAATAAACATGTAGAGGACAAACACCAGCCATCATACAAAATTTATGAACCTGTTTTAGGGAACATTTTAACATTAACAGCTGTACGACAAATATTAACAAGTGGAGGGCTATTAATAGTCAAAGGTAAACAGAATAAAAACAAACGAACAGAGAAAGCGTTCATTGCGATCTTCTGTTATTACTATTGGCGACTAAGCCAAATTGTGCTGAGCAACCATAAGACAGACGTGTACAGCTTTCCAATTTTGCGTTTTTTTTTCTTTTTTTCTTGGAAACAGTTAAAAAGCCAGAGAAAAAGTAAAGCGCACATGTGGTGTTGGTAGTTTAGATGGTCACTGAGCTAAGTTCTTGCCCTGTACAGTCGTCCCTCTTTTATCACGTTAATTGGTTCCAGACCCCACCACAATAAGTGAATTTCCGCTAAGTTGGGTTCAGTATTAATAAATTATGTTATACTATTTTCATATATATGGCATAGATCTTTACGATGTCAAAAATGTTTTTTAACACTATTAGAGCTCCCTAGACATGCAATAACACCCCTATAGTCACCTTTACATTTGTATTACCCAATATAGTAGATATATACAGTAAAAATGAGACATTATTTAAACATAATTAAAATAAAATAGACTCATATGTTAACATTTTTTTTCTGGACGGTGTGTTTTTGGCGGTGGCTATTGTCATCAATTTGTTGTAATGACAGCTTTATTTCCTAAAATATTACGTATATTACCGAATATAGCAGACATAATTAGAGTAAATAAGCCATTTAAGACTCAAATAGAACTCCTGCTCGTGTGTGTCACAGTAATTGTGTTCCCTAGGGCTGACAGATGTGTGGAGGACGGGAAGTAATGTCGGAGGTTCAGAGTTGAGTTTTAGCTTGTCGGTAACCCGTGTTATTATTATGATTATTATGTCATTATTATTACTGTGCCTCTTGTGAGATCATTTAACCCTGCAATAAATGCAATAAATCGCCTCGGGCGCTGCTGACTCCTAGTGGCCAGTGTAGAATACTGCATCAACAAATACAATGCTTCTGTTGCTATCAGAAAAACTTAATTTATGCCTACAATAAGTACAATTTGCGTTTTACCATTAATAGGCAGTATTCAACCATGAAACAGCCATCATTTGTTAATACATTTTTGAAAAAACACAAAAGGCAAAATATACAGTGAGGGGAAAAAACTATTTGAGCCCCAGCTGATTTTGTAAGTTTGCCACTAACAAAGAAATGATCAGTCTATAATTTCAATGGTAGCTTTATTTGAACACTGAGAGACAACAATGACAAAAAAAATCCAGAAAAATGCGTTTCAAAAAGAGTTATAAATAAATTTGCATTTCAATGAAGGAAATAAGTATTTAATCCCCTGTCCGTCAGCAAGATCTCTAGCTCCCAGGTGGTTCTTATACAGGTAACGAGCTGACATTGGGAGCCCGTTACCTCAGCTCGTTACCTGTATATACGAGACCTGTCCACATAAGCAATCAATCAATCCAGATGCCAACTCTGCACCATGGCCAAGACTAAAGAGCTTTCCAAGGATGTCAGGGACAAGATTGTGGACCTAAACAAGGCTGTAATGGTCTACAAGACTATCAGCAAGCAGCTGGGTGAGAAGGTGACAACAGTTAGTGCAATTATTCGCAAATCGAAGAAACATAACTTAACTGCCAGTCTCCCTCGGTCTGGAGCTCCATGCAAGATCTCTCCACGTGGAGTTCCATTCCATTACATTTTCCTCCGCTTATCCAGGTCACGGGGGCAGCAGCTTCAGTAGGGAAGTCCAGACTTCCCGGTCCCCAGCGACCTCTTCCAGCTTCACTGGGAGGACACCAAGGCGTTCCCTGTCCAGCTGTGAGACATACTCTCCTAGGTCACCAGGGAGGTGCCCGGGAGGCCTCCGGACTAGATGCCCGAGCCACCTCAACTGGCTCCTCTCGATGTGAAGGAGCAGCGGCTCTACTCTGAGCTCCTCCCGGATGGCCGAGCTCCTCATCCTATCTCTTAGGGTGAGTCCTGCCACCCTACGAAGGAAACTCATTTCCGCCGCTTGTATCCGCGATCTCATTCTTTCGGTCATGACCCATAACTCATGACCATAGGTGAGGGTGGGAACGTAGATCGATCGGTAAACAGAGAGCTTTGCCTTCCGGCTCAGCTCTCTCTTCACCACGACGGTCCGGTACAGCGACCGCATTACTGCAGATGCTGCACCGATCCGTCTGTCGATCTCACGCTCCAACCTTCCCTCACTCGTGAACAAGAACCCGAGATACTTGAACTCCTCCACCTGAGGCAAGACCTCACTCCCAACCCGGAGGGTACAGTCCACCCGTTTCCGACTGAGAACCATGGCCTCGGATTTGGAGGTGCTGAGTCTCATCCCAGAAGCTTCACACTCAGCTGCAAACCGCTCCAGTAAACGCTGAAGGTCACAGCCTGATGAGGCCATAAGGACCACATCGTCTGCAAATAGCAGAGACGAGATCCTAAGGTCACCAAGCTGGACTCCCTCAACACCTTGACTGCGCCTAGAAATTCTGTCCATGAAGATTATGAACAGAATCGGTGACAAAGGGCAGCCTTGGCGGAGGCCAACGTTCACCGGAAACAAGCTCGACTTACTGCTGGCAATGCGGACCAGGCTCCTGCTTCGATTGTACAAGGACCAAATGGCACGTAGTAACGGGCCACCAATCCCGTACTCCCGGAGCACCTCCCACAGGACACCACGAGGAACATAGTCGAATGCCTTTTCCAGGTCTACAAAGCACATGTAGACCGGTTGGGCAAACTCCCACATACCCTCCAGTACCGTTGCAAGGGTGTAGAACTGGTCCAGTGTTCCGCGACCGGGACAAAAACCACATTGCAGCTCCTGTAACCGAGGTTCGACTAACGGTCGTGCCCTTTTCTCCAGCACACTGGAGTAGACCTTGCCAGGGAGGCTGAGGAGTGTGATCCCCCTATAGTTGGAACACACCCTCCAGTCACCCTTTTTTAAAATGGGGACCACCACCCTGATCTGCCAGTCCAAAGGTACTGTTCCGGACTTTCATGCAATGTTGTAGAGGCCTGTCAATCAACACAGTCCCCCGGCATCCAGAGCCTTGAAGAATTCCCAGCGGAACTCGTCTACCCCCAGAGCCTTGCCACTGGGAAGTGATTTAACTACCCCAATTACCGCAGCCACGGTGATAGAACTGTCCACGTCTGCATCCTCAGACTCTGCTTCCTCTACGGAAAGAATGGGGATTGAGAAGGGCCTCGAAGTATTCCTTCCACCGACCAACTATATCCACAGTCGAGGTCAGCAAGCCCCCGTCCGCACTGTAAACAGTGTGAACTGGGGGCTGCTTCCCCTTTCTGAGGTGTCGGACGGTTTGCCAGAACCTCTTCGAGGCCGACCGAAAGTCGTGCTCCAAAGCCTCACCGAACTAATCCCTCGCCCGAGTTTTTGCCACCGCTGAAGCCGCGTGCCGCTTGGCCTGCCGGTACCTGTCAGCTGCTTCGGGAGTCCCACAAGCCATCCATGCTTGATATATCCCGGTCTTCCCTCGAGATGCAGGCGAAGCTCTGCCGGAGATGAGAGTTGAAGACTCGACGAACGGGAGACTCTGCCAGACGTTCCCAGCACACCGTCACTACGCATTTGGGTCTGCCAGGTCTGTCCGGCATCTTTCCGCGTCATCTAATCCAACTCATCACCAGATGGTTGTCAGTTGACCGGTCAGCCCCTCTCTTCACCCGTGTGTCCAGAACATGCGGACGCAGCTCTGATGATACGACCACGAAGTCGATCATAGACCTGCGACCTAGGGTGTCCTGGTGCCAAGTGCACTTATGGACATTCCTATGTTCAAACATGGTGTTGGTTATAGACAAACTATAATTCGCACAGAAGTCCAGCAACGACACACCGCACGGGTTCAGGTCAGGGAGCCCGTTCCTCCCAACCACGCCCCTCCAAGTCACACTGCCATTGCCCACATGGGCGTTGAAGTCTCCCAGTAGAACTATGGAGTCACCAGCTGGGGTGCTCTCCAGAACCCCTCTGATAGACTCCAAGAAGGCTGGGTACTCTGAACTGCCGTTCGGCGCATACACTCAAACCACAGTCAGGACCCTTTCCCCAGCCCTAAGGCGTAGGGAAATAACCCTCTTGTTTACTGGGGATGACTCCAGCACAGAGGGACCAAGCCGGGGGGCTAATAAGCCCACACCAGATCGCCGCCTCTCCCCTGCAGCAACTCCAGAAAAGAACAAGGTCCAGCCCCTCTCAAGGAATTT
This sequence comes from Oostethus manadensis, assembly GCA_024372805.1. Classification (NCBI taxonomy): domain Eukaryota; kingdom Metazoa; phylum Chordata; class Actinopteri; order Syngnathiformes; family Syngnathidae; genus Oostethus; species Oostethus manadensis. The sequence goes on along the minus strand of QODF01000093.1, from coordinate 2,246,642 downwards.
GGTTCCAGAGCCCAAACTGTGGGTTGAGGTGAGACCGACTATATCTAGTCGGAATCTCTCCGCCTCTTCCACAAGCTCGGGCTCCTTCCTCACCAGAGAAGTAACATTCCATGTCCCAAGAACCAGATTTGGCCGCCGAAGACCAGGTCGCCCGGACACCCGCCCTCGACCACTGCCCAAATCACAAGGCACCGGACCCTTATGCTTTCCCCTGCAGGTGGTGGGTCTGCGGGGGGGAGTTTTGTGTGGCTTCTTCGGGCTAGGCCTGGCCAGGCCCCACAGGTGATGACCTGGCCACCAGGCGCTCGCCTGCGAGCCCCTCCCCCAGACCTGGGTCCAGGGTAAGGCCCCGGTATCCTACGTCCGGGCGAGGTGCGGTCACTCCTTTTGTTGTTTTTCATAGGGGTCTTCTAAATCACTCTTAGTCCGGCCGTCACCTAGAACCTGTTTGCCTTGGGAAACCCTACCAGGGGCATAAAGCCCCCGACAACATAGCTCCTAGGATCACTTGGGCACTCAAACCCCTCCACCGCGATAAGGTGGTGATTTACCTCGTGGAGTTTCAATGATAATGAGAACGGTGAGGAATCAGCCCAGAACCACTTGGGAGGAACTTGTCAAGGATCTCAAGGCAGCTGGGACCATAGTCACCACAAAAGCAGTTGGTAACACACTACCCTGTGAAGGACTGAAATCCTGCTGTGCCCGCAAGGTCCCCCTGCCCAAGAAAGTCCATCTACAGGCCCGTTTGAAGTTTGCCACTGAACATCTGACTGATTCAGAGGAAGACTGGGTGAAAGTGTTGTGGTCAGATGAGACCAAAATTGAGCTCTTTGGCATCATCTCAACTCGCCGTGTTTGGAGGAGGAGGAATGCTGCCTACGACTCCAAAAACACCGTCCCCACCGTCAAATATGGAGGTGGAAACATTATGCTTTGGGGGTGTTTTTCTGCCAAGGGGACAGGACAATTGCAGCGCATCAAAGGTAGGATGGATGGGGCCATGTACTGTCAAGTGTTGGGTGAGATGGGTCGTGGTTGGGTATTCCAGCATGACAATGATCCAAAACACACGGCCAAGGCAAACAAAGATTGGCTCAAGAGGAAGCAAATTAAGGTCATGGAGTGGCCTAGTCAGTCTCCAGACCTTAATCCCATAGAAAATCTGTGGAGGTAGCTTAAGGTTTGAGTTGCCAAACATCAGCCACTAAACATGAATGACTTGGAGAGGATCTGCAAAGAGGAGTGGGCCAAAATCCCCCCTGAGATGTGTGCAAACCTTGTGGCCAACTACAAGAAACGGCTGACCTCTGTGATTGCCAACAAAGGTTTTGTCACCAAGTACTGAAGCACCTTTTTCAAAGGGATCCAATACTTATTTCCTTCATGGAAATGCAAATTAATTTATAACTCATTTAAAAACGCATTTTTCTGGATTTTTTTTTTTGTCATTGTTGTCTCTCAGTGTTCAAATAAAGCTACCATTGAAATTATAGACTGATCATTTCTTTGTTAGTGGGCAAACTTACAAAATCAGCTGGGGCTCAAATAGTTTTTTCCCTCACTGTAGCGAGGGCTGACTGTTCTTATACTAATTTAGAACTACATGTGCCTTGCGATGGACTGGCAAGAGGTCTAGGGTGCATCCCGCCTCTCGCCCAAAAGCCAGCTGGGATAGGCTCCAGCAACCCCCGCGACCCTGATGAGGATAAGCGGCATAGAAAATGGATGAATGAATGAATTTCCAGGTTGCTGCTCCTGTATTAGATTATACATTAAGATTAAGAGAACATGCACTAAAGTGCCCCTTAATCCATCATCCCCCTCCTTTTCGGCCATGTTGAATTATGCGTCATTATGTAACTTGTTAAGCATGTCTGAAACAAATGTACCATACCATACCATAAGGTCACACATTAGATATAAACAAGATCCAGTTATTGTTCAGGCAGAGGTGTTACCCATCTTGCACTTACATACAAGATGTATGTACACAACATCTGCAGGAAGCCATGTTCTCCTCCTGCTAATGGACGATGATCACGGCTACATTTGTGACCTCCTCATTGAAATGAAGGCACACCGTCTAGCCTGCCCTTGTCAGCACTCGTTAACCCCCGTATGGATTTTTTCCCCTCTACTGTACATCTCCTTTAATTAAAGACACCAGCTAATCTGGCTTCCCACCAGCTTGCCTTTTTTGCCAGTTTGCAGCTGTCACTTTAAGATGACACCATCTAAATATAGAGCCTTTCATTTGCATGTATCGACGCAACGTGTTATAAGGTCAGCGGAGGATGGATTTAACGCGGTTTGATCCTCTGAGTTTTTCACCTGTGTGAGTCTGACATTCACGTTTGACAGTAAAATGCTTACCAGGACCTGGAAAACCTGTTTAGTATGCTGTTTCTGATTTTGCACAATTCCGTCTTTTGAGTGCACAAGCGCCTTCAAACTGAAAAGTCTGGAAAAAAAAGTCAGCAACTAATCAATAAATAAATACAACTTTTTAGTTTTTTGTTTTTCTTAATAGGAAGACATAAAATATCTTATTTTTTTATGCTTCTAAAATAATGTATTTTTCCTCACAGACCCCGCCAACAATGGTCGTTTGGTTGGTATCACCTTTGTTAACGTCCCATTCAGATGTAATGATGGTCATGGACCCCGCCAACAATGGTTATTTGGGTGATATCACCTTCGTTAGCATCCCATTCAGATGTAATGATGGTCATGGACCCGCCAACGATGGTTGCTTGGTTAGTATCACCTTTGTTAGCATCTCATTCAGATGTAATGATGGTCATGGACCCCGTCGTTTGGTTGGTATCACCTTGGTTAGGTCATGGACCCCACCAACAATGGTATTTTGGGTAGTATCACTGTCATTAGCATCACATTCAGATGCAGTGATGGTCATTGACCCCACCAGCGACGACCGTTTGATTGGTATCACCTTTGTTAGCATCCAATTCAGATGTAATGATGGTCATGGACCTCGTTAGCGATGGTCGTTTGGAATTGTACCTTTAAAATGTTGACGTTATTCTCGTAAAATTACTGGACGGTTTTCTATTTTTGTTGCCATTTTTGTTATTTAATTTATTATTAAATTGCATCTTTCCATATCAAAGCAAATGTGATGCCGTGTGAACATCAGGTATAAGAGGTGTTAATCCAATGAGGTAATACAGGAAGTGCAGAGAGTAAATTCGAGTCAATTAAGGAGTTGAAATGTTAGTTGACATACAGTATTAGCCCATTTGGTGTTACTAATGTGATCATCAGGCATTCTTCCTGTGGGACTTTCAGCCTAATGAGGGCTTCACCCCTGCATCATCGCTCAGCTAGGGGCGGGGCTTAAGTGGGACGGGAGACAGGAAGTAGACAACAAATGACAAGCGAAAGACATGGAAATAAAGGAGAGCTTGTGTTCCAGCAGAGGAGAGTCAGGAGCAGACGAGGGAAGTATTTATGTCTCCCTTGGCGCTCGTCTTTAAACCCCCCCTACTCACTCCCTGCGAGCTGTTTTACATCAGCGATCTAATTAAATGAAATAAATCAGCCTCACCTGGTTTCCGGGACTGTCTCTTGCACCTCCACCCCCTGATTGTATAAATCTCTATTACGGTGCATTACATGGCACATCACTCATGTTGTTTAGAGCTCTAAAATATGCAAACAGGCCAGGGCCGTAAAAGTGATGGATGCTGAAAGGGGCCCTCCTTTGCGTTGGCACCTCACACAGCAGCAAACTGCCACTAAGCGACGTCCCGTGTGGGCCAAAGACATATTGTGAGCTGTCCTTACGCTTTCATGACTGTTTTTAATGCGCTCAGGCATCCAAAAGACACTTTTTATGACCTCATGTTCTAAAGGGCTCCGTCTCGGAGGCCGAGGCATTATTTCATCTAATTAGCAGTGCCAAACCTTGTCGCTGTCCCCAGTAGAACCCTTGATAACTGTTGAAACGGGGGTTAATCAGTGTTTTTTTTATTGGTTAACAAACGAGCGACAGACGTGCATGTTTCCTGGAAAACATTTTCAGGGAAATAAAGCAATCAACGCTATCACTATCCAGTTAAAACACGTACTGAAGCAGTCAAAAGTTTGGACACACTTTTTCATGCGATTGAAAGAGATAAGATAACGAATCCCACAAGGGGGAATTCCAGGTTTACAGCAGCAAAAGTACACAAGAACACAAGAGCAGAGTTAAAAAAAAAAAGGTAATATTCTTTTTCTTTGGATACAAGCTATATAGAGTGTTTACTACTTAGTGCTGTGTACATGTTAAACGAGCCACAGGTTTATTGCACAGTTTTTGTAAAGGATTTTTGGAGCTGTTTTTATTGTAGAGTCTGACAGCTACAAAAAGGAAAGACCGATACCTCTCCTTCACACACTTTGGGTGGATCATCTTGTCAAGGTGTACCCAAACATTTAAATGCTGACGGATTTTCTTTCATCCTAAAACTTTTTCCTTCGAGAGCCACATAGTGAAAACCGAAAGGATGCAAGTTGGCCTCTGATATTTTGTCAAGCAACACATGTATTTATACTAACAAGTTACAGTAAACATTACAGGCCAAACGTTTGGGCACACTTTCTCATTCACTTAGAGACACATTCAAAGTTTTTGCAATTTTCCAGACTGACTGGCTTCCATTGGTTAACTTCACTTAGCTGGTAGGCTGTAGTTTTGATGCCTTCAGTGAGAACCTACAACGTAAATAGTCGTGAAAATAAAGAAAAGGCATTGAATGAGAAGGTGTGTACAAACTTATTTCCTCAAACTCATTTTCCTAAAACTTTCCAACAACTTTATTACCTGTTTACCTGTTGGTGGGTTTAGCTGTTTGTGTTCACAATAACTTGAAAAGTTCGGAATGGATCTGGATGACGTTTTCAAGAATTGTCGGAAATGGGATACGGAAGAATTGATTAAAGTTTGGGTCACCGTATGGATCCAGGGATTTTTGAAAGGATTTTTAACTTTGCAAGATAAAGCCAGGGCTGCACGGTGGCTGAGAGGGTAGCACATTGGCCTCACAATCAGGAGGTTCAGGGTTCAAATCTCCGTTAGGCATCTGTGTGGAGTTTGCATGTTCTCCCCGTGCGTGTGTGGGTTTTTTCCAGGTACTCCGGTTTCCTCCCACATTCCAAAAACATGCATGTTAGCCTAATTGGCGACTCTAAATTGTCCATTAGGTGTGAGTGTGAATGTTTGTTTGTCTTAATGTGCGCGTGACTGACTGCCGACCAGTCCATGGCTTACCCCGCCTTTTGCCCATAGTCAGCTGGGATAGGTTCCAGCATACCCGCGAACTTCACCAGATTTCCACGAAAATTCCTGACGTTGTGATGATGTGTGGCACCTTGAAGGGTGCCCAGCGATTGTTGTTCAGTACCGTTTTTCTTTGCTTTTTCTTGAAAATGGCTGCCAGAAAATTTGTTTGGGAACGTACCTAAACTGGAGTTTGGAGATTTGTTTCTTTTCCGGGGAGCTAAAGACCTACCTTACAGTCAGGTGTTTTATGAATTTATATTCTCCGATATTCCAACAATTACCATAAATTCCGTACTACTGAGCGCTCCTGAATACATGCATCTAAGCATTATGGGAATTCTAGTTCTTTTATCAATAAATTAGCCGCATCATAGTTGAAGCTGCGTGTGAAAAAAGGATTTACGGAAGTTACCAATATCCAATTCTTCTTTACTGTTTGCTGAAAACCCGATTAGCTTGAAACTGCTTGAGGGAGGCGTGTCTCTATGCCCTCGACCCCCGAACAATCAAATCAGAGTAAGTGTGAGGAAGAGTTCCCGAATTGAGCGTGTCGGCCAAGACAGGAAGAATGCAGATTGACCCAGTACATACCTTGAGATTTGATTAAAATGAACTTTTATTTTAAAAGCCCCTCAAATGAGCATCTTGAGGCTCCTTTAAAGTTTCCCTGGAACGCATCATGACAGCATAGCAAACGCTGTAGATGTTGTGCTATTACTGATACTGGTACGTGTGTGTGTGTGTGCGTCTATCAATTAAAAAGCCAATCTCATCAGCAAGCGTAAGCCACATCGGACCCTGTTGTGAGTTATGAGTCTCCCTTGTGACTTTCACACCTGTTGGTTCCTCTGCCGGTCAGCAATAATCTACATAATTAATGGCGTCTTGATTTACGCCTAATCAGCAAATATGGCGTCGGACCTCTTTTTTTTTCGGTTTCCTGAATAGTCTCCAGAGGTGCTTGATTGTCATGAAATAAAACGTGATCCCGCAAGGAGCTGCTAGGTAGCAATATAAGCGATACGTTGAAAAAGCAGCTTTTTAGATATTGATCATTGTGTTCAGCATACGGTTTAATCCATCTCCCCAGGGGGGGTGCGCTTATCTTCATCCAAATTGTTTCCTGCAATTATTATGAAAAAGGAAGAGGAGTTACTGAACAGTAGGGGGAATGAGATACACTACTCGCAAAACTCTCAGCTTTCAGGCGAAATTTCAGGACGAGGCTAAAATGCTTTACATATGCTAAGCGTCTGAATGCGCAATACCAAGGAGAACAACCGACAAAAACATTTCCTGCTTCCATTAGAATCGGTTTGCAGCCCCGTTAACATCACATTTAGACGTCATGTGACCAAGAAGACACCTAACAACTGCCAGCTCTATGGCGGGGGGGGCGTGGCCACTGAGCTTACGGTCATCAGCAGGTTGCAAAGGAGGAGGATCTCCGAAAAGGCATACTCTCTGTCGTTTGGTGAAAATGTAAAATACGTTTCATCTGTGAATTTGTCCGCACAGCTCCCTGTTAGAGAAGTGCACGTTGTGCGAAAAGAACTTCATAAAAGATAGCAGAAGGTGAAATTAAGTTCACTCATAAAAGCTTCTACTGCATTTTAGCTCCATCCTGAAACTTCACCCGAAAGCTGAAACTTTTTGGGAGTAGTGTTTCATACACTCATCAAAATCGAAAAAACCAGTTAAGAAATTGGATCTTAGGGAGCTGTTAAATAGAGCTTCAACATGCAAAAAGAAGAAATGGGAGCAAGACAAAAACATTGAACAAGCATTAAAGTGAAAAAGCTGATCATCAGCTGATCAAAGTCGTGGCAAAAAGGTGGATTGAAAGTCATTTTTTGTCAGGTATTCACGCTGTCATGAACGCTTGATGGCAAAAGCAAAAAAGCTTCCCATCAACAAGCAAGGCCTCTTGCGCCGCGCCATCGCTGCTGAGGTTTAGTCATTTCAAACTTCGTCAAAAAAGTCAAGTCATAGACGGTAAGAAATGTCACCGGCCCTGAGTCAGAGTATCTGATTGGTTGTCCATCGAGACATGGGACCATCCTCGGCCCACTGGGGATGTCACTGGTGCCGAGTGCAGTCCAATAACCATCAGACGGTATCTGTGAGGAAAGGGTTTTAAGAACACAAAAATGTCTACTTCACCACTACAAAATTACCTGTTTGGAATTTGCAGGAGAACCACAAACACGGGACATTGAAAGGTGGAAGAAAGCTTTATTCTCCCTTGACGGTCCTGATGGCTTCCAACGTTACTGACATGACAAGAAGATTCCACCCGAGATGTTTACCACACAGTGGAGGTGCGCCATCACGGTCCTTCAATGCAACAACGGAGCTTCAGGTTGCCACAGTGCTATGTGGAAATGTTGCAGAGGGACATCCCTCGTGACTGAAGGCCATCGTCTGTGTGGTAATGACTGGCTTTTTCAACGCTGAACATCACAAAGAAGAATAAGCTCACTTTTTAGGACAATCCCGCATGCCCCCCAACATTTGGGGATGGATGGCAAGGGAAGTTTACAAAAATGGACATCAGTTCCAGATGCCCTCTGTGAAGCCATCTTCACCACCTGGACCAACATCCCCACTAGCCTTCTGGAAACACTGGCATCACTCACTCTAATATTTTATTTCCATATTAGGGAGATTTGTTTTTGTTTGTTTTTTGCTATGGTCTTAAACTTTTGATCAGCTCATTTCACTTGAATGTCTCATTCCCATTTCTTCTTTTTGCATTTTAAAGCTCTACTTAGAACCTCCTTATATCCAACAGTACCCAATATCTTAAAATGTTGATCAGGAGTATACATTGAAGTGGCCCACCTTACTAAGAGGTATTGGTAGCGACAGGGAAGACGTCGTCGTCATGGTGGTCCTTGCGGAGACGACGAAGAGGGTTGTTGAGTGTCACGTTGTAGGTTCCCTTCAGCACCGTGTTCATGAGGCCCGGACTCAACTGTACACAAACACAACCCAGAGATGAGGAAATGTTCATCGAGGGATTAACTTTGCGAGTCTGTGTGTTGCTGTCTCTTTAGAGTTTTTGCGACAACACCCCAAAATAAGGAGCAGCCTAACAAGGGCTTTAAAGAGAAGATGAGGAGAGAAGACAGGAAGTTGAAGCAAGCAAGACTCGCATTCAAAGCGGTAAGATGACAGCCTCGTCACTTTCGTTTAACGACTGCATTTCTTCAAATAGAGAATCAAAGTGTTCAAGTCCACAGGAGGTAGCAGTGGAAAGATGGGAAGCACACAACATTGTGGAGTCTGCTGGAATGATCAGGAAAACATGAGGTAAGATCATCCTGAACACCTCTAACTCATTAAGGAAGCTTGATTATGTTTTTGTCCAAGATTGCGTGAATCATGAGGCATTGTAAAACGTTCCGTACATTAAAGCAGTAAAACAACGCGGTGAAAATATAGTCACACACACAACCGCGTTAGCATGCTGAACTAAGCCAACCCCGCTAGCTTCCATTCACGGAGCAAAGCAAAGAGGAGGTTCCGCCAACTTTGGCCGGTGTTGATAGTAATTTCAACATGTTTGCTTCAGGAGGTGGTGGTTTAGTGTTGGTAATGAGTTTGTGGCACAATTCTCTCAATGACAGTGTTTCATTCACATTGTCAATTTCTGTGACACGCTAAATTGCGTTTTTATCGGCCAATTTGGAGCCATTTTTAATACAAAAAAAAGCTAAAATAAGGCAGCTAATTAATGCACGTAATGAGACACTCCCATCATGTCAGGACTGCCTGCTATTAGAACACCTCCCAAAACCTCCAAAAAGGTTGTATGGTTTTACAGCCATGTGAGCATGTAGTAACAGGCACATTCATTATAACCTGTAATACCTACAGTATTTTGCCTTACTTCAGTCATTTTAAGCATTAGCGGAACTTCCATCCTGGGATGTATTGATTTCACATAGCAAAATAGACAGGAACGCTACACCTGGCTGCAGCTAGTTGCTGGTCGGCTAGTAGTGAGCTGCTCTGGTGTGGCGAGGTGTCACTATGCTAGTAAAGTAGTTCTTTGGTGTAACAATTTTACTTTAGCATGGTTAATATGCAGGTGACGTTACATAAATGGAGTTTTTATAGGCGGAACTGTTGAGTCACATTACGTACATTCTTAGCTGCCTTTTTTTTTTGCTGTTTTTTATATCTTTAGAATGCACAGAAAAGAGGAAGACATATGTGTTCATGCCTCACATGGGGATTGTGGATGATGGGCCAAATTCCCCCAATTAGATGGTTTCCCTTTAAGAGGGGTAAAACTCTTTTTATGCTTTAATGTCGGTTGGGAACGTTTAAATGATACATTACAGAAAATCGCTTCTTCAGTGAGTAAAGGTTTTGGGATTGCGATAAGTTTTCAAAAGAATGATTTATCAATTTTTAAACATAAAATGGGAAATTATGAGGAAATCATTTAGTTGACTTGGACCCCCAAAAAAGTCCTAGTGCCAGGAAAATTATTCCTTCAAAGTTGTTTTTTAATCAAAGTCTTTCCACAATAAATTATCATCACAAAGTAAAATAACAATAACAAACTAGTTTATTATAACAATAATAAAATATACCAAAAAGAAGCCAGTGCTATAATATTAAAACTTTAATTGTTGTGTGCTGCGGCATTTGGTGCAACACACATTTTACGACTCCTGCTTCCCTCCCTCCCAGGAAGTGCTTGAGGAAGTACTTCCTGTGGGATATCAAAGCTGTCAAGTCATCCCCTTCCTCCTTTCCTCTCCCACCTCCTCTGACCTTCCGCTGCTCGTGCACATCATCAGTATGCCCGGAACGGCGTTGCTAGGATTTAGGCACACGGGCCGGACCACTCAGATCTTTGTCTTCATCCTGATGGGAACAGGGTTGCGGGTTCAACTCCGGGTCACCCTCAGGGGTGCGCGGCAGGTTGGGAGCGCGGAGGAGGGTGGTGATGTTTAAGAAGTGACGACACCATCGGCATGGTAATGATGATGGAGATTACGGGATGCCTGGCTGGGTCAGAGAGGGGGGGAGGCAAAGGTGGATCTGTGCGGGGAATGGTGTTAGTGGGTCGCTACGCAGACGTGCGCACGAGTGAACAGCGAGACTTTCCCACAACACACACACGCGTGTACTGCAGGGATCCAGGCAAGACCAATACGGATGATAACTCTATTAAGTGTGTGTGCATCACTGACAGGCATGATGATCACGTGCAATAGCAGAAATTCTGTTGGACCTCTTGCGAATCAAGCCGTCTCTCGTGAGGAGAGCGGCTTACGTTACATTCTTTATCTGGGTCTGACTGCTCATAATCTCTTCATGCGTGAGCTTTAGAGCCGACAATCATCCACGTTCTCAACAGAAGAAGTCACTGGAGCATTTCTCCAAAAAGGCAAACTATTTCACTGCACTTAAGCCACACCATGCTAGTCTCTATAGTCTCCCTTTCTAATTCAATTACAACACATCAATGTAGTAAAACAATGTTTTGTGTGTTTAATAATTGTAACCTCGACTTTGAAAATGTCTTAAAAACACCTGTAATATGCATGACTGGTCATACTTAAGCAATTTGCCTCCGCATTTTGCATCGCATGTCACGTACATGCCACGCCTGAAAAGGTGGAAGACTAGTTTACACATCGCTTGTGCACTTGGCACGCAATTCCTGACCGAAAATGGTGTGCATTGGCAGGAAATGCCACCTTCGCTCACGACTTATTTACACTTTATGTTAAGGTGATTGTAATAAGCTTTGATAAGCAGTAATCCAAAGTAATATTATATTATGAATGTTTGTTTGTCTATATGTGCCCTGCGATTGACCGGCGACCAGTCCAGGGTGTACCCCGCCTCTTGCCCAAAGTCAGCTGGGATAGGCTCCAGCATACCCGCGACCCTAATGAGCATAAGCGGTTAAGAAAATGAATGAATAATATTATATATTAAATGTTCATTTGCATTAATAAGGCCATATAAATGTTAATTTAAAAGTTCATTAATTTATTATGTACTTTGTTGGAGCCATAGGAAAATTCTGACATGTCAATTCTGACGTGAGTTTTAGTGCTCAATTATTTGCACCACTCTTCTCGTGCATCAACAAGATTGAAAGTGAAAATAAATCTCTTTTAGTTTTGCATCGGCGTCGAGTCATGGTTGTTGTCGGACTATGAGCAGCGGATCGACAGAAGGCACGAGTCCGAAACTTTGTGCCCTGCGAGAGGAAGCGGCAAAGGAAGGTGAGTTATCGCTACATAAGCTGCTCGACGCAAAGCTTTGCAAAGATATCTGCGACGCACGGAGTTAGATTGTGCGCCGCTGGAGGAGAGCGATAGAGTGAGTGGGCGAGCGACAGCAGCGCATCATTGAGACCAAGTGGAATAGGAGCGAGCGTTTTTTCCCTGCGCTTTTGGAACTAAAACCACTCTAGTGACGTAAACAGCTACAAAGTAAGTGTATATATATCTAAGCTAAGTCGCCGTACCTTACCAGAAAGAGGAAGGAAACTGAAGCTCTTACGGAGGATGAACGTAATGCGGGAAATGGGAATGTCAAAATTTCTGATGACTTTACAAGTGTGTCCATGGAGTTTAGTGAAGCCAACGATGTCTGAGTGACACGGCACTTTTACATGACCAAAAACAGCCAAATGCCAAGTCATTACAAGCCTTTGCGGAAAAAGCTGAGTGAATGCACAAGTGGATGAAGCAGAAAGAATTGATGCAGAGATGGAGCCTGCATACTGTGTCTCAATGATATCCTCCAGACATAGTAGGAAACGCAGCCGATCTTCTACAGTGTCTTCTACAAGGATGCGGGTGGAAGCTGAAGGAGCTGCTTTTATAGCACGCACAGAAACATTACAACAGAGGTTGGAAATTGAAAAAAAAAAGGCAAGAAAAGAGGAGTTAGATTTGCAAACCGCTATTGCTGCTGCTAATGCAAAGCTTGAGGTGCTAACTCCGAAGGAGCCAGTTTGTGCAGCTACTGCTAAAATGAGAGTGAGTATGAGTTTCCATCATAGCGCTCCTAGTCAAAGTAGAGAGTGCAGCTTTGGAGATGTGCAGGTGTCCACTCTTCCACCAATGGATATTCCAAACTTTGAAAGAGACCCCTGGAGTTTGTTTTCATCACGAAGGCATTTGAATATGGGATTGAAGAGAGTAGCAAAGATAGGTTGCATTTCCTTGAGCAATTCACACGTGGCAGAGCAAAAGTGCTTGTTCGCAGTTGTGCACACATGAATCCCGAAAGAGGCTACGTAGAAGCCAAAAGACTTTTATGCAAACATTTTGGAAGTGAATATACTATTGTTTCTGCTTACATCGAAGGAGCACTGCAGTGGCCTGTAGTTAAGTCAGAGGATGGACAAGCACTCACAGAATTTGCTGTTTTCCTTACAAGTTGTTGTAAGTTGTTGTGGACAGCATGGAATACATTGATGAATCGGACAGCCCCACCAATATGCGAGCCGGTCTTCCCAAGCTTAAAAGAAAAATGGAGAGGAATTGCTTGTGATATAGTCAGGGATGAGAGCCAGATTCCCAGATTTGGTGCAATTTGTGGATAAGCAGGCTAAGATTGCTTCTCACCCGTTGTTTGGAAACATACAGGAACCTGCTTCATTGAAACAAAGAAAGGAGCTAAAGACTAGCAATGGAAAGGCTCCAAGACAAAGAAAAACTAAAAGCATATTTGCCACAAATGTCACATCTGTTCCAAGGCCAATAGAACAGATACACCGGGACAATTCCGTCTACCTGGGTGGTAAACAATGTGTTTTTAGTCAAAAAGGAGGCCATGTTTTGGATTGCTGCAAGCTAATTAAACAGAAGCCTCACAAGGAAGAGCTTGACCTTCTCAAGTCTAAAGGTTTGTGCTTTGGATGCCTGACACAGGGACATTTAAGCAAAGGTTGTCAACAAAGACACATTTGTCAAATATGTTCTCAGAAGCATCCCACCATTTTGCATTTTGACAGACAGGAGTCTGCAAGCCATGCAGATGAATTTAAAGAGCAACCTGATCAAAGTTCAGCTCCCTCCGGTGATGAAACTTGTGGTTGTAATGGGGCCAGTGAAGCTGCTTGTGCTTACTACTAATACTTCCAGTCAAAGTCGGGTGTTGGGGAGCAACAAGATTGTCCAGTCATATGCTTTCCTTGATCTAGGAAGCACTGGGACATTCTGTACAGAGGATAGGATGAGAAGTCTTAAGATAACAGGAAAAAGGACGAACATTATGCTCCGCACCATGGGAAAAGAAGGTATAGGCAGTACATATGTTGTCAAGGGTACTTGAGGTCAGTGCTTCGGATGAAGACAATTATTTGAGATTCCAGTAAAAAGGGAGAATAATCCTCAACAAACTGTTGTGGATAAATGGCCATATTTGAAGAAAGTTCAGTTGAGCCAGATTGATGCAGAAATAGGTTTGCTAATAGGACGGCTCTTGCACCATGGAGGGTTCTAAACAGTGAAGAAAATGGCCCATATGCAGTGAAAAGCCTTGGCTGGACAATCAATGGTCCTCTGGAAGATGAATATACCAGCAAGGAGGTCGCTGGATGGCCGCAGGTGACAGTAAACAAGATCTTAGTGGCCACCCTAGAGAAACTGATGGAGCGGCAGATCAAGTTTGACTTCCCTGAGCATCAGATGATGCTGGAGGTGTCATCTGAAGATGAACAGTTTATGGATTCCGTATCACAGTCTGTGAAGCTAGTCAGTGGCCACTACGGCACTGACTTTACCTTTACGAAACAAAAACATCACTCCACCAAACAACTATCCCTTTGCAGTTCAAAAAGCAGATAGTTTGAAATGAAGGCTGTTGAGAAACCAAGAGTTTCATCAGGATTGCACAAAGTTAATGGCAGAAACAATAGGAAAAGGCTATGCTGAAGAGGTTCCCATGACAGAGGCTTGTCAAGGTGGTAGGAGGATATGGTACATCCTGGACCATGGTGTCTACCACCTAACCAAGCACAAGTTACGTGTGATGTTTGACTGCGCTGCCACATATCAAGGAACCTCACTGAATTTGCAGTTATTGCAAGAACCTGGCCTGACTAGCTCTCTCATTGAGGTGCTGACAAGATTCAGACATGATCCATTGGCCTTCATGTCGGATATTGAAGGTATGTTTCACCAAGTCAGAGTATCCCCAGAAGACACTGACATGTTGAGATTTTTATGGTGGCCACATGGAGACCTTAGTCAGGAACTGAAGGAATACAGGACGGTTGTTCACATATTTAGAGCAACTTCATCCCCAAGTTGTGCAAGTTGTGCATTGCGAAGATGTGCGGAGGACAATCAGACACAGTTTAGCTCAGAGGCCACAAGTATCGTCTTAAAAAATGTCTACGTAGACAATTGCTTATAATCAGTTGGCACGGAGAAACAGTTTAATTCAAGATCTTCAGGCTTTGTGTGCAGCTAGAGACTTTAAGCTCACTAAGTGGGTTTCCAACAGCAGAGTTATGCTTGCATCAGTACATGAGGATGAGCGGGCCAACAAGGCCAAGGAACTTGACTTGGAAAAGGATCGCCTCCCTATTGAAAGAGCTTTGGGGGTTTAGTGGTGTGTGGAGTTTGATACGTTGCAGTTCACGGTCTACACTGACCAGAAGAGGAGTGCTTTCAATGGTGAGCACTATTTATGACCCACTTGGAATTTTGGCTCCACTTATTCTCCCAGTGAAGCACATTCTGCAGCAATTATGTAGAACAAAGCATGCATGGGATGACAGCATGCCAGAAGCTCTGGCTGTGCAGTGGCAACAGTGGATAACAAACTTGTGCCAACCTGCTACCTTCGAGGTAAAGCGATGCCTTAATCCTTGCATTTCCATGAAGGAAATAGGTATTTGATCCCCTATCCATCAGCAAGATCTCTAGCTACCAGGTGGATCTTTTACAGGTAACGAGCTGATATTGGCAGCCTTCTCAACTGTATAAAAGAGACCTGTCCTCATAAGCAATCAATCAAGCCAAATGCCAAACTCTGCACCATGACCAAGACCAAAGAGCTTTCCAAGGATGTCAGGGACAAGATTGTGGACCTACACAAGGCTGGAATGGGCTACAAGACCATCGCCATTTGGTGACAACAGTTGGTGCAATTATTCGCAAATGGAAGAAACATAAATTAACTGCCAATCTCACTCGGTCTGGAGCTCCATGCAAGATCTCACCTCGTGGAGTTTCAATGATAATGAGAACGGTGAGGAATCAGCCCAGAACCACTCGGGAGGAACTTGTCAATGATCTCAAGGCAGCTGGGACCATAGTCACCACAAAAACAGTTGGTAACACACTACGCCGTGAAGGACTGAAATCCTGCTGTGCCCGCAAGGTCCCCCTGCTCAAGAAAGTCCATCTACAGGCCCGTTTGAAGTTTGCCACTGAACATCTGACTGATTCAGAGGAAGACTGGGTGAAAGTGTTGTGGTCAGATGAGACCAAAATTGAGCTCTTTGGCATCAACTCAACTCGCCGTGTTTGGAGGAGGAGGAATGCTGCCTATGACTCCAAAAACACCGTCCCCACCGTCAAATATGGAGGTGGAAACATTATGCTTTGGGGGTGTTTTTCTGCCAAGGGGACAGGACAATTGCAGCGCATCAAAGGGAGGATGGATGGGGCCATGTACCGTCAAGTGTTGGGTGAGATGGGTCGTGGTTGGGTATTCCAGCATGACAATGATCCAAAACACACGGCCAAGGCAACAAAAGATTGGCTCAAGAAGAAGCATATTAAGGTCATGGAGTGGCCTAGTCAGTCTCCAGACCTTAATCCCATAGAAAATCTGTGGAGGGAGCTGAAGGTTGGAGTTGCCAAACATCAGCCACAAAACATGAATGACTTGGAGAGGATCTGCAAAGAGGAGTGGGCCAAAATCCCCCCTGAGATGTGTGCAAACCTTGTGGCCAACTACAAGAACCGGCTGACCTCTGTGATTGCCAACAAAGGTTTTGCCACCAAGTACTGAAGCACCTTTTTCAAAGGGATCAAATACTTATTTCCTTTATGGAAATGCAAATTAATTTATAACTCTTTTTGCAGAGAAAATGCATTTTTCTGGATTTTTTTTGCCATTGTTGTCTCTCAGTGTTCAAATAAAGCTTGAAATTATAGACTGATAATTTCTTTGTTAGTGGCAAACTTACAAAATCAGCTGGGGCTCAAAAAGTTTTTTCCCTCACTCAATCTGCCGGACTTGCAGAAAAGGCAAAAGTGGTCCTGCTCACAAAGAAATATTAGAGAAGATGATGTTGTCCTCATTGTGAATGACTCAGCCCCCTGAAATTCATGGATGATGGGTCGTGTGATTGAGGTGGTTAAGGCCATCAGACGGCAAGTGCGCCAGGCTCGAGTGGAGACTAGCGCCTCTGGTGTGTTCCTCCGCCCAGTGGCCAAGCTTTGTTTGTTGGTTGAAGGTGACCGGTAGTTTTTTGGTCATTTATGAGACAGTGATCTCCACTGGTGAGTCATGTGCTGGTAACCTCTGGGCCCCCCCCTCCCCGGTTTTTACTACATGCAAACGAACGAATTCCAGTTTTATAATATCTATCTGAACAATAGAGACGCTTGATAGTTATTGACATTATGTATATTGGTCTCGGACTCGGATAAATGGGTAATTGTTTTGTGCCTCTCAAAGACAATTAGGGGCCATAGGAAGATTCTGACAAGATTCTGTTTAGGTTTACATAGTATGCCTTATTTTGAATATTTTATTAGCCAGTAATAGTTTGTATTACTGTATAGTTTATTGATATTTTGCTTTGTAATAAGATTTGATTTTGGTTACTATCACTGTCCTGCTCCCCTGTCAGACTGAGAAGATCGTTCGTCCCCCACGCCATGCGGCTTTTCAACACATCAGAGGGGGAGCAATAAAAACACACACAGGACTGTACTTTTTACCTAATTATTTGTTATACTATAATGTATTAATATTACTTTATATTATGTATTATTGCACTACAAAGTGGACTTAATATCCACTTTCCTGTGGGACAATAACGAGCTCCAAACTAATCGCATTGCTTGTTTGCTTTAAAAACAAAATGTCACTGTGGTAAAAAGGCACGCTTGTAGTCCGAAGACGAGAAGCTCGGCGGATCTTTCGAGCAAGCTTACTAGTTAGCCGCGGCCGTCAACAGCTGGGTAAAGTGTGTAAATAAAGATGCAAGAGAAGTCGAACACCGATTTGACGTGTGATGTGAGTGACGAACATCTCTGTGTTGTCTCCAACATTTTTTGTGATCGTCTTTGATAGGCATTAATCGATCACATGGGGGTTTCTTTTTATGGAAATCGGCCGATACTAACTGCTGGCAGATCAATTGGCGCATCCCTAGTTTTAGCCTTCATCTGTCATCACCCCCTACAGGACTGGAGTGGAACTGTGTCAACCACATAGCGCCAACTGTCCATAATGCACGTTCACGTGGATCTTCGTACGCGGGGCGGTAAGCTGGCAGAGGACCATTATTTGGCACCTTTGTTCATCCTTGGCAGAGGTCTATGCTCTAGAGTAGTGCGTGAAGTTGGAAATCCCACTTTGAATATTAGCTGAGATGACTGCACTGACGTGCGGTCAAGGGAGGCAGGCGAATAATCACGTGAAATTAATAATAACATATGTCCATTGAACTGTATCATAAGTATATTTTCTGTATGATTTTTGCAGCAGTGTGGGTGGAGAAGGTTGCCAAGTGCCAAACAAGATCAACTGTGTTATATTCGCAATGCTGTCGGAGGAAAAGTAGTTGTCAGCTTCAGGCTGTGAACGGACAATATAATTAGCCTGTGATATAACGATATAAGTGTTATTTAAAAGCCTCTGTTTGAAGAATGGAAATTAGACCTGCAAAAGCTTGAAAAATTATCAAGTTCTGTGTTAGCGTTATGAGTCTAAAAAAAAAAAAAGCTGCTGTCACTTTGCCAAAAAATAAAAAACAAACAATATTATAAAATAAATTTGAATGTGTGCGATGAGCTGTATTATAAATGTCCTTCCGCTGTGATTCCAATCAGTTGGAGCATTTCCTTTAGTAAAGATTTCCGAATTTGACCGAGTCAATGAATTTGTTGTACTCAGCATGCAATTTAACTCTTAAATAGGATTGTATGCTTCACTGCTCTTTGTTTTGGTTGCATTTGGCTGGTTTGGGTTTCCAGTTCAGAAAAATGTAGAGATGGGGGCATGACAGAAAAGAATTGAGAGCCACTGCACAAAGGAGAAGCCAGCATTTTTGTTTTGTTTTGTTATTTAAAATGCATTCAATATATTTGCCTCCATGGCTGAATGATACATTTACATTTGACTGCCAAGATGGAGGATTATATACCCAAACTCACCAGGAGGTGATCTGACTTTTACAACAAAGTATCAGAACCTTTCCTGGAGAAGGAGAGGCTGCTTGTACTTCATATACAAATAAAAAAGGAAGAACACAAGTATTTTCCTGTTTACAAAAATAATATAAGTACCTAAAAACATTGTAAAAATATGGAATTGGGAATTATGGTCCTCTGTTTTGGGTTATCCTCCTAATGAGCGACCCGTATTACCGTGAAAAACTCAAGAGTCACCTGCAGCCGTGAACCTCACCGCACGTCACCGGATTAGGGTACATTAGCTGTACACATGAGGGGCTCGGGCAGCGGGACTCATTAAAGGTATGGTGAGGTAAACCGACCAACGCAGAGGAGGTTCTGGTGGAAATGTCAGCTATATAGGAGCAGAAAATGAACATCACACCCATCTAGGAAGAGATTTAGGACACAGCCAAAGATCACATCATTTAATTCCTCCGTTTGTGTTGACGACTGGTCCACGTGTCTTTTTATATTCAAGTGCAACACACACACACACACGGGCTGTTAAATGAAGCTCAACCAATAAGAATGATGTCGTATGCGAGAGAAAGGTAATCAAGCCTACTCTCCAGAAGTAGGTGCCTCTCCCAGCTTCTAAATGAGCTCTATCAGTGGGCTAATGCAGCTCAAGAAGCCAGCGATAGCACATTACAGCCACTTTCATAGATGAGCACGCACGCACACGCGTTGCCGCTAATGCCCAAATAGGTGCAATTCCCCCCGTGCCGCCATCTGCTTGCCATCGGAACACATTTGCAGCAGCAGAGGCGCCTCGGCTTTTTTAACAAGGCTGTTCAGCTGCTGCTGCTCTTCTTCTGCTTCCTCCCACCTTCGCGTCCCTCACGCCGCCTCGTCTTTGACACCCTCACATCCCTTTAACTCCGTGTGGCCTTTGGTGTCGTACGGATCCGCAGTCAGAGCGGGCTAATTACCGGGACTGGAGCTGAGGCGTGCATTCCGGATACGGGCACCGAGCAAAGTTTGCTTGATGAATGAAGCACTTGCGCTGGTATTTCATAATAAAGTCGGCCCTCGTTTGTCGCGGTTAATTGGTTCCAGACAGGTGAATTTCCGCAAAGTAGTATTCAATACTAATAAGTGGAATCTTTTTGTAGTTGGAGCATAGAAAACCTGTTTATGACCTTCTAAGTACTATTATAACCCCGTAGACATGAAATAACACCCCTGTAGTCACCTTTACACTCCTATTATTCTTTGTTTCCACCACATTGCTCAACTTTGTTAACTAGTTAGCCTCCAATTTTTATTCTGAACTTAAGACAAGGTTTGAAATGGAGTGGGGGAGAAGGACATAGTGAGAAGCCAAAACCTTCACAGGGAATGGGAGGAAAATGTTTTCACTATGCCATGGATAGACCATGGCTGACTTCATGACTTCATTCAGACTTAAAGGGGGCCTATTAAACTCATTTTCGGGCCTTTGTGTTGAATTATGGACTCCTATAGAGCAGCTACACACGATAACCCACACAGAAATCTTACTAGATCTTCCAGACTCTGCACCTTTTCTTGCAGTGTTTCCTTGGGTTTCCTGCCTCCCGCCCAAACGGTCTGCGTAATTTACTCCACCCACAGCCCTGCTCCAGGTATGCTTCCCGCAATTGATCACACTCCCAAGCACTCCCAATGACTTCCAGACAGCTGCCGAACCCCACTTCCTAATTCTGGCGATACAGGAATTGTTAGTAAACGGCGATTGATCTTTTTAAAATGTCCCCTTTTAACAGCACTCAGACATGGGTGAGCTTGTAATTTGCATGCATGCAGCTAAAAATCCCTTCTTTCTCACTCTAGAATGCTTCAATTGTCCCATTACACACGCAAAAGAAACTCAGTTAGCATACTGTAAATTGTTATTTACAGCTTGACTCTTCAACACGACCAAGTAACATCGGAAAGGCATCAGACTTTAGCAACAGTTTGGCGGATAGTCTAGCTTTGCATTGGCCGTGTTCACAGAACAGTCCCGTGTGAAGTGCCGTTAACAGATGAGCATATTTTTTCCTTGCTGGACGGGAATCAGCAACTCCCAACAACTTCCGCCTGATGCTTGCCTCTTTAGGAAAGCTAAACAAAATTAGCTTTCCCTCACACCCGAACAAACATTTCCTGGGAGCCATTGCTCAACATTGCCCATATAAGGAAGTTTGTGTTGCGTGACGTCAGTGGAAAAAAAAACTCTGTAAAAGACAGCGTGCAAATCCATCCAGAACTTTTTTTCAGGGTTCACTTCCAAATGCGCACACCTCATTATCTGACGCATTGGCATCCTTTAACACGAGAATGCTACATAGTAACATTTATAGGTCCGAACAGAGGAAAACAGATCACCTTTGAGGTAATGTAAGGTCATGTCATCAGTGTAACATTACTGGCACCTTGTGACTAGAATACTACATATACTACTTCTGACAAACGTAAAAACGCAAAGTAATGTAACAGGCTCCGCCCTTACATAACCTTTTTGGCACTCAGTATTGTACAAACCTCTTGACTCATTTGATTGCCGTGATATTCCACTCCCGTCAGTATGGCAGTAATGTGCACCTTCTGCGTACACCAAACGCGCAAACAAACAGCCAAAACTACCTAAATGAACTCATTTCAAATACTTCTCTCTGGATGACAAGTGGGGGTATTTGTCAGAGAGCTGGCATTTCTGGACCATGTAGACAGACCTAAGAACATTAAGCACACAAAGACACACAAGATCATCCATCACTGACACCCCGTGATGGAACAGTGGATGGGGGGGTGGAGGAAAGTCTATAAAAGTCCATGACGACAACAGCTTGGGGACACTTTGTCAAGAGTGCGCTGAAACGTCTGGCGCGGATGATGAAATGACTCATGAAACATCTGAGACCGGTATTTTGACAATCTCTACCCACTTTTCCCCTTACGGAAGCTCGGGAGTGGGTGATAACGTGAGTGTGTTAGCATGGACAACAACCGCGTGCAAACGCTGTTGTTTTGTCTTTGATGTTCACCACTCAAAGTCGGTGAGGACCGCCGGCATCCACTAATAGATTTGGTTCCCACCACAAGAGTACCTCATAAGCTGCGGGTCCTGGGTTGGTGTTCATGGACACCTTGAAGCGATCTTCCTTGGAGGCCATCAGGGCCATGGGAGAGGAGGATTTCACACCTGGGTTGTAGTGACCTGGACCTAGTTCAGACAGACACACAACACACACTTACACCTTGAGAATGGCAAGATTATATTGTTCTGCAGGGACTTCACATGTTTGTGGTTGCTTGAAGTTAGCGTGGTTAGAATGATGAAGAATGTAATGTTCCCTGATGGTCCGTACTCTGTAGGTCTATTCATATATGCAAATTCCGCAATGGCTAAAATGATTGTGAACGTGTGTACCACTAACCACGTTTCAAAGCGTACGTGTGTGTGTGCGGAAGAAACACCACAGCAAACAGTGCAAATCTATTTATATGCAAATTGGAATTTGGTTAAACGGTTTGAGGTGCCTCATGGGTTGAGTCCCCGTGGTGAAATGGGCCAAGTCATAAATTATCCAACTAAGTCAGGAATCTATCCATTTTGAAACAAGGCTGTTTTCATTGACACTGTAATTGGAGTAAATATTAGCTTGGAGGCACACTGAGACAGAGCTAATTGGGGGGCGGGGCGCTGTAGTCCTGCCCCAATTCATATCTATAGACGTCAGTAGATGGGTGAATAAATAAATAAAGCTGGCTGGTTGATGGTTGGGTCAAGTAGTAGATGGATGGATGGATGAAGGGTTTTATGGAAGATGATTGATGGATGACACATAATGGCGTATGACTGAATAGATGGATGGATGCATTCATCTTTTTTGTAACTTAGATGGTTGATCAATGAATAATACATCAAATTGATGATGTATGATAGATGGCTAGATCGATATGATAGAATAGATAGTTAGTGAATGGTTAATGTATGATAAATGGTTGATGGCGTATGGTAGCGGGAAAAGACCAAATTTGATATGACAAATCGATGATGCCGCGTAAATGAATATCATTGAAATGGTTGCTTAATGGATGAAATATGGTCAATTGTTGACAAATTGGCTACAAATGATAAATTGATCAATTGGTTGACAAATTGATGATACAATAGATGATAAAAGGCTATAACACAAATAGATGGTTGATAAACTAATGACGCATGATAAATCAATATAATGAAAAATAGTGATGAATAAATGATGAAATATGATAGATGGTTGACCATGTTTGATAAATGGATAGATGCTTGACAGATGATAAATGGATATCAGAAAAATAGATAGTTGATTAATGGATGGTATATGATTGATGATGTGATATATGACTAGATGGTTCATTATGTATGGTGAAGCAAGTGATGATGGTTACGTGGCTGCATGGCACGTGTCTAATACCGGGCCCACTGTGCACGCATTGCAGAAAGGACGCATGTCGCGGTGCCGCAGAGAGGAAGCTGCTCTGTCGCCTTTTGGCGTCTTCACTTCTGGCTGCAGAGTGTCCACCTGCTGCCTGCGTTGGCCTGCTCACATGGTAGGCATTGGGTGCCGGGGAATCCTACAGAAAGCGAGCAGAGCAACAACAGGTGTTACCATGGTAACTAACTTTTCTCATCTAAATGGTGTCGCCTTTAGATGTTATTCATGCATGAGTTCAGTACCCGGACACGATAAAGGTACAGTATATAGGCACTAGAGGGATTTCAAATCAATCTGTGCACGTGTGCATCCATGACAGACTCCTTGTCATTACCTTTACAAAGAAAATGACAGATTTGCACATGCAAAAAAAACCTTGTTTTGTTTACAGCAAGAGCAACCTATGAATACAAAAGTGGCATGAAAATAAAATAACGAGTACCCCTGTGCTCTGTACTCAATATAAAACCACTCATTTAGTGCGCAACATTGAATCTGCGGTGGGTAACACATGCTCAGTGTTTTCAAGTGTATTTTAGTTATTAGCAAAATATGTCTTTCTTTTCAAAACATGACTTTAAGAAGGAGACTATACAGTAAGAGTACCATTGCAACGTGCAAATAATGCTATGAATAAATCATATCAATATTAGGTGTTTTGAGCTACTACCACACTTAAATCTTATATGACTTACAAAACAATCAAAATGACAACAGTTACTCATTTATAATGGGTGGTGGTGTGCCGTCAGGGCCAGCAAAGCCTTCTCTGCTGGCCTAAATTGATCTTGTGCGGGTGTCTGAAAGTTATGTCTGAAAGCCTATGCCTAACACTCAAACTTACCAGTGCGTTTGAACGCAGCAAATCATACACGGTATTAGGAGGTGGATCAAGTCACTTAAGTCCTCACTTAATTATACAAAAAAGTGCGTGTGTGTGTGTGTGTGCAAGGCTGTACAGTGTGAGCATTTCACCCGCATATGCGCCTACAAATTACGGGTTCATTTATTTTGAATTTAGTATGCTCATTTTCATCCAAACATATACAGCTAATAATTTAACAGCTCGGTTTTCTCCAGAAATGGAGAAAGAACAATCTTACATTACCAAAACATTATCTATGAATAAGCGCGGTCATCTAATTTTTTTGTCAAATATCAATCAAAATAATAACACTATTTGTAACATTATTAAAAGCTATCTATAAGCGTTAATATAATAAATAATAATATATCATAACAATATAATAAAAACACTGTCCAACACGACCTAGTAAACAAAAGTTTGGTGAATAGTCCAGTTTTGTATTGGCCCAAAATCATCCCGTGTGAAGTGCTGATGACAGACGATGGGAATCAGTAACTCCAACCACTTCTGCCTGATGCTTGCATCTTTAGGGAAGGATAAACAAAATTAGCTTTCCCTCACACCCTAACAAATATTTCCCGAGAGCCATTGCTCAACATTGCCCATATAAGGACTGCGTGTCATCACTGCATCTCTGTGTTGAAAAAAGTCTGTAAAGCACAGCGTGCAGAGCCGTCCAAAACTACTTTCAGCGCTCACTTCCAAACGCGCAAACCTCGTTACCTGACGCGTTTAACATGGGAACACAACACTGGAACAACATTTATAGGTGAGTGATGAGGGGAAGCATGATAGGTCCCTTTTAAGAGTACAGTATTGTTACTTTACAATCATTTTACTCAAGAAAACTCGCAATAAAACTACTCTATACACTGTGTTAGTTTTTTGTCACTACTCTGTGCTCTACGGGTGATGTCCTGTGAATTTCTCGTGTGCGGCATCAATAATGTTGTTATCAAAGCCATCTCCCAAGATGAAGTTCATGGTTATTGGTGCCTAACAGGTCAGTTAGTGTGTGTTTACATGTATACATGTGCGGAAACAACTTCACTTTCTTTGTAGAAAGGCGCTTCATGAATGTACATTTCCTTGTACTCGTTTACAGTGCAGGTGACGATTTCCGAATTGGAGATGAGGAGGCAGCTCAAGATCAAAATGAACATGCCCTACTTGTGGTGTAGAAATGTGTCATATTCATAAATGGAAGGTATTGATTTTATTATTATTGGAAAATATTGCCGGACATGGTTGCCATAGGTTGGGTTGATATCAACGCCGTTGTTCTTGTGCAGTGTGATGAGTGGCCGTTGTGTGCCAGGCGTTAATATTTACTTCTGTGTGTGTGTGTTGTGCTATTTTTGTGAGATATTTTTTCCCCACATTTCGGGCCTCCATCATTGACAATCTGTCATCGGAGCACAAAGCCAGACTTGTCGGGACTATTAGTCAACATATGGCAACGCGCCGCTAACAGAGACAAACAAAGGCTCAATTGTGGACTTGTCATTGCGCTTCTCCTCCGCAGCGGGATGAGATGCGGATGGTGCCGCGTTGTCCAAAAATATCGCGGCTGATTTTTACGTCAGCGAGTCAGTCGCTAAGGCTCTGCTCCGCTAGCAACGTTGCTGAAGTGAATGTGATGAGTGCCCGCTGCCAATAATGACGGAAATGTGAACGCGAAGTGCGGACATGACGGCGGGGCACCTGCTCAGGTGGTCTTGTGGTCGAAATAATTGATGCTCGGGGCTGAAAATAGCAGTGCCATCCATTAGGACTTAACACTGCCGAGCTGTCAGTCAAACTGGCCCTTCCCCCTATTCTTCTACCTTGGTAGTCGTCCATCTTTAATCATCTCTAACCGGCGCCATTTCACATTCGATTAAGGTCACAGTAGGAGGAAGAAACAAACATGTGGGTGCAGAATGGTGTCGCATTCATTGAAAAATAGCTTTCAAGTAATTGAACATAGCTTTTGTGTGTGGTTGACATAAAAATGCACATTTTGGGGAAAATCACACGATGAGTTCAACTTAATTCAAGTCCTTTACTAGTACACTACACAAAAATGGCAGACTGGACTAAAAACAGAGCCGGCTCTACCCAAAGTGGCATCCTGGGCATTGATTTTACCATTGCTTTTAATTTGTAGGACAACCTGTCAGCCAATTTACAAGGTTAGCAAATTACAAACACTTTGAAATATAATATAAGGGCTGGGGCTGTGGCGTTAACAGAAGTGTCCATTAACGGTACTCATTTTTTTATGCTCGTCCTACACCGTAGTTTGAGGAACCGCAGTGGCGGTACTTTTGTGTGGACCTAGAAGCGGAAGCAAATATTGAGCGTAAATGGGCCAAAAAAAGGGTATTTGGAATGTCAGGTTTAGCATCAAAGCCCTGGCAGATGGCTCTCTTTTTTAAGACCAAAGTTATTTGTGTGCCTGTGACTTGAGTTGTCTTGAAGTACGTCGCCTCTGGGAGAAGTGAGAGGTGACTGGCGCACTGCAGGTATTGTTTTAATTGAGTGTCCCCAACTAACGAGTGTTTGTAATGTAATACAAGTTTAAACATGACTATAGGGGTGTTATCTTATGTCTAGGTGGCTCTAATGATTTCAAAATTGCATTTACAAGCTCACAAACAGGTTCTCTATGCTCTAAAAACAAAAATATTCCATATATGATTGAGAAATCCTACTTTGCGGAAATTCATTGAACACGGTAGGGTCTGGAACCAATCAAGCGCGACAAACGAGGAATTACTGAACAACTATATGCAAATTCATGTCAATTAATTGGGCATTGCTTTACCTTTCAATCAATTAGAGTGTTTCCATTTTAAAAGTTCATAGTAATTTTACCTTCAATATAATGGGCAAACTGGCTTTTGTCAGAAAAACCAACATTCCAAAGCAGTTATGACATGTTATGTGCGTTTCATGCATCATTTAAACACACACACGTTAAAAAGTGACCATAATCAATATTGCCATATGTTGCCATGTATCCTAGATTCAAACAACCTAAAACTTTTAAATGAAATACTAGATATGCTAATATCTGCTCATCATAGAAGTCCATTTCTCCTTCTCCGTCAGCCATTGTGGGCGTAACTTATTGTTGTTGGCTGGCTGAGCTGTTTTGCTGCGATCAACCAATCAGGAGTGGGGACCTGCAATAGCTCTGATGAGCCAATCAGAAGTGGGGTTGCATCAGAAGTCTGATTGGCTAAGAAAACAGCCCCATTGCTAATAGTATGTATGTGATAGGGAACAGCTCTCTTGGAGGCCTTGGGCAGATTATATTGACATGGCAACACATAGAAGCTGAAATCTGATTGGAACAAAATCTAACACAGGCTGGAAGCAGTGCAGTCAAGAAACACGCTTCTAAATAAAGATAGTAGATAGTTGGGGATAAATGAATAGAATTGAACTGCATCTTCTTCTTTTCGGCTTATCCCATCAGGGGTCGCCACAGCAAATCATTTTCTTCTGTTTGATTTGCATGTTTTGATCTGGCAAAAATGTTACGTCGGATGCCCTTCCTGACACAACCTTCGATGTGAGGGACAGGATCTAATAGTGGTGATAAAAAAAATGAGTGTCATAAAAATTGCTCACTCACGGTTCTCCATGTTCAAAAAAGTAATGGGTAGCTGCTCCTCTGTTGTTAATCACCGCAAAAATTTGTTTGGGAATGCTTGATGCCAGTGTAATATTTGAATTTTAGTGGTAAATGTCGGTCAGTGATTGTGGTAGTGGTTAGGCTGCCACTGGTGCTACTAAGTACGACAGTCCAACTCAGGCTATTTAGCTTTGTCGCCGTGTGAGGCTCAATAACAGCAGAACAACCATGGTGGACATGCCGCAGACATGCAAAGCTAAAATCCTTGCAATTTGCCGTGGAAAGATATTTTGCCTTACTACTGTACTTACACTACATTAGTGTTCTTTAGCCACATTCCTTTGAAGATCCAAACAGCTCAATACTGTTCCTATTCTGTTAAAGAGCGCTACATTTTTTCCTCTAAAGTTTGATACCCACATAATAACGATGTTTCGCACTTTGCACACTCGAGGACCAGCAAGTACCCTTCCACCGCTGTTTATCCATCGATAACCGAGGGCCGCGAATGTGAACTCGACAGCAGCTATTTTGAGAAAAAACGTACAGCATGTTCTTGCCGTTTCAATGTCTGGCACATCATTATGGAGCGCGGCGGAAAGCCCTGGAGATACTAAATTGAACGCATCGCGGGGGGGAAGGGAACAACTGTCCACGGAGTCCTTTAGAGCACAGATTTGCTTTTTCACTTTCATTAGCTGCCATAAGTGCGCCATAAGGACCAACACCTCACCGAGAACGCATAGTTATTGCAAAACATTACTCGATTTGAATAACTGCGGCTCCCAGAGAAAGGTCATGAGGTGGACAAGTTTGACAAACGCTGCCCCGTGCATACAAAAAAAAACAATAGATTGAATTTATTTACGCCAACGGTGAATGTTTGCCCGCTAATGTGTGTGAGCACAGCTGGTGTCTCATCATGAAGCCTGATCATAACCATCTGCAGGCTTTTAGTAGCTGTGGTAAAGGCTGTGGTGTCATAAGGTCTTAATGAGGTCGTAGACGGGCCTTAAACATGAAAGTGATGACATGAGAGGAAACATATGGGCGTCGTTTGCATCTTGTTGACTTTTATAGGTAGCGCTGTAGTGCTGGCAGAGCCAATCTTGGACTGCATGTTGTCCTCCTTTATATACAGTGGCGCTCCCTCGCCTTTAATCTGCAACGACGCCTTTGAAGATGGCAGAACTATGTTAATAAGTGTGACGGAGTAAAAGGCACCCCTCCGTCCCTTTAAGACCCAACGCTTCTCTCTGTCTCTCACTCTCCCCAAGGGGAGGGTGCGGGCTGGGAGCGAATGGGCTATCCCTTTCACGGACTATTCACTGCACCATTGAGTACCGGACACCCGAGGGGGGCCATTCAATGCCCACATGCCACACTCATGCCCACGGTGCACCTTACACGCATCAAGGTCTTACCTGTGGAATCGCGTGGCCGGGGTCACGCTCACTCACCACACACGCCAAACGAGGCACTTCCACGGTGCCGCGGTTAAGAAGCATAAATCGGCGCGCTTGCGGTGGTCAGGTGACTGTGGACTAAACTAAGTGCTGGGTTTCAATTAAAATGTGGTTGTGAGTTTGTTATGCCATAGGAGGGACACGGGTATTGTGGTTATTATGACATTTCCGCCTTGCATGATTGCATGGAGTAACCCATTGTTGGATGTAATACCCCTGTTAATGTGTGTTGGTATGCCCGAGGGAGGGGCTGGGGTGGGGTGTTTAAAGGGAAGGTTTCATCCCTATGTGGAGAGGGAAGTAGGTTGGAAGTGTCATGGTGAACTGTAACAGTGTTGGTTACAAGTACTCGGAGATTTTCCTTCTTGGAAATACCTTTTGGAGTTTCCTTTGGCTTTCCCGGTAAAGGTTTGGCACTATATATATATATATTATTTTGCACTATAGGGATTGGTGCATTTTTTTCCTTTTTCTGCACGGCTTGGGAATTAGTGGGAATAAAAAATCACAACAGCCGTTCTACGACTGTGCCATCATTTCTTCCATTTTGGGGTTTTTTTTTACCCCGCGACTATAAGTTTTGCGCATTATGAAAAATTGCACCAAGAGAAGATCATCCCGTACGCCCCGAGGCAATGTTTTGTGTAGTTTTTTCAGAACATAGAAAAGAATCCGTGTCGGGGTTCAGACAGACTCTACCATACTCTACCGGCCGTGATAAGTGAATGTCCAGAAAGTCGGATTCCCATTAGTGACCTTCTTAATACATTTTTTAGCATTATTGAAGCCCTCTAAACATGAAATAACACGCCCATAGTCACCTAGACACTGGTTATCAGCCAATACCGTAGACATAATAAGGATACATTTAAAACGTAAATATGACTCACGTTTGTGTGTGTTTGATAGAACATTGTTGTCCTACAGGAGTCACAGCTAAATAGCTTTTGTTTTTCAGTGACTGGCAGCTCTGCACACGGGAAATACAAGACCAGAGAGCAGCAGCTATGTAGCCCTGGCATGAGACCCACCGTTGCATTCTAACATTTATAGAATGAATCTAGTAAAAAAAATATGGGTGTACTAACGGAAACTGACAGATCGACTGCAAGATTGCATAGAAATGTAAAAATGCATCGAGCTTGTTTTTTTATATCCTGTATGTATTTTGTCACCTTATTTATCTCCATGAGGGCAAAATGTTGGAAGTTGGATGCAGCGCAACCGCCGACCGGCATAGGGCTAGATCTCATTCGAACATCACTTTGGCTTTCTCCGCGTGATGAATGTGGTCCACAGCGGGGAGAAGCTTTGGCAGGAAGCGCGTCTTGTACAAACACAACGCCCGCCCGCCCGCCCGCAACACCCGTCCAGTGCAGGTCCACTGGGCCCGGTCGGTTTTCTTACATCTTGTTAATGGCAGCTTTCCCTGTTGATCCACCTGGCCAACTGCCTGGCTGGCTACTTAGCTCCCAAGATCATCAACCGCTACTAAACATCTGTCTGTCTCCAAACACACGGCAGCTGCATGGGAATGACTCCACCTGCACGCCAACGCACTTCCACTCAAGCATCTGCCGAACACAGCTGGAGCAGACGGGTGATTAATGGGGGGAAAGGTATTGACATCACGCAGTACACAATACGGAGTAAACAAACAGGAACTCCACCTCACAAAGTCAGTATCAAATTAAAGGATCAGGACGAGGTCATGTCTGACTGTCTCTAATCTAATCTAAAAGTGTAGCCAAAGTTTTAATTTGTTTACAGAGTGATTTGATTGTGGGCAGGGTCACACGGGTGAGGGGGGGGGGGGTCCTGCTGGTGCTTGCTGACAATGCAGATAAATGAATACAAGCACACACCTCTTGAGAGTTGGAAGAGCAGGTCGATACGAATCAAATCTGGCAAGTTTAGAGCATGTGACTGATATTGACTCGCGACACGAGTAAATCTGATCAGATTAGAGGCTTTCCCCGCAGTGGATTTGCTTCAGCTTCAGGCTGGAGATGCTCTAAAGACACCCGGCTAGTAGAAACCCCGGCATCGCATCTTCTCTCCAAGTCAAAAACGGACTCGACCGGAGTCATCACGATACATCACCTGCAGCAAGAAGCGTCTTTTGTCTCGCCGCCTTTCCATCAACCGGTACAGTCCGTCTCGGCTCGCCAGTTCAACCCAAAAGTCAGTCATTTAGAACTAAATTTCAAGCATGTAAAAATGTTTTTTCCCTAAAAAGACAAAATATCATGTCTCATATTAACTCAGCCATTTTTAATTCCAGCCATTTTTCAAAAGGTCGTGCATTTGACACGGTTTTGACCGATCTCCCAAGGCACCCGGAATATTGTGTTCAATGGCTATAAAAACACGGAACCCACCAAAAGAAAGATTGATTCCCGTCTTTCATCCGAAAGTATTCAGTTTGTTTCCGTCTTTTTCCGTGCTTTAGTAATTGGAAGTAGAACACGTTTCAGGAAAATTTCAGTTCCCAACTAAAAAAAAAAAAGGGGAGAAAGCCCGTGAAAGTAAAAGCAGTAAATAAAAAATGTTGGCTCCACGGTAGCCAAGTGGTCAGCAGACACCCACAAGTGTTGTGTAGAAAGCCCTCCCTCACAGTCGTCCATCACAATTTCATCATTCTGTTATCACTCCCTCGCTGAATCCCCTTTATTTCAGAAGTTCATTCATTCATTAATGATCTCTGCTCCGTGGTATTCTACTGTTTGGTCTATTGTAAGTCAAAACACTGACACTCATTGTCTTCACATGAAATTAATACTCTTCTCATTCCGTGTGGAAGTGGTAGGTTTGCCTCTCTTCTCCATTCCGTTTGAAACCCTTTCTTAAGTTTAGAAGAAATACTTATGAGGCCACTTTGGATAGCGCGTTAGCTTGCTAGCAAACGGCCCTACCGAGTACCTGCAGCATGAGAGTGTCAACAATGAATAATAGGAGCATAAAGGTGACCATAGGGGTGTTTTTTCATGTCTACAGGGCTCTAATAATGTTAAAAAACATATTCAGAAAGTCATAAAAAGGTGTTCTATGCTCTAACTATGGAAATATTTCATGTATTAACATTGGATGCTATGTTGCGGTCGGGTCTGGGACAAAAAACTGCGATAAACGAGGGACGACAATGTATGTGAGAAATTTCAAGTCAGATCGGGGGGTTTAATGACGGCGTGTACGTCTGGCAAATAATAGCACAGACAACACAGTAGGCCTGCGTCTTCTGACTCATTGCACGCAGCCTTTCCGGAGTAGAAGTTCAAATCCCTTCAATGTAGTTGTTTAGCGCCAAATCACATCAGCAGTCATCTCCTGGCACTTTACACATGAAGGTCACCAACAGAGACCCAACCGAAGCCCCACATGAGCAAGCGCTTGGCGACAGAGGCTAGGAAAAACTCCCACTGGGGAAGAAACCTTGCACAGAACCCAGGCTCTGTGGGACGGCCGTCTCTCTTGACCGGCCGGGTTGAGATTTAAAAAGAATAGAGGGATACATGGTAGAGCAAGCCAGAAGTCCCAGACCACGGAACATAGAGAAATATCTGTGATTTCTATGGGCGTATCAGGGGTCTTTAGTTTTGACTTGACTTTTAAATAAAGAGAGGTTTTCTGCGTGCCGGATTGCATCGGGGAGATGGTTCCATAAGAGAGTAGCCTGGTAACTAAAGGCTCTACCTCCCATTTTACTAAACAATACTGGTCCTAGCACAGAACCCTGTGGGATGCTATGGCTGACCTGCAAGCGTCTGGATTGTTTATTAGCAATGGATACAAACTGCAGGCGATTGGACAAATAAGACCAAAACAATTGTAATGCAGTTCCTTTAATGCCAAGGGCATGTCCTAATCGCTGTATTAGAATTTGGCTCGGTGGGGCGGCCATCTGTGAAGAGAAGAAGAGTTCTATCTTGGGATTTACGGGGGGATAGTAGCGGCGTTATCTCCGAATGCAAAACAGTTGCATCGGAAGGGCCATTTTAAATTGGCGCTGGAAGCATAACTTCCTTGTCGTAGGCGATAAAGCGCCCCGAAAAGGCCTAATAAGTGGCACAAGATGGGCACAGGACAATGTCGTGGGTTCCACTTGGAGGATGAAAACGTCACGCACGTCACTTTGGAACGGCATTGCTATGACAACCAGCGTAAGGTAAAGGTGACCAATCACGCTGATGCATAGAGACCCCGGGGGGGTCATTTAGCACACAATAGGTGCGTGATTGTGGACATGTGGCCCCGCTAACGATAAACAGCGCGGCGTTGTGTTCGTCAGCGAGGGGATCATGTGGCGTTTAGCCGCCCTCACTCTGCGCAAGGTCTTCTATTTTTGAGTCGCGTGGCGCTTTGGGAAGCCGGAGCTGTTTTTCCACTCGGCTTGTTTTATAACAGGCAGCCAGCAGGGAGGTAACAATAAGCAGCACTTCTCCGCCAGAAGAGATAGGCGCTGGAAGAGATTTTTCACCCACTCCTCTGCCTGCATTAACTTAGTGAGTAGCCACACATCATAAAACCTCCAAGTGCCGTGCAGACAACTTCTCCATCTGTGCTCCCTACACACTTTCCAGAACTTACTTTTTTCTACACTGCTTTCCTTCAAAAAAAGAACTCGTTTTAGCACATCCACCAATTGGAAAGGCTTTGTGTGGGATGTATTTGGGACACAAGAACCTCATCAGTGGTAAGACTGGCCATTTGGTGGCGCAGATAGTCTCACATTGTACAAATAAAAAAATTTTTAAAAAAGATGAGATGTTGATGATACTAATAAATAATAGGGCTGTCAAATAATTCAACTTTTAAAATCAGATTAATCACGGGTTTCAGATTGATTCATCACCATTTGCAACTATGTCCATTTTTATGATGTTTTATTGCAAGAATGATAAATGACAGGACAGGATTGTATATATTTGCACTCAGTCACCCCTGCAAATGAATTGAAAATGCCTATCAAAATACCACTTAGTGATGTGCTGATAGATGCTAAAATATTAATACTTCCGATGCCATCTCTTCAGGCTTTTAAATCGATACTCGACACATGTAGACAAATGACCATTCACACACAATTTAGGGTCGCCAATTATCCTAACATGCAAGTTTTTGGACAGTGGGAGGAAACCGGAGTACCCGGAGAAAAGCCACACATGCCAACTCCACACAGAGATTCAAACCCAGGTCTCCTGACTGTGTGGCCAACATGCTACCCACTCGGCCACTGTGTGGCCTCTAAGATGGCTTGTTTTCTTTTGCAATGTCTACTATATTGGGTAATACAAATGTAAAGATGACTATAGGGGTGTTACTTTGTGTCTGCGGGGCTCTAATAATGGTAAAACCCGTATTTAGAAAATCATCAACCTATTTTCTGTGCTCTGACTACAAAAATATTCCATTTTTATTAATATTGAATCCTACTTTGCGGTATTTCACCATCCGGTCTGGAACCAGTTCATCGCAATAAACGAGGGGCAACCGTAATCCTAATTTATTCCGAGACGCAGCTACACCGCGACATTGCATGGCGTCTTAGTGAACATGCTACTTAAAACATTGCCTGTAGAGGAAATAAAGGTGTCCCGATGGCAGTAGCTTGACCCGGGAACGGATTCTTTCTATTTCCAATATTTCTTATGGGAGAAGTGTTCAAATCAGAGCAATTCTGACCTCAACTGGCCTTCTAGAAAAGGAGTGTGGTCTCTCCCTGGTGCGGTCCACTTTATTTAGTTGTGTAAAGCCTTGTTGTCTTACTGGGTGACCATAGCGGGGGGCAGCAAATGCATGCAACGCGCTTCACGAATGCAGAATGCATACGGGGTGTGTAATGTTTTTCACGGGGAGCAATATGGTGGGGGGCGGTTTCGGCTCCCTACACACGTTCCTGCCATTAATGAGGGGCTTCGTGAGTGTCAGCGCACCTGACAAGTTGCTCGTACATACCGGACCTTTATGAGGGTAAGGAATAGTAAGCAAGGTCACACTCCTATGTGCAAGTTCACCCAACATTTTAAAAAGTAGCGTACAGTATTTGAAATCATGGCATAAAGAATACAAGACGTCATTTATTGATTGATATTAAACGGTGAAGGATATCGAGGTCGTGGGCAACTTCAGGAAACACTAAAGGACAAAATCATACACCTGAAGTACCCAAAGTACCACTATTTTGATTTCAGAAACGACTTTTGAGCATGAAGATTGGTGATATCGGCATTTTGGTATCGATCCGCGCATTACTAGCATGGTCCCCGAACACGTTTGTGGCAATTTCAAGGATTTTGTGCAACGGGAGTCAATATTTTCTCAACCAAATGATTCCGTGTAGACGATGAAGAAGAAAGATGGTAAGAACTTTGGTACGGAAGTTTGTAGACAACTTGTTGCGCGTGGCCGGAGTGGTGAGACATTGCCGAGAGCTGCTTATAAAAAACACCTTATAAAAATCTTTTTCAGAAGCGAAGAACTTTTGCCTACCTGGGTGAGTACTTTTATCCAAGTTTTGCACGATAAACTACGCCTTTCCATGACTGCCTAGGTTTAGAGTCCCGGTAAGCACGGCAACGCACGCCTTTCCATGGCGTACGTGTCGGATATGCGCCACCTGTAGTCGCATGGCATACATATCCCGTTTGTATCCACATACGGATGAGATCTGAGTCAGTCGGAATTGCGCTGTTCACTCTGACATGAAAAAATCAGATAGAGGTCGCATATGAGAAATATGCGACAAAGACACGGCATAATCTTACATACAGCAATGCACATATAGGAGCTCATTACTTTCTATTTGTAATAACAAAAGATCGTGACTCTTTAATGCAGCAGAACCCGATTTAGAAACAATTTCCCCATGGAACATCATGGAAACTGAAATGATCTGTTTCAGGGTCAAGCTGTGGCCACTAAGCCTCCTCCTGGCCATCATAAAATGTTTTTAGGTGGAAATCCTTGTGGAAGATCAGAATTTCCCCTGTTGGACAATGCAAACGTTGACAGGTATGGTTCAAATCCTAAAGGTTCAGTACAAATCTGCGCCATTTAGCGATGGTGGATGGTATGTGCAAGAATGATCACTTCCTGGTCTGGGCGTGGCCTCCTGCCTGCTCGTCAGACAAATTGGGTTTTCTGTGCGGATTTTTAAAAAGTATTTTACAATTGCACTGTCTGGAAAGTTAGCACAGGCTGCTGGTGAGGGATTCACAACTGCAACAACAGCCAAGGAGATTAGAAAGAAGGAAGGCGTAGGCGAGTGACTGTAATGTAATGCACCTACCGAGACACGTACGTCTAAATTTTAAGTGTAAACGGGTTCCCCGGTGCCCTCCACCATGTCGATGGGCCCGCGTGCCTCATTATTATTAGTACCACTACTTTGTAGCCCACAAATAAGTGGGCGCTGTGTTCCGTTGGCGGTAGAGTGTGCTTCTTCGACACGAGATGGAAAGTGTCTCCCTGTGTGCGTTTGTTGTCATTATTACTCCGCCACTGCACTGGTGCTTTATGAAAGCTGCGGTGTCAGTGGCGCGTGCAATAATAAAATCCACGTTTTAATATCGGCCGCGGGATTGCATCCCGCCGGTACCAGCGCGGCGGCAGAGTTATGGAGAGTTGTTTGTTGTCGGCGTAATGCGTGATATTAGAGATAAAGTCAAATGTGCTTTACGCCCTATTATTATTGTTCCTTTTTGTTATGATGGCTTTTGCGGATTTCTAAAGATTTGCATGCAGCCGTCACCGGACAGAATGTGCTTGCATGGATGATCATGTCTGTCGATGAGATCAGGAGATTTGTTCCTTTGTGTGGATCACCAGCGGGGGGCAGCAGTGCTACTTCTTGTGTTTCGTAAAGTAGCGCTTGTTTGAGTGAATCTCAGACAATCAAACTGCAGAAGACTCATTTCTTCTTTTGGGCTTATCCCTTTAGGGGTCGCCACAGCGAATCAATTGCCTCCATCTAACTCTGTCTTCTGTATCCTCTTCTCTTGCGCCAACTACCTTCATGTCCTCTTTCCCTACATCCATAAACCTCCTCTTTGGTCTTCCTCTAGGCCTCCTGCCTGGCAGTTTGAAACTCAGCATCCTTCTACCAACATATTCACTATCTCTCCTCTGGACATTTCCCAACCCTCTCAGTCTGGCCTCTCTGACTTTATCTCTGAAACCTCTAACATGTGCTGTCCCTCTGATGTGCTCATTTCCGATCCTGTCCATCCTGGTCACACCCGGAGAGAACCTCAAGAGAACCTCAGCATCTACATTTGTGGTTTTTGTTTTTACAAAGCGTATCACAATACATTGGAGGAAATGGAGTTATTTCATGTTTATTTTAATTTTAATTTTGGATTTAGATTTTTCTTTAGCATATAACATGTTTTTTGTTTTCATAAAGTGTATCACAGAGTTTTTAAAAATATTTTTTCAACATATTTTTTTAAATTGGAAACATGTAATCAGGTGAAATTAGTTTGTGTTTTTATTGATTTAATTTTAGTTTTTTGATGTCAGAGGTCCAGAGCTGAGTCTTATCTTGTAGTGAGTTATGGTTATAATGGTTATGTTATTATTATTGTGCCTGTTGTGAAATCATGTAGGCGATGCCGTCCGGTGGCTGTCACACCGAACAATTACTGACACCTGGTGGCCAATGTTGGAAACTGCATTCACAATTGGAATGCTTCTTCTGCAATGTATTTGCCTAGTCACAATAGAGTGAGGGCGCGACGGCCGAACCGCGATGTAGAGAGGGGCAACTGTATTTCAACATACTGAAAGGTCTTATGATGGTAACAGTTAGAAGCAATTTCCCATGAGAAAACCAGCATTCAAATTCTATTGTTTTTTGGTTCAAATGTAACGTTTTAGTATCCAACAAATGTCTATGCCACTCAGAAGCCTTCCCTCCCCTCATGTAGTTTAAATGCATGTGGACGTCTATTCATGTCATTGTAAGAGAATCAAATGGACAGAAATGAAGAAAAAAAGTGGCTAAAATGTGACAAAAAAAAAGAGGCAAGAGTCAAAATCTGTTCACTGTCGCTCGGAGCGACAGCGCAATGTGTCGCTAATCTATAGAAGGAAGACGCATGCCACCGCCTTGGGGGAGAACATCGGTCCAAATTAAATTCTTCACTCGGTGTCTGCGGGCACTGCCTGGGGGTGTCCCACG
Organism: Oostethus manadensis; assembly: GCA_024372805.1. Taxonomy (NCBI): domain Eukaryota; kingdom Metazoa; phylum Chordata; class Actinopteri; order Syngnathiformes; family Syngnathidae; genus Oostethus; species Oostethus manadensis. The sequence goes on along the minus strand of QODF01000093.1, from coordinate 2,208,349 downwards.
ACCTCGGCAGCCGTGGGCGGCGTGGGGTGATGAGGAGGAGAGAGTGAAGGCGACAGGTAGAGAGAAGAAAATGGCAAAGAAGATATGTATGCATTACACATACAATGCAACAGGAATTAATCTCTTCCAGGGTCAAACTGTATGGGAGACATTTTTTTAAAGAATTATATTTTTGAATAGAATAATGGCCCATATTTACAAAATTGATATCCCTTTACATAAAATTTGATGTAGTTGTAATTGTAGTTGTGTATGCCCCTACTTTTTATAGATAAAAAAACGTATTTCTACCTGCAATTAAATGTGATTAATTATGGGTTAACTATGGACACGATGTGATTAATCCTGATGAAATATTTTAATCGTTTGACAGCCCTAGAATCAACATTTTATCTTCTTTTCACATTGTGCTTTTTGCTCCATTTTTTTTCATTTTTGCTGTTTTGTTGGTCTAATTTAACTTCTTCAATGTGCTGTGAGCCAATAAGAAAAACATTTGCGGGCTCTGAGATGACCGTTTTTCTTAAATGGTAATCATTACAGCTTCAACTACTACCATATTTTCATCCTTTCTTACAGTCAAATGTCACGTCCGTGCTGCATTATTGCAAAGTATCGTGATATCCTATCAGGACGAGCCATTATGCATCATGCTTTAAATCGGGGATCTCCATAGTGCGGCTCATTCTAAACAAATAATTTAACAAGAAAACAAAAACAAAACAACAAGAGCAGCAAAAATGGACAAATCAGCAGCAGTTTTGCAAAAGTAAAGACAAATTATTAAGAGAAAAAAGTTGTAATCGCACAAGAAAATCCTTATTTTATGAGAATAAAGTTGCAATTGGGGAAAAAAAAGTAATTTTAGTAGCAAAAAGTTGAAATACTGTATTAAAGAAAGAAGAGCCTCTTCTCCTTTCTGCCTTTTATTTACTTCTTACATGGAGTCACACGAGTCCATTCTAATCACCATATAAGGAGTTGTCTGGTTGTGATCAGTGTGGTTCAGGGTTCAGTTAAAAATGTGGGTGTGGCAATGATTTTACAACAGTCCTGCGGTACTTTCCCACTTGCATATGTATGCACATGTGTAGCTGGTTTTCTACATTTCTAAACATAAGATAAAATATGAATGTTTTCATGAGATAACTTATGTACATTTTTCCATCAACAGCAGAAATGTAAAAAGAGCTGTAAATTTACGGGACAAAAAGTTGCATTTAATTTCATAATATTTATGAGAATAAGCTCATATTATTATGATGAAACGTAATTTGGTAATGTTAAAGAAAAACTGTGGGGGGTTATAATATAAGAAACAAACAAAACAAGTTGTAATTTTTGTTAAATATGAATTAAATTAAATATAACTTTTTTTATACTTGGAAAATGAAAAAAAACAGCAAAAATGGGAGCCAAGTTCATGCAAATAATGACCTTGTTTCCCCCTATATCACAGTGAGATGCAGTTTTTTCTTGAAATATACATGTGACTTCTTACCATAGCTTTAGAAAATATCAAAATGGCCCTTTTCATTATGTGGCCCTTGCTGGAGAAAAGTTAGGACACGCCTGCTTTAAAAAGCGGACTGATCAAAACATTGACATTTATAGCAAAAGTTTTTTTTTTATGTTATTATGCAAATGAAAGACCCGGATTTGCTTAAACAAAGCGAAGAAAGGAGACAAAGGAAGGTATCAGAGGAGGAGAGATAACAGGTGTGCTTCCTTCAGTCAGAGTGACACGGCGCACCTTTCGTACTTCTGATTGCCATCACTTCCCGACAAACTCAAAATGTCCTCCACATGAAGCCTTTCAGCGCACATGAAACGGATGAGAAATGACGGGCGTGGCGCCTTCATCCTTCCATCTCTCATGTCCTATTCCTGTCTCGTGACCAGATTAGACGCCTTTTTTTGCATGTGTTCATCCCTGCGGGGGGGGGGGGGGGGGGGTCGTTGCCACGGAGACTGCATGCGGCTATCTACTACAGCTACGTTTGTTTCATAAATGCTCATTAAGGACGATGGCCCCAGAACTTGTCCAGTCGGGATGACGTTCCAGGAAAGTACGCATGGAACTACTGCCATGGAAGGTCTGCAGCGGTACCTTGGAGAAAACATGTCTGCTCACGTCCACCACAAACCCTGTTGGGGTACCTCGGTTTTTGTTCCGAAATACTCCACGAGAACCCAAACGTACAAAACCCACCAGTTATATACATGCAGAAATATTACAAATGATGAATGGATGCCACTTGTTGTTGATGCGGACCTTATAGCTTTTCAATTTGTATTAAAAAATAAGAGCAATATATTTGGTTACAGCGGACAAAAAAACCCGGCTCAGACCACATTAACTACGGTAACTCATATCTACCCTTCTCTTCATTTCCACAATACCTTCTGTTCTACTACACGCCCACCTATCCCACAATAGTCTGGTCCAGTCTGGTTTTCGGCCCTGCCAGGGTACAAAAAATGCACTAATTAAAATCACCACCGACCTCCTCATTGCTGCTGACTCTGGACTCTATCGGACTCTATCCTCATTCTTCTCGACACCGTTTCTCCTCAATAGGCTATCCTGTCTCGGTATCTCTCGCACGCCCCTTGAACGGTTTCGCTCTTATCTCTCTGGCCGCACTCCGCTCGTTCAACTCCGCTTTACGCGCCGCCCTCAAGGAGGTTAAAAACCCTAAAGAAGACAATGCATCATGCAGTGACATCCATATTCTACAGGATGATATCAGGACACTATTGGAGGATAATGCCGCCTGCCGCGCCACTCGGGAGGAAGAGAAAGAAGCAAAGGATAACATCACTGAGCACACAAAAACTAGAATGGAGGAGATGGATCAGAATGCACGAATGAATGATCTGCACTGCTGAAAAGGAGGAAGAACTTGAAACTTACTTCCAGCCACACAAAATGCACAAAACAGATCAAAGCGAAAATACACATATAACAAAGGAGGAAAAAAAAATATATATATATATATATATATAAAATTGGCTGGAAAAGAAGTGTGAAGAAGACAAGCAGATTTGCTCCCACCCCTTATCCGTAACCCCAGCACCAGTTATGAACACAATATGCAGCAATACATGAACAGGATGTTGCACCCACAAACACACATGTGCAATATGCATTGCCAATAATGCGTTAGTTAAACCTTGTACAGCTGACATCATTATTATACCATCGTCCCAGATCAGCATATCCGTCGTGTATTACAGCCAATTCCTGTGCATGCTGTACAGTACGTATATGCATTATGTATTATGCATACAAGAGGAATGTGATTAAAAGATAGAATGGTCATTGGTCTTGGTGGTAATAATAATTTGTTCGGAGAGCACGTGTCCCGCACTAAAAGAGGCCAAGACCTTTGTGGACCTGTTGCCATTTAGCCTGAAACCAAATGTATAATTATAATAATTATATTTAACAAATAACCAGTTGTTTTTTTAAACCTTAATAATGATTTGGAGTGCATGAGAAAGCGGAACGAAAAAGCACGGCGCATGAGCTTTACACCAGCAGCTCTTTAGTGCAACATTTTGAAGCGCATGCAGAGGTAGATACATGTACTGTGTACTGACCACTCATGATACTTGAGATGTAGCTACTGCCATCATGTGGAGTGAACAATCAGCACTATGTTTTCTGACCCGATGCTAATTCGATACCACGGCGGCGGCTACAGAAGACTGAGCACCTGCGGCACTTCTTCAGTTCTGATACAAGTAATTGATCATTAGCAGGCGTGAGAAACAACCCCAAGATGTCCGGTGGGTTACATGATGGTCGTCTAAGATTCTCTTGTCATTAAAAAAAAAAAAAGATGAGTGATCAAAGAGTCAACTTATCGCTTTCAAATTCGGTTTGAGGAGGAGAACAAAGACAAGAATGTTCTTGGAAGAAAAAGCAATGAGGGCAATGAAAGGAAAAGTAGGCAAAAAATCTAATTAAGTACAAAGTGAGTGGTGGGGAAGTCAGGAAGCAGTCAAAGAAAGTGAAAAAAAAGCAGGCTCCTTGGCATATTAGTGGGTCAGATGCTACTGCTGCGATGTCCCACTTCTTAGTCCACAAACTTGGCATGCAACACGGCGCTTCCTTCTTCTACAGACTTTTTTGTTAAGTAGGATTTCAGGAGCTTTAACTTTGGGAGTCCACCCCGCCCCCAAAAACAGGCAGAAACTTACTTTGGCCAAAAGTGAGGACGGGAGGCGCGGGGCGGCTGATCGGAATGCGGCCGTGTGCCGCTTTTTGTAGAGCTCCTCGGGACGCTTTCCTACCTGAGAGAACATCCGGGAGAAAATACAGAGACGTGAGCTTGTTCTCTGCAGGGAATGACTGAAGACAGAAAAGAGAAAGCGATGAAACCAGCCACTGATCATCCCTCAGTACCTCGTAGTCTCCTGGACTCGGGCCTAGTATCGATTCCTTATTGAAGAAGATGCTGCAGCGTTTAGCCGTGGAGCCAAAGCCCCCCTTCTTGGCTCGGTCCAAAAAGGCCCTTTTAAAAACCTCCTGGGCCAGAGCGTAGGCAAAGACGTCGTAGGACGCGGGTCCTGGACGCGGTACACACGGGAATTGCGAGAAAATATGCAGGGAAAAAACGGAAGATGAGCCTTTTTTATGGTGCCCTGGGAGATCAACCCTAAAAAGACTGAAAGTTGCCATTAAAGCAGAGGTGTTCACATGATATGCAGGAATCACAAAGTTGGATTCCTTATTTATAAATCACAGTTCCGCTATTTAAGATTATTAATATTAGAGCCCTCTAGACATGAAAGAACAGCCCTATAGTCATTTTTACACTCATATTAGCCAATATAGTAGATATAACCACAGAAAATAAGCCATTCAAGACATTGTGTGTGGTACTATAAATGTCTTCTGGACGTGTGGACAGGAAGTGATGTCGGGGATTCGGAGTTGAGGTTTAGCTGGAGTACAGCTCTCATACGGTTTAAATCCCTTAAAGTGTGTTTGGGTTTGAGTTCATTTAGTCATTTGGATGCTTGGAAAAGCAAAACGAAGGCCAAGTTAGGTACAATTAGCATAATAGTCATATGTTTTGGCTAACAGTAGGCTGCAGTCAAGCAAGAAACAGCAATCATTTATTCATTCATTCATTTTTCTGGTAGAAAGAGGCCGCAATATTTGACTGGTGATGTTGGCAGAGGCGACTGTAGGCAAAAACGGCAAGTATCATCAGCAGTCTTTGCTCTTTTTTCTCATTTTTGATGGGTTTTTTTTCAATTTTTCAAATATACAATGTTTTTTTTAAATAAAAGATTTTTATAATTTTCATAATATTATGTCTTTATTTGCCACTTTTTTCCCTGTTAGAATAAACCGTTTTTCTCTTTAATATTTTTACTTCATGTATGTAAAATGATTTTTTTCCACTTCTGCTGTTGTTTTTACTTTTCCGACAACTTTCTTCTTGTAAATGTTCTAATTATGGCTTTATTCCCATAATATTTTTACTCCATTTTCTTAACATTACCACTAAATAATTTTTCTAAAAATTCTGAAAATGCTTTCCAAAAACAAAGCAGTTAATTCCTGCAGTTCTGCAATTAATTTTGCAAGCAGTGCATGATGGGAATAAGTTGAAATAATTGTTGCTTTTTATTTCAAACTCATACTGGTAGATGTTTTGTTTATTCCTCACCTACCTTTTAAGTGTTAAGTTGCTTTGTGATGATTCTAGCGTTATTTGTAAGCCGACACTGTGAGTCCAACTGTTATGTTAACGATTAGTCGTATTTGTGAAGTAAAGGAGATGTTGCAAGATTAGAACATTAGCTGCACCGCAGNATATATACATATATATATACATATATACGTATATATACATGTATATATACATATATATATACATATATACGTATATATACATGTATATATACATATATATATACATATATACGTATATATACATACATATATACGTATATATACATACATATATACGTATATATACATACATATATACGTATATATACATATATACGTATATATACATACATATATACGTATATATACATATATACGTATATATACATATATACGTATATATACATGTATATATATACATATATACATATATACGTATATATATACATATATATGTATATATATACATATATACGTATATATATACATATATACGTATATATATACACATGTATATACACATATACATGTATATACATATATATATATATATATACATATATATGAGTTTGAATGTGAGAAATTTGAGTATGATTTTTATTCTTTGGGAGTGAATTACAATGCGCGGCCACTATTTGAACAAAAATGGCGTCTGACACACAAACCGACCTGGTGTGGCGCCTCCATTTCTGTCAGGAGGGAAGCGGTCTGCCGTGACGCCAAAGGGGCTTTTGCCGGGCCCCGCCGCACCGTGCACCATCCGGAGGGCGCAGCGCGGGTCATTATACGAGCCGACAGGCGGCGACACTTCTTTGGCAGGCTTGAACCTCTAATGGATGGACAAGACAGAGGATGAGACGCTTAAATGTTAGCGTGGGGGCAAGAAAGTCGGGCTTTGAAGCAGTAGGGGAAAAAGTGTCTCGGGTCCCTCCACAGATCCACGTTCATGGTCGTACCAGCACACCACCAAAAAAATGACAGCCTGTTTTTCTTTGCTTTTTCTAATGTTGGCGCTTCTTCCACGAGGGCTGGTAGACGCTAAGTAAAGACATCACTTTGACAATCACACACAACCTATATGTTTATGTACACTACCTCGCTTCTTATTACACACACACAGCCCTCATGCCCACCCGGGCCTCCAAAATAAAGCAGCCTTTTCTTGCAAACTATTATAGCAGCACTCAGGTTCTGCTTGTCAAGCTCAACCTGACAGACCTTTCATCAAACATTTCCTCTGTCAGCCTCACTGATGCTAAGTCAGCCTCAGCAGTAGCTGGAGTGCACACGCACGCACGCACGCACACACAAGTGCGTGCTAAAAAAGTGCCAGGAAGGAGTTCAGTACAAGAGCCTTGCATCCCATGAGCAGCAAAAGTACAAGGAAATACAGTAGATCCCCACTACAGTATTGTACAAACTGTTTTATTAGGCACTTTACGAGCTTAAACGTGTCTCAGTGAACAAAAATACAAATAAGACGCATTTAAAAAATTTGTAGTATTCTACACTGGTCACTAGGTGTCAGTAATGTTACAATGACCATGTAAGAAAAACTACCAGGAACTCTTCCAATGCTAACTATTTTCTCTTGTACTAGATTGGGTATTTGGTGTCTAATGGTGACTATAGGGGTGTTACTTCATGTCTAGAGGGCTCCAATACTGTTGAAAACAATATACTGTCTCCTCCTTGAGCCACCACCTCATCGTGGTGGAGGAGTTTGCGTGTCCCAATGATCCTAGGAGCTAAGTTGTCGGGGGCTGTCCTGCCCCTGGTAGGGTCACCCATGACAAACAGGTCCTAGGGGAGGGACCAGACAGAGAGTGGCTCAATAGACCCTGATGATGACTAAAAACAATGGACTTCAATGAGTAACTCGCCCGGACGTGGGTCACCAGGTTCCCCCTCTAGAGCTAGGCCTAGAGGTGGGGCACAATGGCGAGCGTCTGGTGGCCGGGCCTGCACCCATGGGGCCCTGTCGGACACAGCCCGAAAAGGTAATGTGGGTCCCCCCTCCCATGAGCTCACCACTCGTAGGAGAGGCCAAAGGGGTCGGGTGCTAAGTGAGATGGGTGGCGGCCGGAGGCGGAGGCCTTGGCGGTCCAAACCTCGGCTACAGAAGCTAGTTGTCGGTACGTGGAAAGTCACCTCTCTGGCGGGGAAGAAGCCTGAGCTGGTGCTTGAGGTGGAGAAATTCCGGCTAGATATAGTCGGACTCACCTCAACGTAAAGCAAGGGCTCTGGAACCAGTCCTCTCGAGAGGGGCTGGACTTCATTCCACTCTGGTGTTGCCGGCAATGAGAGGCAACGTGCAGGGGTGGCAATACTTGTTGCCCCCCCCCCCCGGCTCCAAGCCTGCGCGTTGGGGTTTAACCCGGTAAACGAGAGGGTAGTTTTCCTACGTCTTCGGGTGGTGGGACAGGTCCTGATTGTTGTTTGTGCTTTTGCGCCAAACAGCAGTTCTGAATACCGGGCCTTTTTGGAGTCCTTAGAGGAAGTACTAGAGAGTGCTCCCTCAGGTGATTTCCTTGTTCTGCTGGGTGACTTCAACGCTCAGGTTGGCAACAACAGTAAGACCTGGAGAGGTGTTTGGGGAGGAACGGCCTCCCTGATCTGAACCCGAGCGGTGTCTTGTTATTGGACTTCTGTGCTCGTCACGGATTGTCTATAACAAACACCATGTTCAAGCATAAGGGTGTCCACATGTGCACTTGGCACCAGGACATCCTGGGCTGCAGTTCGATGATTGACTTTGTGATTGTGTCGTTGGAATTGCGACCACATGTTTTGGACACCCGGGTTAAGAGAGGGGCAGAGCTGTCAACCGATTACCACCTGGGGGTGAGTTGGTTCCGATGGTGGAGGAGGTTGCCGGTCAGACCTGGCAGACCCAAACGCATTGTGAGGGTCTGCTGGGAACATCTGGCAGGGTCCCCTGTCAGAAGGAATTTCAACTCCCACCTCCGTGAGAGCTTTGACCCTGTTCTGAAGGAGGCAGCGGACATTTAGTCCGAGTGGGTTATGTTTCGTGCCTCCATTGTCGATGCGTCTGATCGGAGCTGTGGCTGTAAGGTGGTTGGTGCCTGTCGTGGCGGTAATCCCAGAACCTGTTGGTGGACACCAGCGGTGAGGGATGCTGTCGAGCTGAAGAAAGAGTCCTATCGCCGTTTTGGCCCACGGGACTCTGGAGGCAACTGGCAGGTACCGGAAGGCCAAGCGGTCTGCGGCTATGGCAGTCACTGAGGCAAAAACTCGGACATGGGAGGAGTTCGGAGAGCCCATGGAAACAGAGTTCCGGATAGCTTCAAAGAGATTCTGAACCACCATCCACCGTCTCAGGAGGGAGAAGCAGTGCACAGTCAACTCCGTGTATGGTGGGTACGGCGTGCTGTTATAACTATCGTGGGATCACACTCCTCAGCCTTCCCGGTAAGGTCTATTCAGGGGTTCTGGACAGGAGGATCCACCGGATAGTCGAATCCCGGATTCAGGAGAAGCAGTGTGGTTTTCGTCCTGGTCGTGGAACTGTGTTTTCTGTGATTTAATTATGAAAACATTTGATTTATAAATAAGGAATCCTACTTTGCAGAAACGGTCGAGTCTGGAACCAATTAGCCACAATAAGAAAGGGACACGTTTGGGGACGTTTTTCAATGGATCTCTTTGCTGGGAAATGTGTGAGAGAGCACCCTCTGTTGGACTCTGCTGATAGTTCCATCAAACCACTTTCTATTTACGATCTCGATAAGCAAGTGAGTGAAAAGCAGGATTCAATATAAATAAATGTTAGTTATGGCACAGACGACCTGTTTACGAGCTTTTAACATCATTAGAGCCCTCTAGACATTAAATAACACCTCTATAGTCACCTTTACATTTGTATTACCCAATATAGTCAAGATATTCAGAGAAAGTAAGCCATAATAGACAAATGAGATAACAGACTTACACGTTTTTTTTCTGAACAGCGTACATCCTACAGTGGCTATTGTCTCAGCAATGTGTTGTAATGGCAACAATACCCAATACGGCAGCCATAAGAAGAGTAAATAAGCTATTTAAGATGTAAATACAACTCCTGCTTGTGTCACAGTAAACGTGTCCCCTAGAGGACCTTAGTGGTAGGAGGACAGATGTGTAGAGGACAGGAAGTGACGTCGGAGGTTGAGAGTTGAGTTTCAGCTCGTCGTAGATTATGGGCCCAACAGCAGCCCGTTGTTATTATTATTTATTGGGCCTGTTCGACCTGCAATAAATGCCCTTCTGGCGATCATGCTGGTGCTTGTCTCACCTAACAATTACTGACACCTGGTGGCCAGGGTACAATACTAGATGCACAATTAGAACACTTCTTCTGCCTTGTATTTTTGTATTTTACTTTATTTTGTTTGTTCATTTAGCCATTTTTATCCTTGAAAAGGCGTAACTTAGGCCAGGAATATTTACATTTTGCTTAAATATGCTACGCTACGATATATTAATGAATTTTGGAAAAACGGGAATGCAACTGTACTTGTTTTTACACTTTTTACAAAGACTCCAAATCCACGCATTACGTCTCTGTCATTCGTCAATAAAGTGTGGATTTGGACTGGTGACATTTTGACCCTGGAACAGATGAATTGGCTTTGTAGGAAAAATTGCATTGACAAGAATGGTCCCGTTGGACCGGAGAGGTTCCCACTGTGCTTTTTAGTGACCCGTAGGAAGGCACCTTGAGCACGGTCAGATGGCTCTTGTACCAGAGACTTTTACCTACCGACACCTCCAACAAACTGGATGGTGGCCCGGCCGCACAGTAACGGAATGAAGAAATGCTCTGCTGCAAAGATTGAGTGAGTCCAGAGAAAAAGAGGACAAGGAATTAAGCAGGAGAATGCCGGTAAGTTTGCTTCCAACTTTGCAGGAACAGGTTTGGGGGAAGGTTTGGGCGCCCAACGGACACGTGCCAACATCGTATGCAAATAACGCATGAAGATCAGACAGGGTAACGACGGTGTGGCCACATGACCCGCCGTTTCAAGGCCAAAACGGAGCGCGTCGTACATACCAGGAGGCCATCTGTCTGTCACTTCCCCACCGAGCTCTTTTTCAAGTTCTGCCTTGCAAACGGAGCTTTGTTCGCGCTTGAATCTCATTTGAATGTGTGTTATGTTGCCCGATTTGTTTTCCTTCCAAGCACAAGATGAAAAAGTGCATCAGCTTGGAGGACTTATTGTCTGGGAGGATGAGAGCTGACGCCGGGTGGGGAGGGAAGAGAAAAAAAGAGGAGGGATGTGCGACTGATACTGGGGGAAAATTGGGAAGAGGTGAGGCGAGAACTGGAAGACTCCCACTGTTCCTCTTATCCTCTGCTCCCCGAGTGCCTCCTTATCTCCTTCCCTCTCCATCCCTCCGCAGGAGAACACTGTCACATGCAGCCGCAGTCACACCCTGATCAAGATCTAAGAAAACTGTCGCCCGGGGTTCTAACTCCTCACACAAACACGCGCACACAGGTCGTGTGTGTGTGTGTGTGTGTGTGTGTGTGTCAACGATGACAGCACACACTAACGTGCCAACGCAGCATGAGGCCACGGAAATTAGGTCGGAAACTCTGTATCTCCCTCTCACACACGTCTGAAATAAACCCTACACTCTGACATTGGCAGTTTACTTTCACTGTCCTGCTCCACTGAAAGACTAGGCAGATCATTCCTCCCCAACGCCATCTGGCTTTTCAACACAACAGAGAGGGTAAAAACACACACAGGACTGGACTTTTAACTTAATTAGGTTTTATATTATTATGTATTCCTATTAGGGCTGTTAAAGTACTCATTTTGTGGACACGCAATCAAACGTGCGCACGTCCTGTTTGAGCCTCGGCCCGCACCGTAGTTTGAGGAACCGCGGCGGCGACAGATTTGTGTGACGCTACAAGTTGGAGCAGATATGGGCAAAGGAACGGGTGTTTTGCACGGCAGAAATAAGCCCAGGCAGATGGCTCTCTCAACAAGATATCTGTGTCGCTGTGACTTGAGTTGTCACAAAGTACGTCGCCTCTGGGAGAAGAGAGAAGTTACCGGCGCACTGCGGGTATTGTTTTGTCATTTGTACAGTGGTACCTTGGCATAAAGTGTCCCAACTAATGAGTGTTTTGCTTTGAACTGCTGGCTAACATTCAGGCTAGGAGCTCGAGAGGTATTTGGGGTGCTAGCTAATGCTATGCCATTGACACGTGCATTATAGCGATTGTACGTACATGGTAGCCAATTGATCTTATTTATTATGGTATGTGCAAAACTACCTTTATGCATTCCCACGCAGTAAGACCATTTGGCAGCAAATATGAAGTGAAAGCAAAAGGGTAAAAACACGGCATATTTGTCTTAACTGTGCAACGTGTGAGAAGGAAGAAGGTGCGTTCAAGGACCGTCACACCGTGACCCCCAAGGTACTTAAAATGTGATGTAATTATCGTATATACCGAATCCTTTACCACATAGAGATTTACATCCCTACTTGTAGAGAAAAACTTATTTTAGACTTCATTGATCGACAACGAAAATTGCTTGAAATTGTAGGAGAAAAAGACAAACAACTCACAAAACGCAATTTGAATAATAAAAAGTGTAATATATATAATATATGGTGTCATCTAGGAAGTTCTCCATTGGATGAAGGTTCGGGGATTGGGCTGGACACTCCATAACATGCATTTTGTTGGTTTGGAACCAGAATGTGACTGGTTTGCTAGTGTGTTTGGGTGATGGTCTTGGTGAAACAGCCATTTCAAGGGCATGACCTCTTCAGCATAAGGCAACATGACCTCTTCAAGTATTTGGACATATGCAAACTCATCCATGATCCCTGCTATGGGATAAATAGTAGGAGAAACATGCCCATATCATGATGCTTCACTGTCTTCACTGTGGACTGTGGCTTGAATTCAGAGTTTGGTGGTCGTCTCACAAGCTGTCTGCGGCCCTTGGACCCAAAAATAACAATTTTACTCTCATCAGTCCACAAAATGTTCCTCCATTTTTTTTTAGGCCAGTTGATGTGTTCTTTGGCAAATTGTAACCTCTTCTGCACATTTTTTAACAGAGGGTTGTTCTTGTAAATAGATTAGCTTTACACAGATGTCTTCTGTCACAGTACTTACAGGTAACTCCAGACTGTCTTTGATCATCCTGGAGCTGATCATTGGCTGAGCCTTTGTCATTCTAGTTATTCAAATCTTTTTCATAGTCGTCTTCCATTTTCTGCCACATCTCTGGTTTTGCTCTCCATTTTGAGGCATTGGAGATCATTTTAGCTGATTTTCATTCTTAAGGAGGGCCCACCTGATTCACTACATTGATCACTGATTGAATGACACGCTGCTATTTTTAAAACACGCCCCTTTCACCTAATTGGCCAATAGCACAGCCTTAAGAGCGTGCTTATCATCAATGCTGCATTGTTTTCTGAGAATCTACTGCACCTACTGGTAACTTGTTTGCCAGCAAAAATATGAGTAATAATAATATAATAACAGTGATTCATCTGGATATACGATTTATACTGTACAGTGTGTACAAATTGTCTTCCTCTCAAAATGTAGTGGGCGCGTCTTTTACAGCCACACCCTCACGCCGTACTCTGATGCTAGACTCAGCTCTTCATTCTTCTTGGTCGTTTAGTTAGCGCTTTTCTTCTTCTTCTCCCTCTCCTCCGAGTAGCTCCTTCTTCTTCTCCTAATAGCTTCTTGTTCACCTCTTAGCTTTTTCTTCTCCTGTTAGCTTCTTCTTCACCCAGAGGCTTCTTCTCCTCCTTCTCATTTTTCTCCTCCTTCCTTTCCTATTATCTTCTTTTTCACCCTCTCCTGTTTTCTTTTTCTCCTTCTTCTTCTTCATCTTCTCCTTCCTAGCTTTGTGGTGCTCTATTATCTTCTTCTGCTCCTCCTCCTTCTCCTCGTAGTAGCTTCGTCTTCTTCTTTTATCTTCTTCTTCTTGTCCAAGTAACTTCTTATTCTTCTCCCCTTTTCTTCTTCTGCTCCTTCTTGTTCTCCTATTCTCTTCTTCTTCCTCTTGCCCAAGTAACTTCTTCCCCTATTACTATCCACTTTGCTTCTTCTCCATCTCCTCCTAGTAGCTCCTTCGTCTTCTCCTATTAGTTTCTTCTTCTCCTAGTAGCTTAGTCTCCTCTTTCTCCTCCTTTCCTACTATCTTCTTCTTCTCCCTCTTTTCCAAGAAACTTGTTCTTCTTCTTTTCCTACTTTCTTTTTCTTCTGCTGCTGCTCCTCCTTCCTCTTCTTCTTCTCCTCGTACTAGCTTCGTCTTCTGTTATCTTCTTCTTCGTGTCCAAGTCTTCTCCTCATATTAGCTTTCTGCTTTTTCTTCTTCTCCTGTTATCTTCTTCTACCTCTTTCCCAAGTGACTTATTCTTCTCCTATTATCTTCTACTTCTGCTTCTTCTCCATCACCTCCTAGTAGCTTCTTTTTCTCTGTCTTTTACTGCCAGCTTTTTCTTCTTCTTCTTCTCCTTTTAGTTATTCTTTTCCTAGTAGCTTTGTTTTCTTCTTTTCCTCCTAGTAGCTTCTTTTTGTTCTGCTTCTCCTGTAGTTTATTCTTCTTCTCCACCTAGTACCTTCTTCTTCTCATCCCAGTATCTGCTGCTTTTTCTTCTTCTCCTCCTAGTAGCTTCTTATTTTCCTTCTTTTCTGGTAGTTTCTTTGCCTTCTTCTCTTCCTAGAAGCTTCTTGTTCTTCTTCTACAGTAGCTTCTTTGTATTCTCCTCCTAGTAGCTTCGTCTTCTTCTTCTCCAGTAGCGTCTTCTTCTCCTCCTAGTAGCTTCTTCTTCTTCTCGAGTACCTTCTTTGCCTTCTTCTCCTCCTAGTAGCTTCTTCATCTCTTAGAAGCTTATTCTCCCTCTTCTTCTACTCCTTCCAATAAGATCCTAATAGTATGCTACCACATAACCATTACCAGTTTTGGCAAGGAGGAAAAGTGTGATGATGACCATAGACCAGGTACACACACACACACACACACACACTTATTACGCTGAGAGTCATTCCAAAAAGAAAATAAGCGAAAGCGACCAGGTGAAATTCCGAAGCAACACATTTGACCCATTTGTACCAAAACCGCCCCAGAGTACTGAGATCCATTCAAAGTGTTGTTCCTGAGCTACAGAACATCTAACCGTGCTAATGAACTCCTCTTCACCCCGTCCATGGAACGAGCCCGGCGTCTTAAACTGGGACGTATTCCGTGCTGAAAAAATGCCCTCCTTGAGGAGCTGCTAATCGCCTGCATTTATCTGGCAGATTCCATCTGAGGAATGTTTCTAACATGGCCCCCATTGTTCTGTCACGTCCTTGATGCATCTCAGTGGACCCTAATTGGCTTATCTGGGCCAGCGGGATGGATCTTGAGAGTGAAATGTTCTGTCCTGCTGCAGAATGAAGCTGTGTGCCACCATTGAGGTGCAATGACTAGAACAGCACAGCATGGACTAGCATAGCACGGCCAGCATGCCAGGATTGCTGCACAGTAACCCTCATACAGTGGCCGGGGAGTATGGATACTCAACTGCAGAGAGTAGCAAGTATCTCATAGGGTTAGGGAGCGTATTAGTAAGGTGTATGCATTTTTATTTTTTCAATGCATTTGAAATAATAATAGAATTACATGAAAATACAGCTCTTTTATAATCATATTAATATGTATTATATCCTCCATTACTATTATTTTGTGTCTGTAATTTTTTTCAAATGAATAAAAATGGTACATAAAATACAAGTATTTTATATTAATTATACAATAATAATTTTTATTAATTAATACTACATTAACAATAAATATAATATGTAAATCAATAAATATATCTTTAGGCTCAAAATCAATTATTCAGTATTGTTATGTAAATAAATAGACCTTTATATTCCAAATCCAGTTTTTAAAAAAAAGCATTATATAATAATATTTACATCAACAATATTTGTTAATAATAATATTATTGTTGTTGTTAATAGTCATAATAAGTATTGTTGTGTATTAATTATTAATAGCTTATTATGTATTATTTGTTCTTATTTATTCATGTATGTATTTATACATTTTTTATTGTTATATGTATTATTATTTATTAGTTATGTATTAACAATAGTTCTTAGTTATATTGTATATGTTATTAATGTATTTATGTATCAACTATTATTATTATCATATTATTCTAAGCATTGTGTATTAACAATTATTAATTACATTGTACAGTATAGCTTATTAATTATTAATGTATGTATTTGTTACTATTTTATTATTATACAGTATGTAATAATAATTGTTAGTTATGTATTAACAATAATAGTTATTAATTATATTAATCTTACTAATGTATTTAAAGTATGTATATAAATGTAAAGTATTAACTATTATTATTATTATATATTCACAGATTTTTTTTCCTGAGGGTGAAAATAAAAGAATGGTAATTAATGGAGTCCAGTAGCGTCTAGTATTAGGGTGCTGGCCGCCATTGCAGGAAACAGCCTGCTTCGTTGGTGTTTTTTGGTAGCGGGAGGTCAATGCAGGAGGAAGCGATAGACGCCACATTGACTTGCATACTCGCACTGCAGGCGACAGGCTGCACCTCTTCAAAGCCCAGCCAAGGAAAGCAGCTCCTGGCGGCGCCCCGTCCTGCTGCTTCTCAGACTCGCACCAGCGCCTTCCCATCACGTCCCAGCTAGATGCTCGCGCCACACGACTGTAGAGGGCCAGTTACTTATCTTTATTTGGAAACGAGACATGGGAACCTCAGCCAGCACTTGAGTGACAGGGCCCGTGTGGGTCGGAGGTGGGAAATATCAATTCTACGTCGTACAGAGAAGCAATACATCTTTAGGGCCGTTATGATGAAGCCCCATGGGCTCTGCCTAGCAACAGGTAGCAAATGCGACATTAGTAGTGATGCTGAATTACGAGAGAGAGGTGTGTCGTGTTGGTACCTCGGTCTGAGAGAGGAAGGTGGACGTGACCTGCTGCTTTTTGTCACCGGGCCTCTCAAACTGACCTCTGATGTCATAGTGGCCTGGACCAGGAACTCCCTGGACATGAAGTTGCAGTTTTTAGTCTTTATTCAAGTACAGCCTTTTCAATTTTGGCAAAATTAGAAGGCAGATGAATTTATAACCGCTAGACTGGTCACCAGAATAAAGTCACAATATTACAGGAATGAAGTCCTAATGACAAGACGAAAATGTACATGAAGAAAGTTGCAATACGCCATCCATCCATTTTCTTC
>QODF01000093.1:2158600-2190792 GCA_024372805.1 Oostethus manadensis | reverse complement strand
GAGCACTCCCCACAGTATTCCCCGAGGAACACGGTCGAATGCCTTCTCCAAGTCCACAAAACACATGTAGACTGGTTGGGCAAACTCCCATGCACCCTCAAGGACCCTGCCGAGAGTATAGAGCTGGTCCACAGTTCCACGACCAGGACGAAAACCACACTGCTCCTCCTGAATCCGAGATTCGACTGTCCGGCGGAGCCTCCTCTCCAGAACCCCTGAATAGACCTTACAGGGAAGGCTGAGGAGTGTGGAGTTGCAATACTGTAGTTGGAAAATAAGCATAAAAAAACAACAGCAGCAGCAGCAGATATGAAATAAAGCTCATGGTTTACCAGAATAAGGTTAAAAATATTAAACAAAAAAGTCATTTTTGAATGACAACAAAAAAAAATTTATTTATCTAAGAAAAATAACAGTATCATGAAGTTGAAATATTAAAGAATGTTTTGTTTTGTTTTTTACTTTTTAACAAAACAAAATTACAATTTTGGACAATTAGGATGGGGTGAAAACGTTTATAGATATAACGTCATTTTCTCATTTTACCAGGAGAACATTTACGAAGACTATGGAGGAATGTTGGTTTTAGGGATCCTCCGATCAGCGTCTTATGCTGCAATTCCAGTACCTATCGGACATTTTTTATGACACGCTATTTGCCAGAAGTCATTATTTTGGGCAGATTGTCATTAAGTTCATTAACCAGCCACACACAAATAGTCTTTTGAGGATGAGACGTAATTAGTATAATGACAACAAGGTAGTTCTTCAGTGACCCCATAAACCTGATATCAGCTTCCTCGTGGGACAAAAGAGAGCTCCAAACTAACAGCATTGCTTCTCTGCTTTAAAAAGAAGATTACTGTGGGAAAAAGTCACTTTGGAGTCTGTAGATGAGAAGCTAGGTGGGTAATTGTAGCTGGCTAGCTAGAATGATCGGGAAATAATGGCACTGCAATTGGCTTTGAAAGGTATTTATCGGCATAAGCCCTTCATAGCTTTTTTGCAGAAGCCAATTTCTTTCGGATTCTCTGTCTTAGAGCTGCATGTTCAGGAAAAGTGACGATGAATTTCATCTAACGACAATCTCCACGACGCCACACGGGAAGCTAAACCGCTAGTCCACAGGAGTTGTAGGTGCTCCCTGTCAGGAAAACACCGCCCCTAGCAATTTGGCAGAGACTTTCAGGTCACGTGCTCAGGCCCCCGCTGGTCAGCTTGCCTCTTCACATGAACACCAAAACGCCAGATGTCCTCCAGTGCTGAGCTTTTCAGCAACTCACACCAGTTAGAAAGTGTGCAGCAAAACAGTAACAATGGACGCCCTCAAAATCCAGTTGCCGTAGCTGTGTGGTGGGACGCAAGGCAAGGATGGTATTTAGGGGAGTGGAACGCTGCAACAAAGAGTGATAAAGTGAAAGAATATATTCCTGTGTGTGTGAAAACACCAGTCAGAGGCATGCTATTTTTAACTGGACTGCCGCGTTTGAGACTGACAGTGTGAAGTCGGGAAGACGAGGGCGAATATAAAGACGATGGCTGCATGGAGTTGCCTTATGGGATGTAAACGCCGGAGTTGAAGACTCAAGTCTGCTGTTGGGAAGTGCTGGACTGGGAGGAATAAAAGAGGGAGTCCAACAAATATAATAAGTACAAATACGCCGCTACTTTTCCCTCTCACTTTCAACCCTGCGGCTTACATGGCGATGGAGCTCATCTTGCTTGGGAGCCCGTTTGCCTTCTGTGCGGTACCACCGATTTTGCTAGGGAGCAAAATGCAGGCTGGTATGGGTGACACAGAACCAACGGCACAGCTCACGAAATAAAGCATAAAAGACATCAGTCATTTAGTCATTGATTTGAAACCATTTTCACGCCGTTATTTTGGGCCGGCCTAAACTGCTGGAAGTGTCGAAGGCAGATCGACTCCAAGGACCAGTTTTTGGCACTTCTGGGTCGTTTTCTTTAATGCTTCCAAATCCGACTCGGAAACGATAGTTCCGTTTGAACAGTTCGATGTACAAAGAAGACCGAAGCCGGAACTCGTCGTCTACCCGGGTGCGGGAGCGCGTCCTTTTGCCTATCTTAGCCCCGCCCCCCTCGCGCAGAGGTGGGGGGACATCCTGTGGCATGTGTGCCCCGGAAGGCTTAACTGGTTGGAGCTGGTCCATCCCAAGTGTGCCAAAGGTTCATTTATGCAACGTCTCAGTAAGTGAGTTGCTTATAAATGCATTATGGTATGTCACCACTCATCGTGGAGAACGTGTGGGGAAGTAGCGAGATCTAATAAATAATAATATGTATTATTTATTGCTCTTTATTATGTAATGTAAATGAATAAATGGATTGCTTTGTATATAATGCTATTTAGTTTGATTTATAATAATTCTTCAACTTTCAATATGGACTTTAAATACTTCAAAAAATATAAGTAAACAGGCATTATTGTTATTGGTATTATCCATCCATGTTCTTCCACTTATCCGGGTTGCGGGGGCAGCAGCCTAAGCAGGGAAGCCCAGACTTCCCTCTCCCCAGCCACTTTGTCCAGCTCCTCCCAGCGGATCCCAAGGCGTTCCCAGGCCACTCGAGAGACACAGTCTCTCCAACCTGTCCTGGGTCTTCACCGAGGTCTCCTGCCGGTCGGACGTGCCTTCTGGGCACTTCCCAAGGCTAACCAGATGCCCGAGCCACCTCATCTGGCTCCTCTCAATGCGGAGGAGCAGCGGTTCTACTCCGAGTCTCTCCCGGATGACAGTGCTGCTCACCCTATCTCTAAGGGAGAGCCCAGCCACCCTGCGGAGAAAACTCATTTCGGCCGCTTGTACCCCCGATCTTGTTCTTTCGGTCACTACCCAAAGCTCATGACCATAGGTGAGGGTAGGAACGTAGATCGACCGGTAAATCGAGAGCTTTGCCTTTTGGCTCAGCTCTCTTTTCACCACGACAGATCGGTGCAGAGTCCGCATCACTGCAGACGGCGCACCAATCCGCCTTTCCATCTCGCGTTCCATCCTTCCATTACTCGTGAACAAGACCCCGAGGTACTTAAACTCCACTTGAGGCAGAATCTCATCCCCGACCCCCAGATGGCACCCCACCCTTTCCCGGGCGAGAACCATGGACTCGGACTTGGAGGTGCTGATTCTCATCCCAGCCGCTTCACACTCAGCTGCGAACCGATCCAGTGAGAGTTGAAGGTCACTGCTCGATGAAGCCAACAGGACCACATCATTTGCAAAAAGCAGAGACCCAATCCTGTGGCCACCAAACCGAAACCCCTCAACGCCCTGGCTGTGCCTAGAAATTCTGTCCATGAAAGTAGTGAACAGAATCGGTGACAAAGGGCAGCCCTGGCGGAGTCCAACCCTCACTGGAAACGGGTCCGACTTATTGCCGGCAATGCGAACCAAACTCTGACACCGGTCATACAGGGAACAAACCGCCTGGATTAGGTGGTCCGATACCCCTTATTCCCTGATCACTCCCCACAGTATTCCCCGAGGAACACGGTCGAATGCCTTCTCCAAGTCCACAAAACACATGTAGACTGGTTGGGCAAACTCCCATGCACCCTCAAGGACCCTGCCGAGAGTATAGAGCTGGTCCACAGTTCCACGACCAGGACGAAAACCACAGTGCTCCTCCTGAACCCGAGATTCGACTGTCCGGCGGATTATTATTGTTACCAAATTTAAAATTCATTGTTGATTGTGTATACAGTGCTACAGCTACTAGCACGTGTAAAAATAATAATAATAATAATTTCAATCAATACATGCACTGCTAGTGTTGCTGCTATCCAACACTTTTTAATGATTATTTCAACAATATATTGGTCGCCATCTTCCATTAAGCGTTGCCCCACCACCCCACCATTGTTATCATGTTCAAACGGGGCACCAATCAGTGACGACGGCGCCGAAGCTCACACGGCTTGATTATTACCTCATGAGCAGATGGCGAGGCCCAACAATTAAAAGGTCCAAGCATTCATACATGCTGGTACACTTTTAACCAGTCCAACATGTTCAGTAAAGATGGTTGAAGTAAAGTGAGGATGAGGAGTGGGGCGGGGGGGGTTATGGGGGGGCACTTCCCTGTGCTCACATCAGGTCTTAAGTGTGCCGCACCCACTCGGAAAGGGAGACGGGTCTGAGGGGGTATGGAACAAGTCAGTAAGTCCCAGTACTGTATAAACAACAATGTCTGTGTGTGTGTGTGTGTGTGTGTGTATGTGTGTTGGACTCAAAGCTGGCACGCCACTGACCCCTACAGGGAGACAGGAGAAACGTTTTTATTTTCAAAGGAAACCTCCATTGAAAATAAAAATGTGAACTTCAGTTCCTGCAAGCTTTATCCAGATTCTCACCAACTACCATGTTTAGTTTAGGTCAACACGGTGCCATTCCAAAGAATCAAAGATGCACTTGCCTTTTTTTCCTCCTGTATGGGCACCAGGTCGTGGTAACGAGGTATAACGAGCAGGGCCCTGCCCCACCGCTCTTTTCGCATGTTTACATTCTCGTAGTTTGTTTCTGGGACGCTGCCAGGAGAGAGGATCTCATTGCACCTTATGTTGTGGCTCACTAGCTACATCTTAATCACCAAAGGGCAACATTTTATTATTATTATTATTGTTATAGCTTCTACCTTCACATGAATGCAATGGTCATGTGTTTGCATCCCTTGTAGATGATTTCATACTCACATCTCGGGGTAATAGTGGCCTGGACCTGGGCCTTCGTCCTTCATCACCGCGCCCCTCTTTGCCGCCATGTTGCCAAAGTGGACGCCTTTGTACTTTAGTGCGCTACTCTCCTCTGCCTGGACACGAGACAAAGACGCTGACGATGAGCGCAGAAGATCGGTGAGGTGGAATGAATGACAGATAAAGCCTTTGCTCGTTTCAACACGTGCGCCGCAACACAAAGTGCATGTAAGGCTTCGGTTTGAATTCATAGAAGATAGAAATGGTCTTTTTTGGGGAGCAAAATTACACGTTTTTGTCAAAAATTTGTATTCGCCATCCACATATTTAACGGGAGGTTCGCAGCGTCGCCACTAGGGGGCAGTGCTGAGGAGGCGGCTTGTTGGAAAAGACACCCACTTGTCTCTGTTTTCACAGGTGGGTGTCCATTTGTGTGTCACAAACTGCATCTGTTAGGGGGCAACAGTGGTCACGTTTGGGAAAGATTTGAGTGGTTTTTGGCTTCATATTTAAACAATGCAATGTTTATGCCTAAAATGGCGGATCCCACTCCTCTAATGGATAGAAATGACCTTTTTGGCTCCAGAACGTTTATATATTTGGGTGGCAAAACTTTTCCCGCAGAAAAGGCCACCAAGTGAAAAATGAAAGGATGCAAGAGCCACTTTGATATTTTGTAAGATATGATAATAAATTATATATCTTTAAAAAAAAAATTGGCTTTGTGATAAAAGTTAAAAAAAATCTATTATTAATACAAACTTTGTTTTATGCTTTTTTCCCCCCATATTTTTCTTTTTAAAATATATTTTTTTAATTTTATTGTCGTACTATTATGACTTTATTGCCATGATATTTAAAATGTATTCCCATAATTTTAAGTTTTTCCTAACCAAATTTTTCAAAAAATACATTTAACTATAATTTGTAATTTATTATAAAAGAATAACATATTTTCCCCAACAATATCCTACTAAAATTACAATACATTCCTCATAATATTATGAGTTTATTCTTTTTTTCTCATTAGAATAGTTTTTTCTTGTAAAATTGCATGGGTTTTTTTTATTCTTCATGTAAAATTTCTTCTTGTAAATATGACTTTATTCGCATAATATTTGGACTTTATTTTGGCAACATTATAACTTTTTCCGCAGCCTATTATTCCAAAAATGACGACTTCCTCTGTGGCTTTATTTATTATTAATGTTTTTTTTAAAAATTCTTCTATAGTTCAATTTTATACTCCTCAATAGATGTTATTTTTCTTCATAATATTACAGCGTTATTCCTGTAAAATTTTGACTTTTAACGCTTTTCTCTTAATATTTTTACCTTAAATATTGTAAAATTACTGCTTTTTGCCATTGTTGATTTTTTTTCTTGTTCTATTTGTTAAAATGGGAAGGTTTTTTTTTAATACTTTTTAATAATGATTTGGAGTCCATGAGAAAGTGGAAATGAAAACGCAGCGCTCCTTGACCACATGGTCATTCATGTATTGATGTACAACACAGCAGCAACAGAACCAGTGTTGCAATAAAAGGAGTGGTGTTCTATTGTTTGGTTGGAAAAAGTGTAGCTTGGCTCCAACCCGCATCATTATTCAGCTCTATTGACTTCCATCTTCCTAACTCAAATGTGTGAGCTCAGCAGAGCGTTTCAAAAAAGCCAACAACCCCAAAACACGTAAACTTTGAAATCAAAGCGCCTCAACTTCTATGAGAAGTTCTTCCTTGACCCGGCTGTCCGGCCCCACTCACTCTGACACATCCTGATAGGAAGAAGATGCAAGTCCGACTCAAAGGAAAAACTCCACAGGGTGCCTGTCTCCTGATCTCCGTGTTTCACCAGCGAGCGCAGGAAGAGATCACCGGTTCAATCCCCTGTGATCCAATGAAAGGTGAGGAGTGGGTGGGGGGGGCAAAGACGTTGTGGTAGTCGTGCTTCAAAAACAAGAGGCTGTTTATTTAGCGTGGCACGCAGACGTACCCAGCATGATGATGCTATCAGTGCTGCGGTAAAGTCCAAAGCCAGAAATGGCATTTTAACGTCTACAAGGGGCTTTTAAAAGCAACGAAAACAGCACAACACAGCAAGCGTTTATATAGAATACTTGGCAAAACAGTGCCTATTTATTATTTAACCCGGAAGACTAGTCAAAGGAACCAATCGATCAAATGCAATAAATGAGGGAGGACTGTACTGTGTATGTTTAAAAATAAAAGTGTATTTTGTGAACATACCGTCAGTGTAAAATCCCCCAAATGGAATGTATATTTCAGGTGTTTAATGTGGACAAGAAATGTTGCCGTGAGGGTGAAATGTGTGACCTCTCGAGGGTTAAATGCAAAGTTAATAACAGGATTTGGTTGTTGAAAAATTGACTCAAATGAGGTCACCTTTTCAAAGGAACAAGAGTCATTGTGGAAAGTAGGTGGTTGAACCATCTTGATGGTTCAACCACCTACTTTCCACAAGAGTCATTGTGGAAAGTAGGTGGTTGAACCATCAAGAGGGTTTGTTGACGCAACCTGGACCAACCACTCCAGCACGCTCTTGACGCCCATCAGATGCCATCACTGAGAGCCAGCATCATCATAGTGTGTGTTACTACTATGACTGTGCTGCAAGAAGGAATAATAATTACTAATGGCTCTCCTTGTTGCCGGCATGTAAAATGGATGAGCATTGTGACTTGGGCTAAAGTGGAGCTGCACTCATTAGCCATGGAAATGGATTTGAGGATAACTCAATAGGGTGGAGTGCTGCTTCACTGGTGCATTAGATGTGCCCAACACTAATGGACAGCGCCACTTAGCGCACACGTGTGGACAAATTAAGCCTAGGTGGAGATTTAAAAAAAAAAAAAAAGGAAATGCGACCACATATACAGGAAGAGGATATGTCGAGTTCCTTCCACCAGTATGACTGACTCTGAACATAAAATAGAGCAACAGATGCCTAGAGAAGATGACGTGGATGATGATGACCTTCCTCAAAGGAGGTTGTTTTCTAACCTTTATGATTACGCAGGAATGACGTCATCAGGTTCCAAAATGGCCTCATGGCGGGACAAATAAAGGCGTGCTCTGTATCATTGTACAAAAAGTTGTAAACAAAAACATCAGATTTGCATGCACCTTGGGTGCGCGATTAACACTTGTGCACTTCCTGTTTGACCCTCGGCCCACACCGTAGCTTGAGGAACGCAGATTTGTGGGAAGCCACAAGCAGGACCAAGTAGTGAGCAGAAATGCATTGAGCAGAATCTTTTCAACGGTAAGTTTAGCGTCAAAGCCCTGGCAGACGGCTCTCCTAACAAGACCAAAGTTATTTGTGTCGCTGCGATTTGAGTTTTCACAGAGTACGTCGCCTCTGGGAGAAGAGAAGAGTTCGTGGCGCACTGCAGGTATTGTTTTGTCATTTAAACCGCGGTAGCTTGGGATAAAGTGTCCCAACAAAAGTGTTTAAAGGTTGCTTTAGTATGCTAGCTAAAATTTAGCCCAGGAGCTGCTAGTTAACGGGAGAGCCGATGGGAGCTAACTGGGGCGCTAGCAAATGCTACGCCATTGACGCTAGCATTATAGCGATCGTAGGTACATTATAGCCATCTCATTTCTCTTATTCGGCATGGATTGTGCAAAACTATGGCAGGAAGGACACCAAATTCAAAGCACTAATTAAATACAGAACCATCATCCACCTGGAGTTTGTTTTGCAGAGAGGTTGTGTACCACAAATATACACGTTAGCACACAGTAAGGTCATCAGATCTTACCTTTATGCATTCCCACACAGTAGCAGCATTTGGGAGCAAATATGTGGTGAAATAAAATAATAATAAAACAGTACAGTTGTGAGAGTACAGAGCAGCGTGTGAGAATGAAGAAGGTGCGTTCAAGGACCGTGTGTTCAAACAGTGGGACAAATCGCCTTTCCCATTAAACATGAGAAATTGGGGGATTTTTGAATAAAAGAATAGCCCATGTTTCCAATATTGATACATACATAAAATTTGATGTAGTTATCATAGTAGCATATCCAATCGTTTACCACAGAAATAGGTAAGTGCCCTCTTGTGGGCACTTAAGGATAACCCTCTGCTGAAGAAGTCAATTAAACGTGCATCAAAATGTGCACTGCTGCTAGTGAACGCATTCAAAAAGTCATATTTGTCCACTTTTGATAACAGTTTGTCCTTGCCAGAAGTGTCTTGTGCTGCATTTGAGAGAACTGGGAAGTTGCTAATCCAACTTGGAGCTTAGGAGGGGCAATCTAAGGCGATGAAGTGTAAAAGTATAAAACCCACACCATAATTTCCAGTGTAAGAGCTGCTACTTATTCCCCCATTCGGTTAACCTTCTCGTCTCGCGACGTCTCCTGATGCATGGAGAAAGCGCACTGTAGATAAATATAATTTAACAATAAAAATAAAAAAGTCAGCGTAATGAATTCATGATTAAAAAACGTGCAGTTATTTTACAAGACCAAGAACAAAATTATGAGAGAAAAAAATGTTAATTTGATTCCAACGTCTTGATATGAGGGGGGAAAAAACAGTTTAAATGGCATAAAGTTGAAATATTACAGAAAAAATATATACCGGTGTATTTTTTTTAAGCCATAATATTACAAGAAACAACGTAAAAGAAATAATGTAATCCATACATCCATTTAATAATAAAGGAATTATAAAAAGGGAATATGGTCAACCCCTCCGTGAATCACCACCTTATCGTGGTGGAGGGGTTTCAGTGCCCGAATGAACCTAGGGGCTATGTTGTCGGGGGATTTATGCCCCTGGTAGGGTCTCCCAAGGCAAACAGGTTCTAGGTGACGGGCCAGACTAAGAGTGATTCAGAAGACGCTAATGAAGAAAAGCAAGAGTGACCGCACCTCGCCCGGACGTGGCATACCGGGGCCTCACCCTGGAGCCCGGCCTGGGGGAGGGTCTCGCAGGCCAGCACCTGGTAGCCAGGCCTTCACCCGTGGGGCCTGGCCGGGCCTAGCCCGAAGAAGCCACACGGACTCCCCTCAACCCACAGTTTGGGCTCTGGAACTAAATTCCTTGAGAGGGGCTGGATCTTGTTCTTCTCTGGAGTTGCTGCAGGGGAGAGGCGCCGAGCTGGTGTGGGCTTATTATTAGCCCCCTGGCTTGGTGCCTCTGTGTTGGAGTCATCCCCAGTAAACGAGAGGGTTATTTCCCTACGCCTTAGGGCTGGGGAAAGGGTCCTGACTGTGGTTTGTGCCTATGCGCCGAACGGCAGTTCAGAGTACCCAGCCTTCTTGGAGTCTATCAGAGGGGTGCTGGAGAGCACCCCAGCTGGTGACTCCATAGTTCTACTGGGAGACTTCAACGCCCATGTGGGCAATGACAGTGTGACTTGGAGGGGCGTGGTTGGGAGGAACGGCCTCCCTGACCTGAACCCGTGCGGTGTGTTGTTGCTGGACTTCTGTGCGAATTACAGTTTGTCCATAACAAACACCATGTTCGAACATAAGGATGTCCATAAGTGCACTTGGCACCAGGACACCCTAGGTCGCAGGTCTATGATCGACTTTGTGGTCGTATCATCAGACCTGCGTCCGCATGTTCTGGACACGCGGGTGAAGAGAGGGGCTGAGCTGTCAACTGACCACCACCTGGTGATGAGTTGGATTAGATGGCGGGGAAGGATGCCGGACAGACCTGGCAGACCCAAACGCGTAGTGAGGGTGTGCTGGGAACGTCTGGCAGAATCTCCCGTTCGTCGAGTCTTCAACTCTCATCTCCGGCAGAGCTTCGCCTGCATCTCGAGGGAGGACCGGGATATTGAGTCCGAATGGGCCGTATTCCGTGCCTCTATTGCTGAGGCAGCCAGTTGTGGTTGCGGCCGCAAGGTGGTCGGTGCCAGTCGTGGTGGCAAGCCCCGAACCCGATGGTGGACACCGGGGGTTAGGGCTGCCGTCAAGCTGAAAAAGGAGTCCTATCGAGCATGGATGGCTTGCGGGACTCCCGAAGCAGCTGACAGGTACCGGCAGGCCAAGCGGCACGCGGCTTCGGCGGTGGTCGAGGCAAAAACTCGGGTGTGGGAGGAGTTCGGTGAGGCTATGGAGCACGACTTTCGGTCGGCCTCGAAGAGGTTCTGGCAAACCGTCCGACACCTCAGAAAGGGGAAGCAGCCCCCAGTTCACACTGTTTACAGTGCGGACGGGGGCTTGCTGACCACGACTGTGGATATAGTTGGTCGGTGGAAGGAATACTTCGAGGCCCTTCTCAATCCCACTGACATGCCTTCCATAGAGGAAGCAGAGTCTGAGGATACGTACGTGGACAGTTCTATCACCGTGGCTGAGGTAATTGGGGTAGTCAAATCACTCCCCAGTGGCAAGGCTCCGGGGGTAGACGAGTTCCGCTCAGAATTTCTCAAGGCTCTGGATGTTGGAGGACTGTGTTGGTTGACACGCCTCTACAACATTGCATGGAAGTCAGGAACAGTACCTCTGGACTGGCAGACCGGGGTGGTGGTCCCCATTTTTAAAAAGGGTGACCGGAGGGTGTGTTCCAACTATAGGGGGATCACACTCCTCAGCCTTCCTGGGAAAGTCTACTCCAGGGTGCTGGAGAGAAGGGTACGACCGTTAGTCGAACCTCGGTTAGAGGAGCTGCAATGTGGTTTTCGTCCCGGTCGCGGAACACTGGACCAGCTCTACACCCTTGCAAGGGTACTCGAGGGTATGTGGGAGTTTGCCCAACCAGTCTACATGTGCTTTGTAGACCTGGAAAAGGCATTCGACCGTGTCCCTCGTGGTGTCCTGTGGGGGGTGCTCCGGGAGTACGGGATTGATGGTCCGCTTCTACGTGCCATTCGGTCCTTGTACAATCGAAGCAGGAGCCTGGTTCGCATTGCCAGCAGTAAGTCGAGCTTGTTTCCGGTGAACGTTGGCCTCCGCCAAGGCTGCCCTTTGTCACCGATTCTGTTCATAATCTTCATGGACAGAATTTCTAGGCGCAGTCAAGGTGTTGAGGGAGTCCAGCTTGGTGACCTTAGGATCTCGTCTCTGCTATTTGCAGACGATGTGGTCCTTATGGCCTCATCAGGCTGTGACCTTCAGCGTTTACTGGAGCGGTTTGCAGCTGAGTGTGAAGCTTCTGGGATGAGACTCAGCACCTCCAAATCCGAGGCCATGGTTCTCAGTCGGAAACGGGTGGACTGTACCCTCCGGGTTGGGAGTGAGGTCTTGCCTCAGGTGGAGGAGTTCAAGTATCTCGGGTTCTTGTTCACGAGTGAGGGAAGGTTGGAGCGTGAGATCGACAGACGGATCGGTGCAGCATCTGCAGTAATGCGGTCGCTGTACCGGACCGTCGTGGTGAAGAGAGAGCTGAGCCGGAAGGCAAAGCTCTCTGTTTACCGATCGATCTACGTTCCCACCCTCACCTATGGTCATGAGTTATGGGTCATGACCGAAAGAATGAGATCGCGGATACAAGCGGCGGAAATGAGTTTCCTTCGTAGGGTGGCTGGACTCACCCTAAGAGATAGGGTGAGGAGCTCGGCCATCCGGGAGGAGCTCAGAGTAGAGCCGCTGCTCCTTCACATCGAGAGGAGCCAGTTGAGGTGGCTCGGGCATCTAGTCCGGATGCCTCCCGGGCGCCTCCCTGGTGAGGTGTTTCGGGCATGCCCAGTCGGGAGAAGGCCCCCGGGAAGACCTAGGACACGCTGGAGGGACTATGTCTCACAGCTGGCCTGGGAACGCCTTGGTGTCCTCCCGGTGGAGCTGGAAGAGGTCGCCAGAGACCGGGAAGTCTGGACTTCCCTACTAAAACTGCTGCCCCCGCGACCCGGATAAGCGGAAGAAAATGGAATGGAATGGAATATGGTCAAAATATTATAGATAAAGATCATTATTTTTTCAAGCAAAAATATTATGAAAATCAAAGCTAAATAATGACATGTTTTAAAAATTAATGAAATTAAGGAAAATGAATCCTTAATAATACATATTATGGGAATAGGGTCAAATATGAAGAAAAATAACACTTTAGTGGCATAAAGATGAAATATTACATAAAAAAGATGATTGTATTATATAATATGAGAAACAAAGCTAAATTATGTAATGTCTTGAAAAATTAATAATATGAACAATATTTTATTATGAATAATACATACGTCATTACTAATACATCATATGGGAATATGATCAAAATATGAGGACAAAAAAACATTTTAATGACAAAGTTGAAATATTAAAGAAAGAAGTTTTGTTTTGTTTTAAGCCATAATATTACGACAAACAAAGCAAGTAATGTAGTTTTTAATTAGGTTGGGAAGAAATGATATGAAAAACATTTTATAATTTAAAAAATACTTCTTTTAGTCAGAAGTAAACCCAAAGGACCACCTTGATAAATACACTACGTGCTTTTTAGCATTGCAGAGAGGTTCCTTTCTGAGAAGGTGTCATACAAGTCAAGGTGGGTAGTTAACTTTTCCTTCTAAAAAGCCACGCTTCATATTTTCACTGAAACGCTTTGATAAATTTCATGCTGAATTTCCAACTTCCCAGTTTCCTCAAATGCAGCACACTAACCCCAGTAGAGTATGTGTCCCATTACCAGGCTAGACAGACTATTATTATTATTATTATGGAGCATTACTATACTCCAGTAGTATGCATACCGACAAGGGGTTGTAGTAGGCGGGGCCCAGGCTGGTGTCCCTGGTTGGAGGCTCCTGTTTGTGTAGCACCCCCAACGCGTCCTCCTCGTAGCCACAGGCTTGACCCGGTGAGGGAATGGATGGAACGTCCGACGGGCCAACGAGCCTCTGAAGACTTTTAGCTTGATGCGCCTACACGTTGGACGAAAACAGCAGCACTACTCATTTACGGACTCCGTACGTTCGTGTGCACCAGAATTAGAAGCATGTCTGTTGACAAGGACTTTCACCCTTACTGCTGCAGCACACTTGATGGCTTTTAGTCTCTGCTTCATTTTTTTTTTGGAACGCACATCATCTCACGTTCCAGCCTTAATGATCTAGCCTTGATGTCGCAAGCACTACGGATATTCTTTTTGAACGCACATTGAAACACCATTCAAAGCTGAATCTGGCTAAATTAAAGAAACGTACTATAAATAAACCAGCGTATGCAATGAGAGGAATGAAATATATCTATTTACTACTTGGCGGAGGTACGTTTTTTTTGTGCCTACCGTTCTCCTCCCAAGCCTTTCAGACAGTCCATCGTCGGTCATCCCTGAGGCCAGCACCAGAACATCATAGGCCCCCGGGCCCGGACCCTCGGACACCGGATCCCCAAAGCGCTTGGAGCGGTTCTGCAGACTGCGGCCGCCGTGGACGTTCACCTGAAGAAGACAAATGCGCACGGGTCGTCGTGTTGCGCGTGGCTCGTGTGGAATGAAAGAGCATGGTTGTCCGTTTCACCTTCACAGGTGAGCAGTCATAGCACCCGGGTCCCGGTTCGGACCCACTGGACTCGCTGAGCACTGGCAGTCTGCTGGCCAGGGACAAGAAAGGAGCGTAGCCGTCTGGGAGCGGAACAAAAACATCAGCTTGAGGCTGCTTAAACGTCACCTTTGACCTCTGGACCACCAGCGCTACCTGACACTGTAGTAAGTCGTGATGTGCTGATGTTGTAAGATCCGGGTCCCACAGTGGCTGAGGTCCCATTATTTGGCAGGAAGGTGACCCTCGGGGCCCGCCTGTACATACTGAATATTCTCACTGTTCACCCACTCCAAAGGTGAAAAACTCTTAAATGAGCAGGCTTACTTTACGTACGGTCGAACCCGCCGCGCCCTGTCAGCACTGTGTTATTTTACGGTTCCGTAGCTAAGATACCAACTACCGTCCTGTGAATTTAAGCCCATTCTTTCTTCCCCTTGCTTTTTAGTGTGGCGTTGATTAGCAAACGTTGTCTAATACTGCCATCTAGTGGTACCACGAGACATTGCAGCCCTTCATATTTATTTTATGGCGTTCCGTGTTTATAGGAGAATTTTCTTCATTCAAAAAATGCACATCATATACATTTTTGGCCGGGACTATATTTTTATAAAATAGATTAAATGATATGTATTCTAGTAAATATTGTAATATGTAACTGAATCACAATACGGCACCAACGGCGTTTTTTACAATGTTATATCAATTATTATAATGTGCAGATGTGACTTAAAGGGGCCAAAGAAAGGTGAAAATTGTTACATAGCTTCTTGTTAGCCTTTTGTGGAAAGAAAAACAAACATTGTTTATTCTTCTTTCGCTTTGGGAGGCAGTGCAATTCCGGACGTTGCCAATAGAGGGCAGCAGTGAGTTCCAAACCGCATGATGTAGCGTTCAGGTCCCACGGAAAACATGGGAAAGACGTATACTATACGCTAATTCAAATTTGAGCTAACGCGTTAATTTAACGTATTACGTAGACTACGTCTAGGCAACCAATTGAGCCACCATTTGCCAAGAATGTACTTAACGAACTTTTGTATTGTTCTGAAGCCTCCCCGTTGTTGTGCTGCGGAAGCTGGAGTCTACGAGGTAACGTTAACGTGTCACTGGACACCCCAGCGTAGCTCTGAGCAGCCGAGACATCCGCAGGAGGAAGGCAGCTAACGAGCCGATATTTTCCCTCATTTGTCCTGCGCGCTGCCATGAAAGCAACCACGTTCTCTCTGCTTTTCTTGCTGCTTTCCGCGTCGGTGCTCTCGGCGGCCGAAGCGGCAAGGGGCCGGGCCAGCAGCAACCAGAACAGCTTCCGACGGGCGGCTAACGGCGTCTACCAGACGCTGAGCAGCGTGTTCGGGGAGGACAACATCCGAGGCCTGTACAAGGTGCGCTTGTAACCAATCGGCGGGAAATGAAAGCGAACCGAGGGTGCCATTTTGAAAAAATAAACACATTATCCACGTTTCTTTCTCTAGAGATATCGTTGCATGTTGTCGCTCTACATGACCTAATTTCTGATAATTATCAATAATTGCGATCAACAACCGTTTCGTGAAGTGATTACACCTGGATGAAGTGAAATCGCTGGTCATTAATGATGGTCGACCGCTCACCTTGCTAGCTTGTTAGCTAATGCTACTTCCGGTGTGATTAGTCCTTCTCTTTGCAGCTGGTATGCCTGTTCAGATAATTTTACAGGAAGCTAATGTGCTACTAAGGGGTCTTTATGAAGTTGTCCTTGCGAAAGGGGTTGATAATACATTTTTATACGACGGAGTACGATGGGTTTTTAAAAAAAAAACATCTGAAATGGTCACACAAGTCCCCCGTCTTTATAGCTGTCCCAGGCATTGCCTGTTCGGGCGAAATATTACATATAATAATGAATAATTTTTTTAACTCGTACATTTCTGACAAAGTTGTAAAAAAAAAAAAAGAGAAAAGCCGGTAGTAATACGAGAGACAAGTTGTGAATTTAGGAGATTGAAAATTGTAAATTGATATTACAGGCACTGTCATGGACATCTATGAAAAGGGGGGATCTTTTGGGGAGGGGACAGGCTGCGTGAGATGATGCTAATCATGACGCTAATCCCTGCTCTTGTCTTCCTTCCTTGCTGATGAATGATGCTATGTTTTCCCTCTGACACATGGGCACGTAATCTTACAACTTTTTTTCTTGTCGATTTATGAGAAAAGGTTGTCAATTTAAAAAAAATTGTAAATTTACAAGAACAAAGATGTAATATTGCGCGTCACCTTTGGCCTTGGTCAAAGGTAATATTAAAGTTCTTGTACAATGAGTTTTTCTTGTAAAATTACAACTTACATTAAAAAAAAAATATGTGGCCCTAATGGATGGATTGGTATATCCACCCCAGAATAAAAATGGACAAGCTAATATGTGGACCTTGATGTTTATTTTATTTCCAGTTTTTCTCCAAAGCAACAGAGCGCTTTGTCCATGGAGTGGATTCCTTCCTTGACGCCGTCTGGAAGATCTGGTCCGATCTCCTGGATGTGATGGGCATTGACTGTAAGTGTCAGCGTGTAACCCGTTCTGCAAATAGTGGCCACCGCTCACCGCTTATGGACGCCATGCCTAGATTAATTGTAGATTAATCGAAACGCCGCACCACTAATGTTCTCTTCAGAAAACCCACATTATTTAAAGTTAATGTGTACAATTTCAGCCCTGTTTTCTAATACATGATAGAATATAGTATAAATAATGGATTATTGTTGAACGTAACAAAACATAGCCAGCCACTGTTTGAAGTCTGAGAAATTTGAATGAGTGCTTACTTTGACGTGAGGCCTTACTCCCACGCACAGCGTCCAACCTCAGCCACTACTTCAGCCCAGCATCCCTCAGCAGCTCTCCGACGCGCGCCCTCCTACTGGTGGCCAGCGTCCTGGTGGCCTTCTGGTCCCTCTCCATGTTCCTGGGCGGCGTCTTCTACCTGCTGCACGCCGTCTTCGGCCGCTTCTTCTGGCTGGCGCGTGTGGCTCTCCTGGCCATGTCCTGCCTCTACGTCCTGCAGAAGTTCGAGGGCGACCCCGAGCGGGCGGTGCTGCCGCTGTGCGTTATCATGGCGCTCTACTTCATGACGGGGCCCGTGGGCGCGTATTGGCGACGCGGCAGCTCGCTGGAGGAGAAGATCGATCACCTGGACACGCAGATCAGGCTGCTCAACATCAGGCTGAGTCGGGTCATAGACGGCCTGGAGCGAGTGGAGTAGAAGCAGCGGAAGCAACCCTTCTCGGTAGTTACGTCATCGTTTCTTTTTTTTTTTTTTTACACGCTTGAAGGAAATGTGAAGACACCATCAAAACAACTTTTTGATGCCTCCAGCATTTCAAAATGTTCCGGGATGAGAAGCTCACACATTGGGCTTTGAAGCTGCCTCTTTTGCGTTTCAATATGTTGTTCCACGACTTTTAAGATGGTGAAATTACTACTAGTGTGTACAATACTGGGGCCAACAAGTACATTGATTGTTGATGATAGTACTGTTATTTTATTGTTATCATTCCTGCATCTTGGTGGTAGTAGTGTTAGTAGTAATAGTATTTGACCCCATGACCTCCTGTTTTACTACACCTGTACCTATGTGGACTTAAGTATTGGGACACACAAAAAGGAAGTTGGACTTCAGACCACCCTCTGCAGCTTCCACTCCTCGTGGAATACTTTCTACAAAATTGGAGTGTGTGGGAGATACCCCATTATCATTTATGAATGATTTGATTTAGAAAAGTGTTTTTGTCCGGCCCAAACTGCAATCATTTTTCAACTCAAACCTGTCATATCTTATATTTAAAAATGGACGATTCGCTACACAATGTGAGCTGCAGCCGCGAGACGCCGCCGCTCTCTTTACGAAGCGCTCTTCTCCAGCAGATATCTGCAGCTGTGTGTCACACCAAGTGCCCCCCCCCCCATGCCATGTCCCTCCCATCCCGCTCAAGCCATAAACATGGCACCCACCTCATGGCAGGAAAAGCACAGACAAGAATGCGAGGTGCATTCACAGACAACGGGACCCACCAGTTGAGAATCGCTGATTTAGAGGGTGTGTCTCTTCAGTACTTGAGTCTGTGTAGTGTGGAGTATATGGTCCATACAGAAGATGCATACACACACAGTATCTCAGGGATTTTCCCTACTTCCTTTGAAAAGGTACCGCTAGAGCAATGTTGTGTAAGCTTCAGTGGCTTTTTTGTATTTTTGTCCCCGTTTTAACTAATAACATTCACTTTGAGACATTCTGGACACTTATGTGACTGTTGTGTACAAATGACCCAAGTGTTGAGGAAAAAACACCACTAAGGCCAAAAAAGCAACTAATGGCTTTGAAATGATCAGATTGTAGTCCAGTTCCACTAAAGAACATTGTTTTAATGAGGTAAACCCCCCCCCGTCAATATTTCCAGTAATTTATCGTTATAAAAGGGGTGGGGTTGTGAAGTTTGAGTCAGCATTGCACTAATAACTGAACTGTGGGTAAGTCAATACTCGGGCTGACACTACGGAAGAACTGTGTAAAAATGGCATTGATGGGGAAGAAGGCAGACTCGTTTCTGGTGGTAAAGCTCCTATTTCCGTTCCAAGTGCATGTTTTAAATACTCTTTGACAGCAGCATGTTTTTTTATATACATATATATATGAAGGCGTATTTAAGTGTGAGAAAGTTTTTAAAGCCAATTTGTGGAGACATGCATTATCATCTGTCTTGTAGTGTTACACTGTAAAAGGTCCACGTTTACAAAAGGTCGGATGCATTTTATAAACGTATTTGATTTTTTTTTTTTTTTTTTAAGTCTGTGGGAAACTTTGAGCAGCACTGTATAGATAAGATTGCAACTTGCTGGCAAATCTACTTTAACATTATTTATTCTTCAGAAATCAGTTTTCCCTGTTTAATGTGCCAACTTGAGTCGATGTATTTTTTTAAATTATTCTATCATTTCAAAATGCACAAGCTGTTTTCCAAATAGTTTACTTAAGGTAGACTACGTGGAAAGGCTGTGATTTGTCCGTATGTGTGTTTATATGCAAACATGTTGGTGGCCAGTCCGAGCTTGTTTTCTTTGTGTGTCCAACTGAGAATGAATTCTCTATTCAAATGAATTAAAACACCCGAGGAGGATGAAGTCTCCTGTGTGTCCTTTTTAAATATGGGCTGGGATATAATTAGTGTGTTAAACTGTACATTGGGGACTTCCAACATATTGTTGAGGCTGTAATTGAGCGACTTCCCCACGAGGTAGTGCTGCAACACAAAATTGGGATTTTAGCTACAGTTGACAATTGTGACGTTATAGACTGGTACACTGAGTGTAAGTCAAATTTTGCTCAGGGTGTAAAAAGTCTAAAAACTATTTGATCGACCGTCCTTCTGTACGCTATATATAACATGGGTCAGCCAGGACACTGAGTTATTCTTGTCCCGGTACTGTAATTCCTTGTTATACATTCCTACTGTATGACGTCACCCCAACAGCTGTAGTACACGTACAAGATATTTGCGGTTAGTGAAGCAAGCAGTATGTCATGTCACACAGCTGCTTTATTTTATTTAATGTTGATTTCCATTCCCATTTGTTTAGTGTAACAAATTATTTGACCTAATAAAAAAGTAGTAAATGATGATGCATAGATTTTGTCTGATGCTTGGTAATAAAAAAAAACATGCTGTATGCTTCATCTTCATCAACTGGGACACTAACAAGCTAAAGCGAGGCTACATGACACGATGGCCTGGTTCTACAAAAGTATAACTTTCTGTTTGGCAGTTTCTCAAAAATACATATGTTACCTCTTGAAAATATATGTTCCTTTGACAGTGTAATGGTTCATATAATTGATTTTCATGCAGCTGCTGCAGGCTCTGAGGGTATAGTCCACCTTTGTACCTAAGTCAGCAACAGAAAATGGGTCCACCTGGCTGAGAAAAGAACCAGTTCCTCCTCAGGCCATCAGTTTTGGTCATTAAAAAAATAGCGTGTAGAAAAAGAGGTGATGCGTGCCAAAGGCTGTCAGAAGCGGGACACCACTCTAAGGTCCAGGTCACTTGCTCCACCTGCCCCCGAACACTGAACCTGGTTTGATCCGTGGGTGATCTGGATGTGATGGAGGCCGCCGTTGAAGCTGGCACACAGCACATTGGACGAGTCGCTGGGCGCCAAAGACACCAGAGGGCCGGCGCCGTCCAGGGACAGCGTCCCTAAGCAGACTGGACAGAGCGTAGAGACGGTAAGGAACGGTTGGAACATCTGGTAATGCAACCTTGGACGCGTGTGTGGTGATACCTCCTGACTTCTGCTCCCAGACTTTGATGGAGCTGTCGTGGGAGGACGTCGCTACCAGAGCGGTGCCCCCTGGAGGCGTGGGCAGGAAGACGCAACACGCTGTGGTCTGCAGGTGGCCTCGGTACTCCACCACCTTGCAGCCTGGTTGACGGAGGTCCCAGAGCTTCGAGATGCACATGAAAATATCATAGCAAGGAAGTGGTTTGCGCACTTTGTGAACGAAAGTTCAATATGATTTCACTTGACATTATTTTTGAGCAATCTTCTTTAAAATGAATTTGCAATGTGAATGGTTGATCCGTTTCTTGTCCACTTTTGCGGTGCACATTCACCGACACAAACCAGAGTGAGATCACTTCCAGAGATTAGCATTCAAGTCCAGCAAAATGTAAACACCATTTAAACTGGAATTGGAATTGCATTGATTGCCACATTCAGTCGCTACATTCACCTGAGCCAAACCCTTCCTCTGTTCACGTTGCGAAGAGTCCATTCCAAAAATTCCTACAACCTCCCCACTTAGCTAAAATATGTTGTTGTCTTGATTGGGTTTGCGCCAGCGGCGCAATGTGAACGCAGAGCACTCCAGATTCACTTCACCACACGTGCAAGATATGAAAACAGGCTGAGGCGGTCTCACCGTGGCTTCGCAGCCTTGGCCCCCAAAGCCGTTGCTGCTGGATACCAGGTAGTGTCCATTGGGAGAAACGTCACAGTGCGTCTGGATGTACTGCTTGGCCGGAAACGTGTTCGTCACCTTCCACGAGCGGCTGTCCCACACCCTGTCAACATACATAGCGGCATATCATAGCAGTCCCACAAATACCGTGTAATGGTTGTTTTCAAATCCTTTGTCAGAAAAAGTGCCGGTACCATTACGCTGTTGGCGTCAATGATGCACACCGGTACGAAAAATGTATGCTGAAATGACTTGCCGATTGTATTGCTCCTCACGAGAAAGTTTTTCTTTCTTTTAAATGGATATTTAATACAGAGCGGTAATTCCGTTGCAATCCTCACATGTAAATGTCTTTCTGTGCACGGGGAAACTTTTAGTGTCCCACTTTTGTGTTTTCCTGTGGGTGTGACCGACGTGACAGTTATTTGTCAAAGTGGCACAAGTGATGGTCTCGGAAATTCTGCCTAGCAACAGGTGGCCACGCCAACGTGTGACAAGGAAAAAAAAAAACTTCTTGAAAAGTCGTAAGAATAAAGTGTTGTGGCTGGGGATATTCTCGTTCATCAAGGTATACAATATAATAACAGCTGTCAAGCTGTTAATCTTTCAGATTAATCGCGGTTTTCCGTTGAATTCATCATGATTATTCACCGTTTGAGACTGTGTCTGAAAAATGCAAATGTTTACAGTATTTTATGAACACAAGGAATAATGACAGGGCACAATAATACAGTATGCATACATTTGTATGTACAGCCCCAAATGAACTGAAAATTGAATTCGAGCTAAAAGACAGTCAAAGCACACGTCTGTAAAATCTGTTTACGTAACACTAATCTCTTTAGCAGTAGACAAACATTTGAAGCCCACTTTAACCGTGTTATTATGAGCCATGGGGGGGTCGTGTTCAAAGACACCACGTAATAATTGATATACAGCGTAATAGAGACGTCGTTAGGATGCTCAAAGTTCCAAGTGTTTGTGACTGTACTTCAGAAGATTGTGGTGGAGAATACGAAAGACTCGGAGGCGTGTTTGCTGGTTCAACGTGGCCCTAAAATTCCTTCTTGTCGAAGTCAAGTTTTATAGTGTACTAATTTTGGGTTGGGGCAGGGTTGCTGGAACACAAACAGGACGTCACACAGTAATAGCGAGAGCATTGTAGTTTCATGCCTAAGTGTGTTGCAATCTGACTAAATCTTATTTTAGCTGCTTTGCATAGTTGCACACCGGCAAAACCTGTCTGTACCGTATGGTCTTGTCCTCTGAGGTCTGGACTACTGAGGAGCTTTCTGGCACCCAGCACACGTGAGTCACCTGCACAGCCAGGACAAGGACATTGAACCAGATGCCAACTACACACACAGGTTTGTTAGTTCTGTTCGGGGGTTTTCCGTGTCCGAGTGCATTCCTGTCATGCGAGAGTGCACGTAACACAATCAGGTCTATTCTTCTCACCAGGTTCCTGGAGATGTTGTGCCTCTGTTCACATTTTGCAGACTCGATGTCCCACAGGCACATCCAGTTGTCTCGGGAGCCCGTGCACAGTTTTCGGCCGTCTGCAAGGCACGATAATGACGATGCTCGTTAAAGTGCTCAACGTTGCTGTAAATTCCTGACTACTGAAGATAAGCCGCACCCGCCAAATCTAAAGGGAAAAAACACATTTGTACATATGTGTACAATATTTTTCAAGATTAACATTTGACCGTTAATAAATTAATCACACAACAAATGCTAATTAACTCATTTGGCCGGCCCCCTATACAGTATATTGTCACGTTCATGCGTGTCTGTTTTCTTTGATTCACACCGTGCATTGGTTCAGCACCTAATCCCTTCATGGAACAACGGCGTCGCTTTGCCTCTGTGGGGGGAGGCGGGGCCGGTAGCATACACACACAGCAAAAGAGCGGCGCTTCGTGAGGAGCAATGCAAGGTAACGTAGTAGAAGTGACGAGGGAAAAAGTAGCTTGCAAAGCCAAATGCCGCAGCCCCCGTGTGGGATTATCAATAATGAGCAAGGTGAGCCCATGGACACATTTATTCGAGAGCGGCGGCAACATCAAAGGCCACAAAACAAACTTGCCCGCCTGACCCAACCTTGAAAACCTGACCCAGTTTTCCCATCTTGGACGAGAGCCGTCGGGCCGACAGTCAACACTCACTGAGTTGCTCGGCAAAGTAAATCCAAACGGAACAGCACACAATGATGTGGGTTCAGAGAAAGTCATGGCAAAAGAAATGCTTCTTTTTAATACAATTGAAATGCTACTAATTGCTTATGTCACAATGAAGTGCCAATTCCACAACTTTACAACGTGAAAGAGGACATATTAAAGAAAATATTGCAATATTATGACATATTATTATTATATATTATTATTGACCCGGTCAAATAAAACAGTTTTTTTTTATTGTAAGGTGCTTTTCTTAAAATGAGGGTTAAAATCTCATCTCCTTTGGTGGAGCCAACGTCGTGCATCGCTTCGTCTCGCGACTCCCCTACAGGCCGCATGTATAAGCTGCAGGTGTCCGCATTGATGGTTATTCACACGGAAAGACACACTATAAACCTTGCAATCCTACCTACACTCCCAGCATCACTCGTTAGCTCCGATTAGTGAGACGCGTGTGTGTGTTAATGTGTTTACCAGGGCTGACGGCCAGTCCGTTCACCACCAACTCGTGGCCGCTGAATTCCTGAATAGGTTCATCCCCCTGGTTCAGATCCCACATGAGGACAGTCTTGTCCCGTGAGGCGCTAAAGATCCACGTACTCCCCGGATAACAAACCACCTGGATGTTAAAGTCTTGCTGTTAAATCGGTGACGGATTCATTCAGGCAGCATTGACGTCACCTTGGTAACCTCTCTGTTGTGGCCCTGGAAGGACTGGCACATGTGGCCTTGTTTCCAGTCATACACCACCACTGCCTGGATGGAACACACACACACACACACACACACTTGTGTTTGGCTGACAAACCTCAATGTAATCCTTGCAAGTGAGTTTAGTCTCACCTGGTCGGTCCCGCCAGAAACACACAGATCTGGGCTCAGGTTGGCGACGGTGTTGATGGAGCCGTGATGGGCGGGCTCATACTGCACCACCTGACTGTCTGACGTAGCGTCTGACTTCTCCTCCTGAGAGGCCCTGAGCAACAAAGCAAGTGAAACGTGAGGCATAACAAACTATCCCAGGTAAATACAGACAGACTACACATGCAGGTAACAACAGACAGCCCCAATTCATGTTTTTACTTTGTGATTGTGTTTTCTCTGGATTTTTTGAGACTCACTGCATCAAGAGGGGAAGAACAATAGCAAGAAGTCCCATGAAGTCAGCAGACTGACATTCTGAGCAAACCTCACCTGCTGGTTTCTTACACTGGCGCAACAATGAAGGTTAAAACATGAAATGCGTCAACACTTATTTTTACACTCGCATGAATGTTCGAATGCTACTTAAAACAACCTATTTTTGAGATAGGGGTTGTGTTCGTCCATGCATTGCAGTTCTGCATCGCTCCCTCACTCTTTCGCAAACTGCTACATTATCGTTTATGTCTGTTATATGACCTGTAATTATAAAAATTGACTTACGGGTTTTTCGACACAGGAGCCGTTCTTCTTTTCCTTCCAGCTTATCCCATCAGGGGCCGCCGCAGCGGATCATTTTGTTCTGTTTTGTTCGCATGTTTTGATTTGGCAAAAGTTTTACGTCGGATGCCCTTCCTGACACAACCCTCCATGAGAGGGACATGATACGTTACGCGGACAAAATTTTGCTTTGGGAGTACGAGCTTTGATGTGACTTACGAGGGTACAAACATGTATTAAAACCCCATTTAAAGGCGATCCGAGGCTTAGATGACTTTATCAAACCCGCGCTCCATCCATACGAAGGCGGCGTTTTCATGGTCTGTAAACAAACCCTTTTGAAACCGGGTCCCAGCGTGGAAAAAAGATGAAGACGCCATTAGCGTCTGCATAGCTCCATAGTGACGGCCTGCGCCCAGCGTCTATGAAAACGCTTGCGCCATAGCTCCACCCCTTTACAGACGCTCATGCGCTGAAACTGCAAACAGGGAAACAACAATGGCGCCGTACATTGTTTTTGTTTACAACCCTAATGAGGATAAGCAGCATAGAAAATGGATGGCTGGATAAAATTATGTAGTGCACCGTACATAAGTACCAATACCAAATCTGACTCCGACCTCCGCCAACATCTCTGTCTGCTCTTCAAGGTAAATTACACTTTAGAAAACATGTTTATTTCTTTACACTTTCTTTTATTATGTTTTCCTATAAGTTTCTTATACATTATTGAGTGTGGAGACACATCATTCTTATTTAAAAACGTATAAACAATAAAACTTGGTGTGGTTTTTGAGGGGACTGGAACCAATTAACGGCATTTTTGCCGTTTGATCTGACATACGAGTAAATCGAGTTACGAGCGAGGTGTGGGAACGAATTAAACTCGTAAGTC
The DNA here is from genome assembly GCA_024372805.1 of Oostethus manadensis. NCBI lineage: Eukaryota > Metazoa > Chordata > Actinopteri > Syngnathiformes > Syngnathidae > Oostethus > Oostethus manadensis. Next base: position 2,165,134 of record QODF01000093.1, on the reverse strand, counting down.
AAGGTACCACTGTATGTATATTCAAGCAAATCCTAAGTATATTTTTGCACGAATTAAGCATTTTCAAGCATAAAAATTACCTAATATACTACACCATTAAGACCGCCATTGAATTTGTGAATGTAGTATTCTTCATTGGTCACTAGGTGTCAGTAATTGACACAAGCGCCAGACTTAATCGCTGGATCGACAGGCAGGTTTAAAATATTGCAGGTTTATCATAACGGGCACTATTATAACAAATGATAATAATAATACACAGGTTAATATTGTGACATAGGTGAGGAGCTCGGCCATCCGGGAGGAGCTCAGAGTAGAGCCGCTGCTCCTTCACATCGAGAGGAGCCAGTTGAGGTGGCTCGGGCATCTAGTCCGGATGCCTCCCGGGCGCCTCCCTGGTGAGGTGTTTCGGGCATGCCCGGTCGGGAGAAGGCCCCCGGGAAGACCTAGGACACGCTGGAGGGACTATGTCTCACAGCTGGCCTGGGAACGCCTTGGTGTCCTCCCGATGGAGCTGGAAGAGGTCGCTGGGGACCAGGAAGTCTGGACTTCCCTACTGAAGCTGCTGCCCCCGCGACCCGGACCCGGATAAGCGGTGGAAAATGGATGGATGGATGGATGGAGGTTAATATTGTGGCCACGAGCTAAACCTCAACTCTGAACCCCCTGACATCACTTCCTGTACTCCATCAATTCTGCTCTTGTGCAAAGTAAACTCTCTTAAACGTCCTATTTTTTTAGATTATATGGGGTGTTATTTCATGTTTAGATGGCTCTAATAGTGCAAAAAAAACCAACAACATATTTTTTCTATGCCATAACTACAAAAATATTGCATTTATAAAGAAAGAATCCTACGCTTTGTGGAAATTCAATTATCGCAGTCAGGTGTGGAACGATTAACTGTGGTAAACAAGGGATTACTGTACTACACGTTACCTCATTTGTGTCCGTACTTTGTGGTTAGCTTCTTTTCACGTGTGTGTGTGACAGTTAAGGTCAAACACGAGACGCAACAGAAGAATCTGCAGTGCTTGAGGCTGGATGTTGATGACCCCATAAGGTTAGTTATTCATGTAATAGCGAAGGATAAATGTCACACACCACGTAGTAGATTACACGGAGGTGCAGGCCAATAATGGCCCCCATGTCGCAATTTGGACACCGCCCGGCTTAGTGCTTCTACTGTACTTTTAGGGTAACTTGTGAGCCCTCCCGTAAGTACGAGCAGATATCGCTTAAATCCAATATCCAAAATGCTCCTGAATTAGCAGATTTATTCAAGCACTTAGAGGGAATTAGTGTCATGAAGAAATCACTACTCTGCACCAGTCAGGATGAAACTATCCACCATCCATCCTCATCTGATTATCCCAGTCCAGGTCGTGGGGTATGAAGTCCGGACTTCCCGGTCTCCAGCCATCCCTTCCAGTTCCACCGGGAGGACCCCAAGGTGTTCCCGAGCCAGCTTTGAGACATAATCCCTCCGGCGTGTCCTGGGTCTGCCCCGGGGCCTTCTCCCGGCTGGGCATGCTGGGAACACCTCAGCAGGGAGGCGTCCGAGAGGCATCCGGGCTAGATGGCTCCTAAACAGCCGCTCTGAGCTCCTCACCCTAACTCTTTGGGTGAGGAGCATCAGGGTGAGCGGATGCAAACTAAACGTACTGAAACGTGTGTTGCATATACACAAGTCTGATACGGTCACACGTCCTTCACACTTCAAATTGCTGTTTCAGCAGAACACGTCTCACCTGTACAACTCGGACCTCTTGCGGAATTTGCTCTGCAGCTTTCCCATGCCTGCCTCGGACCCTGTAAACGGCGTTGGTAAACACACGTCAATGGTTGAATGCTAGAAAGCTGGAAAACACAGACATCTAACACACATCCAGCCCAAAACGTGTGCTCAGAGATAAATATGCCCATCACCTCATAAGGTCCACCTGCATCTAAGGTGATCCTTGTGTTGTTGGATGGTTACCATCCAACCAGAACAGCAATCAACGGGTTGTTCATTGAACTAGATGCCGAGGCAGTGATGCAGGTGTACCTGATGCTGTCTGCTGAGCGTTTGCGGACAGGTGAGGTTATAATCAGCCGTCCACACGCAAGCAAGTAGTCGGACAGACACACGCAAATCCTCTCCTCGTCTTCCTGCCGCACTTCTTTAAGAAGGAAATCCTATTAGGGGCGCATCCTTCTGTCGCAAAGCATTACCGCACACCTGCTCCGCCATTGTTACGCAACATTTACGCCAAGTAGAGAACTGTGAGGCGCGCGAGGCTGGCACGAGCGCAGCGTTTACCTGCAGTCCAGCCGGTGACGCTGCGGCTACGGCGCGTGTGGCTAGCCGGCTAGCATGCTAACTCGGTCGATGCCGCCCGCGTCAAGTTCGCTCCGCGCACAAAACGGCGTTGAAAGTCGGTCGAGTCGTGCGCCGAACCTGCCCGAGCCGCTCCCCGCGGGCTGCCATGGCACTCGAGCGTTGTTAAGCGAGCGTGGGGGGGGGGGAGTGTACCGGCGCTGGAGACCTTGGAGACCGAGGAGGGGCGACGCTTCCTCGTCGTTAGGGAAGAGAAGGGCGGGGCCACGCCACGAGGACCGGAAGTCCGTTGACCGACTCCGCCTCCAAAACAAAAGCGCGTGTTTTTCCACAACGCGACTCAAAAATTGCGCACGCAGTACATTGCTTTACATCAGAATCACCTGAAAACTGACTTTAACTAAGCCTCTAAGTCTATAAATTATAATTTACAATTTATATTATATTATTGAGCAATTTATTATTATATTATTATATTATATTTTATTGCACTAGGGCTTGAAACGCCCCGTTTAAGACCTGACCTCCAATGCTGTCTGGCATGGGGTCTCGTTACATAGAAATAGAATTAAATTTTTAAAAAAACACAGGAGACTTACCACTTTGGATGGCAGTCGCACAACTTTTGGTTCATATTCTTCTTTTCACACATTCTTCCTTTGGCGTCACAAAGTGTCCGCTAAAAGCCCAAGAAACAGCAGACTAATTAGAAAAAAAAGCATGTATGATGTATACAAAATCTAAAATTACGACAAGATGGGACGTCCCATGGGCCATTTACGGCCCTAGACACATTCTAAAAAAGTTGTAATTTTTGGAAAATTAGGGGGAAAAAATTACAATCCAAATATTGTAACAATAAAGACATTAAAAAAGTCGACATTTGAAAAAAAAAACATCAAAAAGTTGGTGGGTTTAGAACAACGCTGTCCAAAGTGCGGCCTTTAAGTGGCCCTTAGAACATTAAAATTATATAATTGTAGTAATTAAAAAAAGGTATAAAAAAAATCAGGAAAAATAGAAAAATCAGCAGAATAAAATCAAAATATTAAGAGAAAAAGTTTTAATCCAATTGGGAAAAGACCTAATTTTGTGAGAATAATAATAATGTAAGGAAATAACGTCCTTTTAGTAGCACATTGTTGAAATATGAAAGGATAAAGGCAATTTTTTTGCTGTATTTTGGGGGAAAATTAGGTTGCAAACAAATTATAATGTTATGCAAATACAGTCAAAATATTATGGCAATAAAGTCATAATCATGAAAATATTTTTTTTATTAAAAAAAAGTTGAAATAATTAAGAAAAAAATCATAGAATGTTGTAAATACAAAATATTCTAACTATTCTAACAAGAAAATTAAACACAATTTTCAGAGAATAGATTTTGTAATACAGTATTATGTCATTTTAGTAGCATAGAGTTGAAGTACTAAAAAAATAATTGTCCGAAATTGTCTTAAACAAAATAAAGTTTTTGTAATTTTTGTAGAATTAGGTTGAGGAAAAAGTTGGAATAAAGTAAAAATCCTATTGGAATAGAAAAAATTAAAATAAAAAAAAACAGCAAAAATGAGAAAAATAATGTTTTCACAATGCAAATTAAAAGGGAATTGGGGTCAAAATATTGATGATAAAAGTTGCACTCTAACAAGAAAAAGTGGTAATGGTAACATCATTTAGAGGCATAAAGTTGAAATAGTAAAGCAAAAAGACATTTTTAGGTCATAATATTATGAGGAACAAAATAAAGTTGTAATTTTTAGAAAATCAGCTTGTGGAAAAAGTTAATATTATGGGAATAAGGCGAAAAAAGTATGGTAATAAATTAATATACTACAAGAACAAGTTACCAGTAGGTGCAGTAGATTCTCAGAAAACAAACAAGACCCGGCATTCATGATATGCACGCTCTTAAGGCTGTGCAATTGGCCGATTAGTTGAAAGGGGTGTGTTCAAAAAATAGCAGTGTGGCATTCAATCGGTGATCAATGTAGTGAAAAAACAGGAGTGAATCAGGTGGGCCCTCCTTAAGGATGAAAGCAGCACTTGTTGAACATCATTTCTCTTTGAAAGCCTGAGGAAAATGGGTCCTTCAAGACATTGTTCAGAAGAACAGCGTACTTTGATTCAAAATTTGATTGGAGAGGGGACCACTTATGAAGAGGAGCAAAAAATATTTGGCTGTTCTGATAAAATATCTCCACTGCCTCAAAATGGAGAGCAAAACCAGACATGTGGCAGAAAACAGAAGACAACTATCAAAATGGATGGAAAAATAACCAGGATGGCAAAGGCTCAGCCAATGATCAGCTTCAGGATGATCAAAGACAGTCTGGAGTTACCTGTAAGTACTTCAACAGAAGACGTCTGTGTGAAGCTGATCTATTTACAAGAACCTCCCTCTGTAGAAAATGTGCAGAAGAGGTTACAATTTGCCAAAGAACACATCAACTGGCCTGAAGAGAAATGGAGGAACATTTTGTGGACCGATTAGAGTAAAATCTTTCTTTTTGGGTCCAAGGGCCGCAGACAGTTTGTGAGACAACCCCCAAACTCTGAATTCAAGACACAGTACACAGTGAAGACAGTGAAGCATCATGATATGGGCATGTTTCTCCTACTATTTATCCCATAGCAGGGATCATGGATCAGTTTGCATATGTCCAAATACTTGAAGAGGTCATGTTGCCTTATGCTGAAGAGGACATGCCCTTGAAATGGCGGTTCCACCAAGACCATCACCCCAAACACACTAGTAAACCAGCAACATCCTGGTTCCAAACCAATTATGGAGGGGCCAGCCCAATCCTGGACCTTAATCCAATGGAGAACTTGTGGGGTGACATCAAAAATATCGTTTGTGAAGCAAAACCAAGAAATGTTCATGAATTGTGGAATGTTGTTAAAGAATGTTGGGGTGGACTAACAGTTGAATGGTTGGTAGAGTCCATGCCACACAGATGTGAAGCACTTATAAAAAACTAAATATTACTTTAGTCATTCACAGGATTGTCAAAAAAGTTTGTACAAAATAGTTTGGAGTTTGTAAAGTAACTGGCAGACACGGCTATTTTTGTTAATTGGCCAATCGCACAGCCTTAAGAACGTGCATATCATGAATGCCGGGTCTTGTTTGTTTTCTGAGAACCTACTGCACCTGGCAACGTGTTTGCCATGTAGCAACAAAAATATACTAATAACAGTGATTCATCTGGTTAGCATAGCTACAAACGATCCAGGCGGCCCTTGCATCCTTTTATTTTTCACCATGTGGCCCGCGCTGGAAAAAGTTTGGAGACTCGCTCTGTGACATACGGTGCAGTTGGATGTCAACGTTAATATCGGCAGAAAAAACGGGACCTATAATGATCTTATATCTCACTTTCGCGCCAATATTGCTCATATCCTTCATGATAACACAAAGCTTTGCCGTTAAACCGTACGTATATTATTATAGCCTATTTTCAGAAATAAAAAACCAACGCACGACTGTGTGACAAACCTAACAAACAGCATCTTAAGGTTGTACAGTCTCAGTTTTCAGCACATGCGCTCGTCTGCTGCAACTGGTCCCGTCCCGTCGTCTCGCCTACACAATAGCGACAAAGTGCAGAGGCCACTAATGCGACGCTGCTGAGTCATGAACTTTGCCCCCCGTGGATGCTGGTGACGTCTTGCGAGTGTTGAGACAAAGCGTAATGACTTTGGATTTTACTTATGTGTGTGTGTGTGTGTGTGTGTGTATACAGTATATTATATATATATATATATATAAAATGAGGATAAGCGGTATAGAAAATGAATACAGTATTTATATACATATACTGTATTATTATTCATTGTTTTTTAACAATGAATAATAAAATCTATGAATCTATGCTCTTTTTAACACTCCTCACTGAGTCACCACCTTATCGTGGTGGAGGGGTTTTCGTGTCCCAATGATCCTAGGAGCTAAGTTGTCGGGGGCTGTCATGCCCCTGGTAGGGTCACCCATGACAAACAGGTCCTAGGGGAGGGACAAGACACAGAGTGGTTCAATAGACCCCAATGATGCACAATAATAATGGACTTCCTTTTCCCTCGCCAGGACGCGGGTCACCAGGGCCCCCCTCTGGAGCCAAGCCCGGAGGCGGGGCACAACGGCGAGCGTCTGGTGGCCGGGCCTGCACCCATGGGGCCCGGTCGGGCACAGCCCGAAAAGGTAA
>QODF01000093.1:2092388-2156036 GCA_024372805.1 Oostethus manadensis | reverse complement strand
CTCTGCCTCCTGTCTTCCTCAGCGGCACTGTCTCTAAAAACCAAACAACATGGCTGGAGTGTTGACCCAAAGTACCTAAAATCCTCCACTTTCTTTATTGCTTCTCCCTGTAACCTCACTTTCCCACTTGGGTCCCTCTCCTTTACACACATGTACTCCGTCTTGCTGCGGCTAACTTTCCATTCCTCTCTTTTCCAGGGCAAACCTCCACCTGATCCCTGCTCTCACTATCATATCACAATGTCATCTGCAACCATCATAGTCCATGGAGATTCCAGCTTTGACTACTCTTCCCCATAACTTAATTTACTTGTATGGCTCATCAGGTTTATTCCTCTGTAGTTGCTGCAACTTGGCACATCTCCCTTGTTCTTAAAAATGGGCACCAGCACATTTCTTATCCATTTCTCAGGCATCTTCTCACTATAAAATCCTGTTCCTAGACACTTCGACACCTCAGTGTCCCACTTCTTCTTAGCTAACCTCTTACTCTGTATAAACTCCTGCACCTCTTCATTCCACCATCAAGTCTCCTTATCTACTTTCCTTCCAGATGACACACCAAGTACTCTCCTACCTGTCTCCCTGATCACAGTAGCTGTAGTTGTCCAGTTATCCGGAAGGACCTCCTGACCACCCATAGCCTGTTTCAACTTCTTCCTAAAATTCACGCAACACTCATAGCTTCCAACATTTCGTCCACTGCTCTGCCTTCACCCTCTTCATCTTCCTCACCACTGGAGTCAACCTACACTCTCACCTACCACTGCTTTGCAGTCACTGACCTCCTTCAGGCTACACCTTCTACACAAGATGTAGTCTACCTGTGTGCTCCTACCTCCACTCTTATAGGTCACACTATGTTCCTGTCTCTTCTGGAAGAAAGTATTCACTACAGCCATTTCCATTCTTTTTGCAAAGTCCACCACCATCTGTCCTTCTGTGTTCCTCTCCTGGATACCAAACTTGCCCATCTCCTCCTCATCATCTCTGTTTCCTGCACCAACATGCCCGTTGAAGTCCGCACCAATGACAGCTCTCTCACTTCTAGGGATGTTCTGCATCACTTCATCCGGGTCTGACCAGAATTTCTCTTTCTCCTCCGACAGACAAGCAGCCAGGAAATTGATTGTTTAATGACAATAAACACAATAATGCTGATTGGTGCGTAAAAAATGTGGGAGTAGACAAGCAACTGGAACAGATTGTACCTAGTGGACCTGGTGCATAATGTAATGTGCAAACCTGGTGCAAACCCACCGTGCTGGTTCCTCTCGTCCATTCACCTTTTTTGCATGGCGCTGGTGGGTCCAAATCAAAAGCTAGCCTGGCGCCACGCCCCCCCTGCCGGATGGGAGGCCGACGTCACGCAGCCAGCGGGGGAGTGGATGGCCTCTGTCAGAAAAACACATGAACAGTTGAGGGAGCGGGGAAGAGGACCGGATTGTCGGCGGAGAACGCGCCCCAAGCACGCCGCATTCGGAGCCATGGAGGCCGCTGCCCTTTTCGACGGAGCGACCCGCGTTCTGGCGCCGTCTTGCGCCGTTTTGTGAGCGCACACGAGTGCGCGCGTGTCGCTTTTGCTCCGCGGATCGGAGTGAAAGTCCGCCATATTTTTTGCCCCACCACGCCCGGGGAGTGGAGCCGCCGGGGAAGAAGGCGAAAAAAGGAAGGACGACTCTTCTAGACTGTGGCTTCCGTGTGGCGCAGCGGGCAGGCGACATTGGAAGGAGGTGTCCGCGGCGCGGATGGCGACGCTTGGCGAGACCCCGCTCGGGATGTGTCTTCAACGGATCTGTTGATCGCCCGGAGTCGGCAAAGCAGATCACACCGGCCGAGAGGAGGTGGGAGAAGCAGGGGGGCTCATGTGTGTCCCATAGATCCCCTTCCACCCCCGTCGTTTGAGCAGCCAGCAGGCCGCGCGGCGTGAGGCGCTTCCTCCGCCTGCTCCCCCCCCCCCCGCACGCCCCTGGAAGACTGAAAAGGCCACCGTCGAAAGCGCCGAGCATGACGCTGGAGTCGATCATGGCGTGCTGCCTCAGCGAGGAGGCGAAGGAAGCCCGCCGGATCAACGACGAGATCGACAGGCAGCTCCGCCGGGACAAGAGGGACGCCAGGCGGGAGCTCAAACTGTTGCTGCTCGGTAAGCGCGGCTTGGCGGCGGCACGGAATCCCGGGACCTGCTCGGTGTGAGCTCATCGATGGCTCTGCCACCCGTGTCGAGTTGCAGGGTGTTTGTTTTTGTTGGGTTTTTTTCCTTTTCCCCCGAGTGCAGTGCAGGGATTGGCAGCTGAGGAGAGCACACCGTGCAGGCCCACGCAACACTACACCAAAACCCACTTCTTTTGGCAGCAGAACGTGCTTGCAATGCTCTCGCTGCGACCCATGCAGGATTTTAGCTCTCTGCACGCTGGGGGGCTCCCCGCCACCCGTGCAACCAGGCCCGCGGGAGTCCAGGGTCAGCAGGGCCAAAGTCTGCTGCTTCGATGCGAGCAGACTCCTGGTAATGATTAGACTCAATCACAGGTGTCGGCGTGCGGAGACGGCTTGGAAGCGTTCTAACAAAAACCCCGTAAATCCCGTGCAGATGATACAAGTAGAGGCCGGACTCTTAAGAATCACGGAAACACCTCCAACTGTTCCGTCGCCTTGCTACGTGCAGTTTGTTATTCAGGGTACTACTAAAAGTATGCAGAGATGCTCTGTGGAAACTGGGATCCAGTGCCCAACACCCTCCTCCAGTTGTTTTCCAGCTTTCAACCAGTTCGTAACGTGCGACACCACCGTCTACAGTCATTGGCCGTCGCGTAAAAACATCTCGTCGGTGTTTCACGTACGATGCCTTCATTCCCCCTTAGCTTTGCCGCAAAGCTTGTAGTGATGTAACGTAAGAAACGTACTCCAAAGAACACAATCCGAGTTGCGCTTCCGGTTCTATGGTTTTCATTACGGATGGGGCTGATCTGATCCAGTATTGACGTTGGGTTGTCAGCTTGTAGTTGTCAGCAAATGGTAGCCAGAAGAATATCAGCGAACCGTGTGCGACGCTGCTTAAGGCAGCTACATTTTGCTGATCTTCTTTTGGCATGTCAAAGCAAACAGAGCCCTTGTATCGGATCTTGTGTTGGGATGGGATCCAAAGGAGGGGGGGAATGTGGATCTCTAGTTTTGGTCACTTTTTATTTGTGGTTGAATCAGGAAAAAAAAAACAACAACTTGGAATTGATCCTCTAGAATCGTTCTATGTTTGCAGATGTTCCAACGCACCAATTTTCACCTGCATGGGACCCGGCCTCTGCGTTCTGAAGGGGTTGCGACATTACAACTATGCCTCACCGTGACTTCGTGGTTCTCAGTCACTTCTTGGCATGTAAACAAACTATTTCGCTGACTCATTTTGAGTGCTGTAAACGTAATAACTGAAGTAATTACGCCCGCAAAGTGCCATTGCAAAATGTCCTGGAGCATGATTATATGTTATTATATTTCCCATCCACTTGACTTGGTCAGTGGGGCGTAAAGGGCCATCACTGGTTCCGAATGCGGGCAGAGGTGATGTTTTTAAAAAATAATAATATAGGGATGTCCTGATCCACATCTTTTTGGCTTCCAAGCAGATTGTTTGGCTTTTGTAACAACCCTAATGAAAATAAAATATTAAATTGGAAAAAATGGGTGTGGAAAATAGTGTAGCGGTGGGATGATTGTGTTGGTCCAGGCTGCTGTTTAGTGTGTGGGCTGTAGAGGGCAGTGGTGTTCAGCATGCGTTTGGAGTCGGGTGCGTGTAATAAGAAAACTAGCAAGCGGAATGTCAGCTAGAGGGAGTGAGTGGTCGGTGTTGACATGCAAATACACGGCCAACTGAATTACAGCCATCCTGATGTTGAATTCTTCGGCCGCCGTTACGCTACTTTTAGGGTAGGATAATCGTTTGACATGGTTGTAGATCAGTTTGTAGTAATGGTAATAATCTATTGATATTCCTTAGTAACAACCAACGGTTGGAGCGGCACTTCTCGTGCGAGCTCCCAGCACCATGACAGAGGAGTTTGGGCACAGCGAGGGGAATCTACCGCTGTAACTACAGAGTCGAATATCCAGCATCCAACGTGAAACTAACTTCACCACGTTACCCCGCAGGCAGGTCTGCATGGTGGTGTTCTTCATCCGGGTGGTGGGAGTTAAGTCCAGGACGTGTTGGCTCCTTGCTAGGCTGTCATTCATCGGCTCCCCGGAGAAGCGATCACATTAATTAGCGGACTTCTCTTTTGCCATGTCGTTATTACGAGTGGGACTGTCCTGCGGGGGGCGCAGGCGTGCCATGTTTTTGACTCGTTGCATTCTTTTCAGTCTTTCTATTCACTTTTATTCCCCCGTCAACTTTCCTTCCCGGGACTCGCTCATGAAGAACGGCAGTGGCTTTTATTGCAAATCTTTTCAACTTCCCTTGACTGTCAAGAAGTATTAGTCATTCGGCGGGATTGTGTTTCGAGGCGTTTACTCACCGCCATCGTCTCCGTCGTTAATTAGCTTGGGATGCAAGAAGCCCGTTAGATGTGACGACCGCACAAGTGAGTGCCAGTCAGCTCTCTCGCGCTTCCGGATGGCGTCGCCATTCCTTTCTCAGATCCTTGGAGAGAGAAAGGGGTTGAAGGTGGTGAAGCAGAGTTGCGTGTGTGTGTGCGTGTGCGGAGGCCGTGAGAGAATTTCACCCACATAACTCTCAGACAGCGGCATGCAGAGTTTTGGTCTCCAGAGGGACTCTTAGGAAGGCTTACTGGTGGAATGAATTCCTCCTTCCGGCTAACATCAGCGACTTCCACAACAAAAACAAAACCCGCTGATCAGGGGTGTCCAAACTTTTTGATATTTTGTAAAGACGCTACGGCGTTCTGTACACGCTATTTCATATTTCATATTTCATCTCAGCTTTGTGAGAAAGCAGAGAGAGCCAATCATTAGTTGGGATGCGCCGATCACGGTTTTATGCTGCCGATTCCGATCATCCATGAATGATGTGATGGATTAACCGTAGATTAATTTATGACGACTGGTATTGGCCGGTGCTGCTGTTAGACGATTCCAATTTGTTCTATTTGACAAAACCTGAAAAGAATTTTATGCACCCCATCCATCCATTTTCTATACCGCTTATCCTCATTAGGGTCTCGAGTGTGCTGGAGCCTATCCCAGCTGACTTCGGGCAGGATGCGGGGTACACCCTGGACTGGTCGCCAGTCAATCGCAGGGCAGACATAATTAGATGCACGTTTTGGAATAATTCATGGGTAATAAATTGTTCAATTTATAACAAAATTAATTGTCCCGAGAATAAATTGAGTGTCGATACTATTAAGACTTTTTGTCTTTTGTTTACGACTGGCGACACTTTAATTGTACACTGGTTTATTTACCAAGCACATCTCCGCGCAAACAGTGTGGCCATCATTATCGCTGTGCTATTTTGTGCTCGTTTGTCATTAAATACAGTTAAAATGAACAAGCGTTGAAACAAATACTCTTTGACCTTTTTGGCGAGCTAGAAGACCCGTGTGATAGTATCACCATCATTAATGCTCATTAAACAACCACACACAAATAGTGAATATATATTGAATTGCAACTCCGTGAATCACCACCTTGTCGAGGTGGAGGGGTTTGAGTGCCCGGGGTCTGGCCGGGCCTAGCCCGAATCAGGACCACGGGAACCCCCCCTGTCAGAGGGGTTCTGGAGAGCACCCCAGCTGGTGACTCCATAGTTCTACCGCGAGACTTCAACGTCCATGTGGGCAATGACAGTGTGACTTTGGAGGGGCGTGGTTGGGAGGAACGGCCTCCCTGACCTGAATCCGTGCGGTGTGTTGTTGCTGGACTTCTGTGCCAACCACAGTTTGTCCATAACAAACACCATGTTCAAACACAAGGATGTCCATAAGTGCACTTGGCACCAGGACACCCTAGGTCGCAGGTCTATGATGGACTTTGTGGTCGTATCATCTGCGTCCGCAAGAGAGGGGCTGAGCTGTCAACTGACCACCACCTGGAGATGAGTTGGATTAGATGGTGGGGAAGTTATGACGGACAGAACTGGTAGACCCAAACGTGTAGTGAGGGTGTGCTGGTAACGTCTGGCAGAGTCTCCCGTTCGTCGAGTCTTCAACTCTCATCTCCGGCTATGCTTCGCCTGCATCTCGAGGGAGGACCGGGATATTGAGTCCGAATGGGCCGTATTCCGTGCCTCCATTGCTGAGGCAGCCAGTCGTAGTTGCGGACGCAAGGTGGTCCATACCAGTCGTGGAGGTACGGACCCGAACTCGATGGTGGATACCGGGGGTTAGGGCTGCTGTCAAGCTGAAGGAGTCCTGGATGGATGGCTTGCGGGACTCGCGAAGCAGTTGACAGGTCCCGCCTGGCCAAGGGGCACGCGGCTTCGGCGGTGGTCGAGGCAAAAACTCGGGAGTGGGAGGAGTTCGGTGAGGCTATGGAGCACGACTTTCGGTCGGCCTCAAAGAGGTTCTGGCAAACCGTCCAACACCTCAGAGAGGGGAAGCAGCCCCCAGTTCACACTGTTTACAGTGCGGACGGGGGCTTGCTGACCTCGACTGAGGATATAGTTGGTCGGTGGAAGGAATACTTCGAGGCCCTTCTCAATCCCACTGACATGCCTTCCGTAGAGGAAGCAGAGTCTGAGGATACGTACGTGGAAAGTTCTATCATGACTATCTATCATGGCTGAGGTAATTGGGGTAGTTAAATCACTCCCCAGTGGCAAGGCTCCGGGGGTAGACGAGTCATGACCAAAAGAACGAGATCGCGGATACAAGCGACGGAAATAAGTTGAGGAGAAGGCCCCGGGGAAGACCTAGGACATGCTGAGGGACTATGTCTCACAGCTGGCCTGGGAACGCGTTCGTGTCCTCCCGGTGGAAGTCTGGACTTCCCTAATGAGACTGCTGCCCCCTCAACCCGGACCCGGATAAGCGGAAGAAAATGGAATGGAACACAAATAGTGTTTGGAGGACAAGACATACTTTTTATAATGACCAAAGAGAGCAAAATTGTTCAGTGACAGTTGAAAAAAGGTAGTATGTACCCCACGAATGTGATATCCACTTGTAGTGATATCCCACTTTCCCGTGGGACAAAAGTGAGCTCCAAACTAACAGTAATGTCACAATGGTGAAAAGCTAGCTGACGCCATTGACAGCTAGGCAAAGTGTGCAAACAAAGATGCAAGAAAAGTTGAATGAGTTTGATAAGGGACTGATCAAACACGCTGGCATCGTTTGGTGTAGCCTATGACAAGCCTGTGACACCTTTCAGGGTTTGATTCTCGCGGCAATATGAGACAACGATCGTCCTTTGACGGCCACACGCCAGTCGGATTTTGTGATCGGCTTTGATTGCCAAAATCGATCGGTGGCTAATCAATCGGAGCTTCCCGAATTATTAGTATGAACTTTTCTAAATATTTCAATTTGCTTCTTGAATAATCTACGTGAATTTTTTTTCCCCGTAATATTATGACTTTAGTCCAGTAATATTTTGACTTTTTTCTCCAAAAATGACATTGTTGTATTCTCATAATATTACATCACAAAATGTTTTTATCCAGTTTTACAAAATGGGTGGATGATGTCAGGTGTGATGTGTGATAGAAGAGTTTCAGCTAAAAGGAAAGGTGTACAAAACTGTGGTGAGACCAGTGATGTTGTTTGGTTTAGAGACAGTTCCGCTGAGGAAAAGACAGGAGGCAGAGCTGGAGGCAGCAGAGATGAAGATGCTGAGGTTCTCTGAGTGTGACCAGGATGGACAGGATCAGGAATGAGCACATCAGAGGAACAGCACATGTTAGAGGTTTTGGAGATAAAGTCAGAGAGGCCAGACTGAGATGGTTCGGACATGTCCAGAGGAGAGATAATGAATATGTTGGTAGAAAGATGCTGAGCTTTGAACTGCCAGGCAGGAGGCCTAGAGGAAGACCACGAAGGAGGTTTATGGATGTAGTGAAAGAGGACATGAAGGTAGTTGGCGCGAGAGAAGAGGATGCAGAAGACAGAGTTAGATGGAAGCAATTGATTCGCTGTGGTGACCCCTGAAGGGAGAAGCCCAAAGAAAAATAATAATAATAAGAAGATGGATGATACTAAAATGACATTATTTTAAAGTATTTCTATTTTTATTGTACAAACAACTTTTTTCTCTTAATATTTTGACATCATTTTCATAAAATTACTGCAAATTTTCCATTTGTTTTTCAAAATTCTTCTTTTACTTATGACGTTATTCCAATAATACTTTTACTGTATTCCCTTTTTAACATTACATTTTTTTGGCAACTTAATTTACAGGTTTACAACTTTATTCAGTGTTTTGTTTTTCATAACAGTTCAACTTTGTGTCACTAAAATGACAATAATTTCCCTCATATTATGACACAACCTTTTTCTCTTAATATTTTGACTCCGCAATAATCCCCCCTTTATCGCGGTTAATTGGTTCCAGAATTTCACGGGAGCTGCATTTCCACCAAGCGGGATTCAATATTAATGAAGAGAATATTTTTATAGTTAAATCATACAAAACAACAACCCTGTAGTCACTTTTAGACGGGGATGACCCGATATAGTGGATCCCGACGGGTGGACAGGAAGTGAGGTCGAGAATTCAGCGCTGGTGTGCGGCCACAACCCATGTTATTATGATGACGATGACTATTATTGTGCTATTTTTGTGCCTGCTTTTGCCAAACAAGTCTGGTGTGTGTCACTTGTGACCGTTCATGAATGGCTTGCATGGCAAGGTTGAAAATGCTTAATTTAGGTCAAGAATACGTGACGTTTGCTAAGAATAGCCACTAAACTGTGATCATTTAATTGATGATCATTTATGAATAATGTTTGTAATGCATTGTTTTTTTTAATTTTTTGGTTAAATATTTTTAGAATGTGCTGCAGGCCAATAAAAATACAGCAATGGTCCGCACATGGCCCACACCCCTGCTTTAGCTGAATGATCGTGTCATTGTTGTCTTCTAATCCGCTTCAGTGCGGAACAACATACACGTTAGGTTCACAAGACCCAAATTGATTGACAGGTGACTTCCTCGCCCCAAGTCAGCTGGAATAGGATCCCTGACCAGCAGTATAGAAAACATCTGCACCGTGTCTCCATAGCATTACATCAGAAGCCTCTGGCCTGTTTTTTTACACGACACTCCGGAAGTTTCGATGGAGCAAAGTTCAGCGCTTCAACCTGCGAGGAAGCAGTAAACACGTCACATGACTCAGCTGCAATCGCTCTATGATACCCCCCTTTTCCGACCGCTACAAAGGTTTTTTTTGTCTTTTTGTAATTTTTTTTGGGTTTTTTTTGTAAAATTTTTTTTGGTTGTTTGGTTTTTTTTTTTGTTTTTTTAAAATTTTTTTTCTAATTTTTTTTGTTTGTTTTTTTTTATTTTTTTATTTTTTTTAAAAAAATAATATTGCAACATTCAATTTAACATTTTATTTCATTTATTTATATTTCCATAATTATGCTTTTCCTCATTCTGATTTTATTCTCCTAATATTTCAACCTCATTCTCATTAAATTGTGACTTTATTCTCCTATTATTTCTACTTTAATCTAGTAAAATTGTGACTTTTTCATGGTAATATGGCGTTATTTAAACAAAATTGCCACTTTTGTCTCGTAATACTATGACTTCCTTTGCCTAATATTTCAGATTTATTCTTGTAGAATTGTGACTTTTTCTCTCCTAATATTTCAACTTAATTCTCATAAAATTGCATATCAAATCATATTTATTACTGCTGTTTGTCCATTTTTTTTTTTGGATTAATTATATTTTTAGAAAATGTCGCAGGCCAATCCAACAACAGCTGCGGGCCGCACTTTGGGCACCCCTGTCCTACAGTATTGGTATGTACTTGCACATCAGTTAGGTTAGTTATTCCCACTATTGCGCTCTAGCCTACTGAAAAAGCGTAAAAAATCAGGACATTTTCATCACTTAAAAAAAACAAAACAGGACAGGACGTAAAGACAGGAGGTTCTGGCCACCCTTTTGTGACGACTTGTCGCTCTGTTTTTTGCAGGACACGGCTAGGTTCCTTCACCAAGATGCATTATCGCTATTGGGTTATAGAATTCAAATCTCTTATCACGGGCCAAATGTGTATTGTTTCGAGTATATGGCACACCACGAATTCAAACATGTCTTTTTGGCTTTGTCGGCTAATGAGACACAAACATGTTCAAGTGACGCCGGAGAAGTTGCAGTTGAGGCAAAACCGGACTGCACTACTTGTCTGCAGCCAGTAGAGGTGCTGTTGATACAGTTTCTACTAATACATGCAATATGCACACAGAAAATTCAAGTTTTTGCTAGTTAATCCCCAGGGAAATTCAGCGTATTTAAGCTTAGCTATATTGTTGTGTGGACTGTGATGTACTTGTCCCTTTTTTAAGGGTCTAAATGCGTGGTTTCAGTCGTAACACACACGCACTTGAAATGATACAGTGAGAAGTAAAGTTCCAGACTGGAAAAGAGAGCCTACATTGGAATGCATCAGGCTCTCTTGGCCGCCGACACGTCAAGCGCGCGCACACACACACACACATTCTCTCGCTCCTTGCTGCCAAAATCATTCAGGAGTTGGCGACGGGGTCGAGTCGGTCCGCTGTGTTGGTCTGCCAACACTCTCATTGAAGCGGAGAGAAACTACTACCAGCTCTTCACACCCAAATAGTTTCTGTCAACGCTCAAGAGCTGCAGCGACGACGTTCTTTGTTGGCTTTTCATGTCCCGCAGTTCAGCACGACTGGTCCCTTTTGAACAAACAAATGCGTCCTGTTTTGTCAGGCACGGGCGAGAGCGGCAAGAGCACGTTCATCAAGCAGATGAGGATCATCCACGGCGCCGGCTACTCTGACGAGGACAAGCGAGGCTTCACCAAGCTGGTGTACCAGAACATCTTCACAGCCATGCAGACCATGATCAGAGCCATGGAGACGCTCAAGATCCCGTACAAATACGAGCACAACAAGGTAACTAGCCCCTGGGGCCTGTGACGGAATTCCGCGGACTGAATTGTGGAATTGGTCATTAAAAACGGAATTGAATGTTAATCGTGGAGTCTCGTGGAAATTGACATGTGAATGGAATGCTGTCATTGCGAGGAGAAGGAACGTTCGTGTGGGGAATTATAAACCCGGCGGACGGCTCAATCGTGACAGAATGTAATTACAGACCTTAAACCGCCCTCGGCAGAACCAAACTTGTTACAATGACAACAAACACCATCCAACGTTGAATGGAAGCTGGCATCGCCGCCCGGGTTTTGTGTGCGATTCGGGCTGGATGAACATATTTTCACCGCCTTGTACTTTACCACTTTAATGTAAGGGGCGCCCGATGGCGACACCCGGCTGTAAAGAGACGCAGAACATCTTTCCGGCCTTCAAAATAAGAACGCCACTTAGCACATTCCATCTAACTGTAAACAAAATAAGCATGACATAAAAAATATCTTACAGATGCAGTAGGAATGGCATCAGTGACTACATCTTCCTGAATCGCAAGCACGGGCATTACAGTTTGTTGAAGGTTTTCTAGCAATGTGCTATGATATGATTTAGGATATGATTTCCGGGTTAATGGAATCGGACGGAAAGGCGGAATAGGCCACTAAAAACCGAATTCGCTGTTAAACGCGGCATGTCACAGAAATTGACATCATGTGAATGAAATGCTGTCGTCACGAGGAGAAGGAACGTTTGTGTGCGGAATCATTTACTCGGCGGACGGCTCAGTCGTGGTGGATTCTCTACAAACACTAAACCGCCCGCTCCAACGTCGAAATGACGATAAACGCCGGCGAAAGTTGGCGGAACCTCCTCTTACTTTCTTTCCCGCTAGCTTCCTTCTGTTCACGCTCCGTGAATGGAAGCTAGCACGCTAGTGCGGTCGTGTGTGCAACTGTGTATTTTCATGGCGTTGTGTTTTACCGCGCTTTACAATGCTCGATGGCGACGTGCAGGTTCTGAGTGGGGGACTCGGCACATATATTTTTGCACCTAGCTCAATAGCCAAAAAGAGACTCTCACATGCAGAGAGCGCCGTTTCACTACATCTTCCTTAATCACGGGAATGCCAGTTTGTTGAAGAGTTTGTAGCAGCGTGTGCATCCCATTAGAAAAGTCAGCATGCAGGCTACATCCATTGGAAATTGTCCACTGATGGACTGCACCTGTAAATTTAAGGCTTTTTGCATTTCATTACAGGCCGTTTACTCACTAACCCAGAAATCCCACACACTACGCTGGTAAAAAGTAAGTGTCAAACGTAAAAAAAATGGAAAAGGGATCTCCCTAAACCCCCCGCTGGAGACGACGGATGAGGCGCTGAAAAGCGAGGAGAGTGTTGTGTATTTTCGGAGGGCCGTCTATCTGACTCAAAGCAGACAGCCAGTAATCATTTCCTGTCCTTTCTGACACTTCCTGCGTTGTCTTAGTGTTTTGCGGCGTACACAGATAACCCGCACGCCACCAATAAACCCACGCGTCACTTGGACTTGTAGCGATGACACCAGCACGTGACACACTAACTCCTCTCTCTCTCTTTTTTTTAACACGCCCATTTTCATTCCCATTTGTGCCCACCCTCGGTGACCGGAAGCTTTTATGGAGATTGGAAGCGGTGATCATTTATTTAGCATCCGGTGTCCTGTCTTGTTGTCGGCGTAAATGCTCACTTAATGCGCTGACCCGCTTCAGGTGCCGGTTCGGTTGGCCCGGGAAATAAGTGTTATTGTTAGGAGCGTCGCATGCACCGATTCAGATCATGATGACATTACCCTAATGAGGCAAATGGCATCGCTCGTGTCGCCATGGCGGCCCCCTTATTGCCTGCTTCCAGGGTCTGAGATATTCCATACCATCGGTGATCGGTCTGATATTTTCTAGAACCTGTTGGGAACTTGTCCTGTATTTTTTTCCCCAAGTTCTCTGACCATTTTTTGTGGAGTTATTTGCACAAATGCCGAAAAGGGAACTACCTCACAGTGTGGAATAATTCCTTTAAGAATTCCCGCCTCCAAACGGGGATCCGGATCACCCCCAAAATGTAATCAGCTCCACCGTATCCCGTTTCTGGTAGGTCCTGAAAATGTCTTCCGAATCCATTCAGAACTTTTCGGGTTATTTTGAACACACACAGACAAAAACAGCAAAACATAACACACGGGCTGCTCTTGGCGGAGGTAATTATCTGTTCCGGGGTCCAACTGATTGATGCCATTGTTAAACATTTGCTTACTGCACATCACTAATGAAAAGGGCGTGGAAAAATAACAAATGGATGGGAAGAATAACCAGAATGACAAAGGCTCAGCCAATGATCAGGCAAAGACAGTCTGGAGTTACCTGTAAGTACTGTGACAGTTAGAAGACATCTGTTTGAAGCTAATCTATTTACAAGCAAGATCCTCTGTTTAAAAAAAAAGGCACGCGAAGAAGAGGTTACAATTTGCCAAAGAACACATCAACAGGCCTAAAGAGAAATGGAGGAACATTTTGTTGACTGATAGGAGTAAACTTTTTCTTTTTGGGCCGCAAACAGTTTGTGAGACGACATCCATACTCTGAATTCAGGCCACAGTACACAGTGAAGACAGTGAAGCATGACATGTTTCTTTCTTTTCGGGTCCAAGGGCCGCAGACATGCCCTTGAAATGGCTGCTTCAACAAGACAATCACCCCAAACACACTAGAAACCAGAAACATCTGCTCCAATGCACACCTGATGTCACGAGACCACAAATTGGCCGCATCACGCGTATACGGCGGCAATGAACGGCCTTTATAAGCATTTGGAATTGTCAGACTCGATTTGTAACACCATAAAAACGTGTTGAACGTGTTTTCCCTTCCTGAAACGAATTCATTTGGATTGACGTTGTTAGCCTCCTTCTAGAACCAGTTCATGATGCTAATCAGGGCTCCACTGTCGTGGAAACCCGTGGAGACTTTCAGTTGGGTCTCATTTGGTCAGAATTACTCCAACTTTTGGAGGACACAGAAGATCAATAAAAATATGAATCACTTTGTGTGCCTGCTTGATGATCAGTTTACACCGGGCCTAATAGAATCTGTGACCCAAAATGTGCAGGGGGGTACCTAAGAAAGTGCTTCTGCTACTTTGTAGCGCATCTAATGACCTCGTTAACAGAAGTCCTCATTAGAAAGAAATCACGTGAAAAAAAGACATTATTACTAAGACAACACGCCCCTCGTGGGACACACAATGAACCAGAAACTGGGCCGACCCAAAACTCCCCGTAATTAGCTCAACGGGATTTGGAGTTGAGAAATTTGGTGCACGTGGAGCCTCGGGGTGTCCTAATATAGACCGCATTGATGATTACGTACGGGCCTGATCTGTGGGGGTGCCGATGACGAGTCTTCTTCCGGGGTTCTATGTCGGCAGGCAAACGCCAACGTGGTGAGGGATGTGGATGTGGAGAAGGTCACCGCGTTCCAGAACCCTTACGTAGACGCCATCAAAAGCTTGTGGAACGACCCGGGCATCCAGGAGTGTTACGATCGGAGGAGGGAGTACCAGCTTTCCGACTCCACCAAGTAGTGAGTGGCTGCAAAACGGCAAATACGCATTTTCCTGACGCCGTGGAGGTTTGATTTTCATGCTTTATTGCCGCAGTTACCTGAACGCGTTGGACCGGATTGCCCAAGCCGCCTACTTGCCCACTCAGCAGGACGTGCTGAGGGTTCGAGTCCCCACCACGGGTATCATCGAGTACCCCTTTGACCTCCAGAGTGTCATTTTCAGGTGAGGTCCGGCTTTTCGCGCACGGGGCTCACATGCAATGACCTCCCTACCTCACGCACAGGATGGTGGACGTCGGGGGACAGAGGTCGGAGAGGAGGAAGTGGATCCACTGCTTCGAGAACGTCACGTCCATCATGTTCCTGGTGGCGCTCAGCGAGTACGACCAAGTTCTGGTGGAATCTGACAACGAGGTGACACGCTGTGTTCAAAGGTGACTCTGTCGATGTGGCTCTCGTCTGATCTTCCAACTCCTTCCTTCTGCAGAACCGAATGGAGGAGAGCAAAGCGCTCTTCAGGACGATAATCACGTACCCGTGGTTCCAAAACTCCTCTGTCATTCTGTTCCTCAACAAGAAAGACCTGCTGGAGGAGAAGATCTTGTACTCTCACCTGGTGGACTACTTCCCAGAGTATGACGGTGAGGCATGCATAGTTGATGCAGCTCTTCAGATAAACACATTTTCTTTTCCTCTCATTAGGGAAGAGGGGCATTTCTGTAGACCACCCCGCAATAGTTTGAACTGGGCATGAATTTCCCCCCGTATAAATACAGTAGTGTTCAAAATAATAGCAGTCCAATGTGACTAACCAGATGAATCACTGTTGTTAGTATATTTTTATTGCTGCATGGCAAACAAGTTACCAGTAGGTGCAGTAGATACACAAACAAGACCCAGCATTCATGCAATTGGCTAGTTAGTTGAAAGGGGTGTGGCATTCACTCAGTGATCACTGTCAATCAATTTAGTGAAAAATCCCCTATTTGAGGATGAAGCATTTCTCTTTAAAGCCTGAGGAAAATGGGTCCCTCAAGATATTGTTCAGAAGCACAGCGTACTTGTGTTAAAAATTTGATTGATCAGGGGAACAATTATTAAGAGGTGAAAAAACTTTTTGGCTGTTTAGCCAAAATGATCTCCAGTGTCTTAAAATGGAGAGCAAAGCCAGAGACACGTGGCAGAAAACGGAAAATCACTATTAAAAAAGGATGGAAGAATAACCTGAACGGCAAAGGCTCAGCCAATGATCATCTTCTGGTTGATCAAAGACAGTCTAGAGTTACCTGTAAGTACTGTGACAGTTAGACATCTGTGTAAAGCTAATCTATTTACAAGCAAGACCCTCTGTTAATAAATGTGCAGAAGAGGTTACAATTTGCCAAAGAACACATCAACTGGCCTACAGAGAAATGGAGGAACATTTTGTGGACTGACGAGAGTAAAATTGTTCTTTTTGGGTCCAAGGGCCCCAGACAAACTTTGAATTGAAGCCACAGTACACAGTGAAGACAGTGAAGCATCATGATATGGGCGTGTTTCTCCTACTATTTATCCCATAGCAGGGATCATGGATCAGTTTGCATATGTCCGAATACTTGAAGAGGACATGCTCTTGAAATGGCTGTTTCAACAAGACAATCACCCCAAACACACTAGTAAACCGGCAACGACCTATGTTGTTATATTATGGGGTGGCCAGCCCAATCTCCGGACCTTAATCAGATGGAGAACTTGTGGGGTTACATGAAAAATGCTGTTTCCAAAGTAAAACCAAGAAATGTTCATGAGTTGTGGAATGTTGTTAAAGAATCTGGTTAGTCAGGTTGTACTGCTATTCTTTGGAACACCACATGTGCTCCAAAGAAAGCAACATTGACTTGGAAAGAAAGCTCTGCTTTAGCTTTTATTTTTAATGACTATTTAATTTTTGTATTTGGTGTTTTCTTGCTGCGTTGACAACCACACCCAGACATTCCTACGTACGCAGGGATTTTACGGAGCAAAACTGCACGGGTGTGCGTACTGACATTTTGTCGCTTCGCTCTCGTTCCCCCGTCCAGGTCCGCAGCGGGACCCCCAGGCGGGCCGGGAGTTCATCCTGAAGATGTTCGTGGACCTGAACCCGGACAGCGACAAGATCATCTACTCGCACTTCACCTGCGCCACCGACACGGAGAACATCCGCTTCGTGTTCGCCGCCGTCAAGGACACCATCCTGCAGCTCAACCTGAAGGAGTACAACCTGGTGTAGCCACACACACGCACACACACACGCACACACACGCAGTATATATAAGGACTGGATGTGCATCACACAAAACAAAAAATCAGATGTTTGGGTGTAATACTAATTTATTTGTGTTTGTCAGGAGGTGAGAAATGAATTAATCTTGCTATTTAAGGGTGAGATGTGCGAGGGGGTACTGATGTGGGGGTGGGTGGTGGGGGCATTTTTATTAAGCTTTGCGCTTTCTGGAAGAAAAATCAACTTTGTGCACTCTAGTTTTGTTTTTGTTTGTGATTTTTTAAAAGTATTTCACTTTGATTTGGATGTCGAAGTTGGTACGCCCCCAGTACGAGTGCCGTGGGGGCTTTAGGGGTTTGGGGGACGCCACATTTACGTGATGAAATGATGTTCAACTGTGCCACATGAACTCTTTTTATTGTGTTTGTGTATTCTTTGCCGATGCCATAGAAGTGCGTGCGTGCGTGTGTGTGCGTGTGGGACTTGGCACGACCTCTTGAAGCCCCGCCCCTCCCTCTCCTGCCGTCTTTCTTTGATCGTCCAATCACAGCCAGGCTGTCTTGACTGTTGTTGATGGCGGCGTGATGGGGAATTTAAAAAAAAAAAAAAAAAAAAGTGTTGAAAGTTTGTACCAAAGTTTCTGATTTGCTAACCCCCAACTCCCCCGCCCCCTCTTGAGTATTTTTTTGTAAGTTCCCAAGAACACAAGCCTGTAATTGACGTTGATGGAGGCATAGTGCAATTGTGAATTGTATATCATCACTGTACATACATTTATACCAACATTATATGGCAGCATCTTTGTTGGCTTTGTAATCACGACTTTTTTGGCAGATTGAATGTGCGGTATTGGAAATATGTATCTATGTAATTGTAATATGTACGTCTAATGTCTCAGTCTTTTTTTGGAAGAAAATGTTATTTACTTTTTTTTTGTTTCCTTTTAAAAGAGGAGAATGTACATTTTTGTGTTTTTTGCCCGTTTTATTTCGCAGCAAAGAAACGTTCAGCTTCAGAAGTACATAAAGAGGAATATGATGATCCAACTGGATGGGTTATTCGTTTTTGGGTTTCAAAAACACCTTTGAGAGGTGACCCAAGTGCAAAGTCATTTATTTACAAATTTTGTGTACAAATTCAAAAAAATGTAAGATTTATTAAAATATGACACTATAATAGCAGTTTATAAAAATTGTATTCTGTTTTTGATTTGGTTTTGTTTGGGGGGTTAAAACAAAAATATGATGCTCTTAACAAGTGATGGTTTTTTTTATTTTTGACACAAAATTTAACAAATGGGAGGCGACAGTTAATTTGGGCACAATTTTTTGTGTATAATCTTACATAAGAAAGCAATAATTGAATAATCCGACACAAAAACATGCATCAAACTAAACATGCGGTAGGATTTTCTGCAATAACAAAAAAATCTGATGTTTTTAAAAAGTATAAACTTACATAAGCAGCAGTGGAATAATCGGACACAAAAACATGCATCACACAAAAAATGTGGTACCATTTTCCGCAACAACCTTAGAGGAAGTACTGGAAAGTACTCCCTCGGGGGATTCCCTTGTTCTACTGGGGGACTTCAACGCTCATGTTGGCGGCGACTGTGAGACCTGGAGAGGCGTGATTGGGAGGAACAGCCCCGCTGAGCTTAACCCGAGCGGTGTTTTGTTATTGAATTTGTCTATAACGAACACAATGTTCAAGCATAAGGGTGTCCAGATGTACACTTTGGGCACCTTGGGCCGCAGTTCGATGATTGACTTTGTGGTTGTGTCGTCGGACTTGGGGCCACATGTTTTGGACACTCGAAAGAAGAGAGGGGCGGAGCAGTCAACTGATCACCACCTGGTGGTGAGTTGGTTCCGATGGTGGGGGAGGATGCGGGTCAGACCTGGCAGACCCAAACGCATTGTGAGGGTCTGCTGGGAACGCCTGGCACAGTCCCCTGTCAGAAGGAGTTTCAACTCCCACCTACGGGAGAGCTTTGACCATGTTCCGAGGGAGGCAGCAGGCACTGGGTCCGAGTGGGCAATGTTTCGTGCCTCCATTGTCTAGGCGGCTGATCGGAGCTGTGGCCGTAAGGTGATCGGTGCCTGTCACGGCGGTAATCCCAGAACCCGTTGGTGGACACCAGTGGTGAGGGATGCCGTCAAGCTGAATAAAGAGTCCTACCAGGCCGTTTTGGCCCATGGGACTCCGGAAGGAGCTGACGGATATCGGTAGGCCAAGCAGCCTGCGGCTCTGGCGGTCACTGAGGCAAAAACATGGGAGGAGTTCGGAGAGGCCATGGAAAATGACTTCCGAATGACTTCAAAGATATTCTGGACCACCATCCGCCATCTCAGAAGAGGGAAGCAGTGCACAGTCAACACATAGTATGGGGTATCGGACCACCTAATCCAGGCGGTTCGTTCCCTGTATGACCGGTGTCAGAGTTTGGTTCGCATTGCCGGCAATAAGTCGGACCCGTTTCCAGTGAGGGTTGGACTCCGCCAGGGCTGCCCTTTGTCACCGATTCTGTTCACTACTTTCATGGACAAAATTTCTAGGCGCAGCCAGGGCGTCGAGGGGTTCTAGTTTGGTGGCCGTAGGATTTGATCTGCTTTTTGCAGATGATGTGGTCCTGTTGGCTTCATCGAGCAGTGACCTTCAACTCTCACTAAATCAGTTTGTGGCTGGGATGAGAATCAGCACCTCCAAATCTGAGTCCATGGTTCTCGCCCGAAAAAGGGTGGAGTGCCATCTCCGGGTCGGGGATGAGGTCCTGCCTCAAGTGGAGGAGTTTAAGTACCTCGGGGTCTTGTTCACGAGTGAGGGAAGGACGGAATACGAGATGAACACGCGACATCGAAACGTTGATGAATTGTTGAATTAGGTCACGACGTTGAGCAGCACAAACAACGTCCATTTGCTGACTCTCTGCATTTTGACAAAACAGAGTTCATATTGATAATAAAAGTACAATAAAATTGTCATCAACTTACGAATACAACTATTTTGCAACCTCGTGAATGTTTATTCAGCGTTGTATCACCAGTGTGTGTTTGCTGGCTTCTTCTGTAGGTTTGTTGCATTCAAATAACTTTTAAGACAATGGATTGAAATAGTGAGGGACATATTGTCACCTGGTAAAAAAAATAGGTTTTATGCAGACAACAAAAAAACAATGTAGTCCCATCTCCTCTTGCGCGTTGACTTTTCTGCCCTCTAGTGGCCAATTAGTGACACAGCAGACACATTTCCTTGCATAATACAAAAGAAGTATATTATAAATACAGGAACATATAGTAAGTGTTGAAAAGTAGTTTTTTTTAGCTTGCTTTAGCACTGTCTGGGGTTTTCACGGAACAATTAAGTTATTGTGGTGCTGTAGAAGAACATCCCATCATCCTGTGAGCTGTTTCTTTGTCTATGAGAGGGTCATAATATTAAAAACAGTTCAGAAGATGCAGTACGCACCACACCTCGCCGTGTTTATTCAGGGCTTTGTATCAGCGACAGGAGGAGGAGGAGGGGTGACAGCTGTGACACCTTCGGACACTTTAGACCGGGGCCACTCACCCGCAAGGATGGCAGGATGCTGCTACGCGTCGGCGGAGGCCAGGGAGAGGCAGCGCATCAACCAGGAGATCGAGAAGCAGCTGAGGAGAGACAAGAAGGATTCTCGCAGGGAGCTCAAGCTGCTCCTCTTAGGTCAGTCCACACTTGCATCACTTCCTGCCTATGATGCAGGAGATGGAAGGGATCATCACGCCCTGACCACACAAAAGAGAGGATGTATGGATATTTGCTACTTTTTCTAAGAAAGCATCTTCTTCTTCTACTAGTGTATATAAATACCCACCAGCCACAATATTAGCTAATTAATGAGCCAAAGTCTACTTTTACACAGATCACACTGCTACATTCAAGTCAAGCACAATTCCACCAGACAGGTTTTTTTTAAATATTATTATTATGCTTGTAGTTCGCTAGGAAGAAGTGCAATTCACCACACCTACAGCCGTTTCTAATATTT
The DNA here is from genome assembly GCA_024372805.1 of Oostethus manadensis. Classification (NCBI taxonomy): domain Eukaryota; kingdom Metazoa; phylum Chordata; class Actinopteri; order Syngnathiformes; family Syngnathidae; genus Oostethus; species Oostethus manadensis. The sequence goes on along the minus strand of QODF01000093.1, from coordinate 2,135,130 downwards.
TGGTATTTAGCTACATGGGTGGGACATTAGATTTAATGGCATTTAATTTGTATGGATTTTTTTGTATTTCATTTAAACTACAACAACTTTTATATCGAATTTTTTATTTTAAATATACATTAGAATTATTTTTGGACATTTATTTGTATTGTATTAATGTTTTTTTAAATAAATATTTAATTTAAAAATCAGATAAATAAAAATATTTCCAAAATTAAAGATTATGAAATTCAATTTATTCACATTCATAATTAATTTAGACACAGTTTATTACTTTGTACAGTTAAATTAAACTCTATCTACTTAATTTTAAATAGAATCTATAGTATTTGAGAATTAATATAGCATATATATTATTTATCTTCTTGTAAAGTTGTTGTGTTGGCTCTTTCTGCACTTTTGCAACTTGAACAGCCCAGCAGTCTGCGGGAGGCCTTGAGGGGACACAAGGCTGCGGTTGTGGCGGTGGTGCGTTCAGGGAGCACAACTGGCTGCTGTGGTTGGCCCTGATGCAAAAGAGTCATGCAAATGCAACCGCAAGCTGCAGGACATGAAGTTCACTTTCATCCGTCTCTCTTGTTTGAAAAAGAAACTTGCTGCCTCCAGTGGCTCAACTAACATGTGACATGCTACACTGACGTCATTAGAAAGTCATCTAGCAAATCACTTAGACTAAGCTTACTTTGGTGATGTGCTTCCTTCTCATCCACCCTGTCAACAAGATGCATTCAAATGCAGACGATTTGTTTGCTGGGATGTAAAGTTTTCACAATGCAAAGGTCAGGGAAACCCATGCGACACTTTTGCAATGCTCTAACAAAGTAACATTTGTTAAACAAATCAGCTCCTCGGTGACTCCATGTATCTAGGAAAAGGGGAAAAGACCTACCTGAGGTGTAAGGGAACTTGTCTGTGTCGTCACCGGAAGTCCCTCCCCTCACTTCCGGCACTTAAGTCGCAAGTAAGCTAATTTAGCTAGTCGGAAAACGGTATTTAAACTGTCGCAGCAGACGGTAACACATGGCCAAAGATAGCGCCAAGACAACTGGGATGCCGGGTGACCGGCACAACGTTGACAAGGCAAAAACAAAGTAAAAATCACGTACCCCCAACTTGCGACCAAAAAGAAACACACAAAAAGGAAAAAAAATAGCCCCAAAAATACGACCACTTCCGGATTTTTACCGGCTTATTTCTTCCTCGACGGGTAAAACAGACAGGAGACCCGAAAGTACAGCGCCCCTCATAGGTCGGTTGAATCTTGGGTGACAGCTACAACGTTCACTAGGCAAAAACAAAGTAAGGAGCACGCACCCGTGACTCACGAAAACACAAATTAACACAAAAAGTTACTCACGGAAAAAAAAACGAAACTAAAACAAAAATTAACACAAAAAAAGTTAAGACGGTCACTTCCGAATCTCCGCCGGCTCATTTCTTCTTCTACGCTTAAAACAAACAGGAAACCCGGAAGTACGGCGCCCATTAGAGGTCAGCGGAATGCAGGAAGACAGGTACAGCGTTCACAAGGCAAAAAACATATTAAAAGCTAATAAAAACACGACAAAAAAGGAAATACACAACAACAACAAAAAACACCCAAAAATTGTTATGGCGATCACACTTACGGGCTTCTGCCGGCTCACATCTTCTTCGACGGGTAAAAACCGACAGGAAACCCGGAAGTACAGCGCCACTTGGAGGTCAATAAACGAAACTGCATGCTTGAAACTTGGCCTAACACTAACATCCACATAACTACAATTAGGTTTACGCCTACAGCTTCAATGGTGCTTTTATGCACTTCATTTATAGTGATAGCAATCAAGAATGTTACATTTTCATCATTTTTTGTCTAGTTTGCAGTATTAAACACAACATATTTATAACTGCGGTGCAGCACTGTCCTAAAATGAGCTTGGTGGTTCTTTTAAGCTGTTTTTGTACACGTTTAAACAGATTTCTGACCTTTATTTTTGCATCCACCGGTCCTACCTTAGCTGACGGGTACACCCAGGCCTGAAATGAATATGAAAATGTCCTGACAACATTTTGGCAGTCAAAACAAACAAATCATGCAGATTTGCACGTTTAGTGTGTTTAGAGTGCCCTTGCATGATAGTGGGTTAGTTTCCTGTGGTCCTGCTTATCTGCACATAAAATGCGGATCCAAAATCCAATTTCCTGGTGGCGGCGTGCGTGTCAGGCACAGGCGAGAGCGGGAAGAGCACCTTCATCAAACAAATGAGGATCATCCACGGGGGAGGCTACAGCGAGGAGGACAAGAGGAGCTACGCCAAGCTGGTCTACCAGAACATCTACACGTCCGTGCAGACCATGCTGAAGGCCATGCACACACTGCTCCTGCCTTTCGCTCACACACACAACCGGGTAACACACACTTTACAGCAAGTAATAGCTTTCCAAAGAACATGATGCTGAAAAATGTAGTCAGGTTTCCATAACATTTCAAAAATATACAGCATTTTTCTTTTTTTAAACAAAAACTCTTTCTGATGAAAAGAAAAAATAAGGTTTTCTTATGCATTTATTTAAAAAAAAATAGTGTTTGTTTTATAACTAAAACCTTCACACGTTAAAAAATCTTTACATTTTGTTTTGATTTTTTCATATCTAATTAGAAATGTTAAATGAATTAATAAATTAAAGCACGTTTCTACAGATGTTTGTATTTGGTTTTATCCCAAAAATAAATAAAAAGTGTTTTTTGGTTAAAAAAGAGATTTAAATTTCACTTCCAACTTTTTTTCATTAAATGAAAATGTTTTTGATGAAAAAAAAAAACATTGAAAATTATTTTGAGCTTTGGTTTTAGCCCTTAAAATGTTTTTTGGATAGAGAGAAAGAGAAATTTTGTTTAAAGCATCTTTCAAATTTGAGTTATGTTTTTAATCAAAAATGGGTTTTTTTGATAAATAAAAAAACATTAAAATTAAAATTAAGCCATTGATCTCCGGATTCTGGGCTTTGCTTTTATACCTTAAATAAATAAAGAGAGAAAATTAAAATCTTACAAAAATTAAAAGTATTTATCCCCAGATTTTACCTTTGGCTAATTTTAATATTTTTTGTTTGATTACAAAAGTCCTCGTAGAAGCACAGAATTTGGACTACAATGAAACTCAAAAAGAGTTTTTGTTAATTAAAAAGAGTATTTATCTCTTTACCTTATTTTTTTTTAAATCTTATTTTTTTTAAAGCAAGCATGTACCTCCAGAATTTGGGCTTTTGTTGTGTCAAAAAATACTTTTTGACAAAAAAAAACAAAAAAAAAAAACTGCATTAAAAGCATGTATCTCCAAATGTAGATTATTTTTGCTTTTCCTCAATTAAAAAGCAAAAACATCCCCCTAAATTCTTCCTATTTTTAATAAAAAAAAAAGAGGCAAGTTGAGATTTTTTAGAAGCAAAGCAAAAATAGTGAAAATCAAAGCATACATTCCATTTTTTTGTTGATCATGACAAATATATAACCAGGAAAAATGGCCTATTTTTCACTTTTTGAAGCAGAAGATCAATGATTGGTCACGCATGTTGTATCCCACGGCGGTTGCAGAACAGCGGCACCATCATCCTGGAGGTGGAGGTGGACAATGTGGAGGCCTTGGATCCGAACCACGTGGAGGCCATCAGGAGTCTGTGGATGGACGCCGGCATGCAGGATTGCTACGCCCGCCGGCGGGAATACCAGCTGTCTGACTCCGCCAAATAGTAAGTCTTGGACGCTCTCAAAGATCCGAGGGCCCAAATATCAGATCCGACTGATCATTTCTTGCAGTTATTTGACGGAACTGGACCGGATTGCACAGCCCTCCTATGTGCCCAATCTCCAGGATATCCTGCGGGTCCGGGTTCCCACCACGGGAATCATCGAGTACCCCTTTGACATGGAGAGCGTCATCTTCAGGTAGATCGTCGCCCCCCCCACCACCCCCAACGACGAGTACCAAGACAGGCCACATGTCACATGTCATGGCAGGATGGTGGACGTTGGGGGTCAAAGATCAGAGCGCAGGAAGTGGATGCACTGCTTCGAGAACGTCACCTCCATCATCTTCCTGGTGGCGCTCAGCGAGTACGACCAGGTTCTGGTGGAGTGCGACAACGAGGTGAGGGGCTCGCTTTTCGGGTGCTCGTACGTCCACGGCGACGATGTCACTGACAGTCTCATCGCTCAGAACCGCATGGAGGAGAGCAAGGCGCTGTTTAAGACCGTCATCACGTACTCGTGGTTCCAGTGCTCCTCCATCATCCTCTTCCTCAACAAGACGGACATCCTCAAGGAGAAGATCTTGCACTCCCACCTGGCAGACTACTTTCCCCAATTCACTGGTCAGTCACTCAAGGGATTAGCGCCCTGACTGTACACCATCTGTAGCATTAGCATTAGCATTAGCATTTCAGGTCTCATTGGTCCATTAGTTAGCAAGTTAGTTAGCAAGGTTAGCATTAGCACAGGCTAAATTTGCTGGACATGAAGGGACCAGGAAACAAAACATTTTAGGTTTGCTAACATCAAGGTCGCTAAACATGTTAAGGTTTAAGGTTTTTGTTTGGGTTTCATGGGCCCTCCACCCTTTTCTGAGAAAGAACCATGGACTCGGGCTTGGAGATGCTGATTCTCACCCCAGCCGCTTCACACGAACCAATCCGTTGAGAGTTGAAGGTCTAGGCTCGATGAAGCCAACAGGAGAACATCATCTGCAAAAGCAGAGACCCAATCCTGGGGCCACCAAACCGGAACCCCTGACGCCCTGGCTGCCTAGAAATTCTGCCCATAAAAGTAATGAACAGAATCGGTGACAAAAGGCAGCCCTGGCGGAGTCGAAACCTCACTGGAAACGAGTCTGACCTACTGCTGGCAATGCGAACCCTCAAGAATCCTGCAGAGAGTATGGAGCTGGTCCACGGTTCCACGACCAGGACAAAAACCACACTGCTCCTTCTGAGTCCGAGATTCCACTACCCGGCGGATCCCCCTCTCCAGAACCCCTGAAAAGACCTTACCAGAAAGGCTGAGAAGTGTCATCCCATGATAGTTGGAACTCACCCTCAGATCGCCACCACGGTCCGCCAATCCAGGGGCATCGCCCCTGATGTCCACACATCACTGTGGAACCGTGTCAACCAAGACATTCCCACAGCATCCAGGGCCTAAAGGAATTCCAGGCTGGAAGTCGTAGCGATGGGTTGAGGAGGTCGTCAAAGTATTTTTCGAATCAAGGTCAGCAGCACACCATCCCATAATACACGGTATTGACTGTGTGCTGCTCCCCACTCCTGAGATTACAGATGGTGGTCCAGAATCTCTCTGAAGCCATCCAGAAGTTATTCTCCATGGCTTCTCCGAACTCGTCTCATGTCCGCCAGAACCACAGACCGCTTGGTCTGCTCTTATCTGTCAGCTGCCTCCGGAGTCCCATGGGCCAAAATGGCTCAACAAGACTCCTTCAGCTACGCCACTGGTGTCCACCAATGGGTTCTGGGATTACTGGGCTTCTGTCCACAACAAGCACCTTATGGCCACAGCGCCGATCAGCTGCCTCGACAATGAAGGCACGAAACATGGCCCACTCGGCCCCAATGACTCTCCCAAAGTGTTTGGGCTTTCCAGGTCTGACCGGTATCCTCCCCACCATCAGAACCAACTCACCACCCGGTGGTGACTGGTTGACAGCTCCACTCCGCTCTTCACCTAAGCGTCCAAAACATGTTGCCGCAAGTCCGACGGCACGACCACAAAGTCAATCATCGAAGTCCGGCCCAGGGTGTCCCGGCGCCAAGTGCACACGGGGACACCCTTATGCTTGGTGTCCGAACATGGTGAACATGGAGCACAAAAGTCCAATAACAAAACACATCTCGGGTTGATCTCAAGGGGGGGCGTTCCTACCAATCACGCCTTTCCAGGTCTCACTGTCGCCCCCAACATGAGCGTTCAAGTTCCCCAGTAGAACAAGGGAATCCCCTGAGGGAGCACTCTCCTGTACGCCCTCTAAAGACTCCAAAAAGGGCGGGTATTCTGAACTGCTGATTGGTGCATAAGCACAAACAACCGTCAGAATCCATCCCCCCACCCTAAGGCGAAGGGAAACTACGGGATTAAAACTCAACGTACCGTCTTAGAGCCGGGGGTAAAACAAAAACTGCCACCCTCGCCCGTCGCCTCTCACTGCTGACAACGCCAGAGTGCAATGTAGTCCAGCCCCTCTTGAGGAGACTGGTTCCAGAGCCCTTGCTGTGCGTCAAGGTGAGTCAGAGTATATCTAGGCAGAACTTCTCCACCTCCTGCATCAGCTCAGGCTCCTTTACCCACCAGAGAGGTAACATTCCAAGTGCCAAGAGCTTGCTTTTGCAGCTGAGGATCAGACCGCGTAGTTTCCCGCCGTTGGCCGCCACCCAGCCCGCTCTGCACACAACCCCTTTGACCCCTCATAGGAGGAGTGGACCCATCTTACCTCTTCGGGCTGTGCCCGGCCACCAGGAGCACGCCATCGTGCCCCGCCTCTAGGTCTGGCTCCAAAGGGGGCCCTCAGTGACCCGTGTCCGGGAGAAGAAAAACTCGGGTCAATAATGTAGCTCTGCATAGGGGGCTGCTGAGAGACAACATTAAAAAAATTCTGACAAAAAGCAAAACAAAACTGAAAATGAACGCATGTAGCTCTGGATTATGGACTTTAGTTTTTGGGGAAAAAGAGAAAACAAAAAACTCTCCAATCTTTATAGTTATTCTATTGTTTTTATCCAATAGAATTGTTTTTAATAAACAGCCAAAAATTAAAGCATTTTGGACTTTGCTTGTATCCCCAAAATATTTTAAAAAGAGGGAGTAAAAACTAAAAACAATTTTAAAACATGTGTCCCCAGATTTTCATTTTTTATATCTAACAAACCCACAAATTAATTGTTCCATGTATTTCAGATTTATTTTCTCAATTAAAAATCAAAAACTCAAAAAACAACAACAACTAAGCATTGAAATTCCAGGAAACCAAAATAGGTTGTAAAATCTGTAACACGACTTTGGTTTTTAAACTTAATTACATTTTTAAAAGTTTTTGTTTTCATGTAATTAAAACGTACGGATAGCAAGCAAAAAACTCAAAATTAAGCATGTATCTCCAAATTTAGATTTAAAAAAAATTCTAAATTCCCAAATATAGTTTAGAACTTTTCTTTGTATTTCAACATTTTTTTAATTAAAATGATTTCCAATTTGAAAATCAACACAACCATTCTTATAAAAGACAGAAAGAAAGAAAAAAAAATCACAAAAATTTGCATTTATTTCTGTAGTTACCAAAAAGTAAAGGCTACCCAGCATGCCTTGCGGGTTATAGACGTGTTGTTTTTAGCGTGCTTAGTTAGTCTAAGCATTAGGCAGTATTGTTCAAACCCTAAAGGGGATTAACAGATATAAAATATCCCCTAAAAATGTAGAATTGACTAAACAAAAACAAAACATTTGCTCAGGCCCTCGTCAGGACGCAGAGTCGGCCCAGGAGTTCATCCTAAAGATGTACCGGGAGCAAAACCCGGACAAGGACAAGAAGCTCTATCCTCACTTCACCTGCGCTACGGACACGGAAAACATTCGCTTTGTCTTTGTGGCCGTCAAAGACACCATCCTGAGACACAACCTCAAGGAGTTCAACCTGGTTTAAGAATAATATGGCTACTCTGAAAGCTACGCATACACATTAGCATATTTAATGATGATAATAATATATGCTAGAATGTGTAATAAAAACAGCTGCTGTCCAAAATGTGGCTCTTTTTTCTTTCTACAACTATAATTTAACAAGAAAAAAAAACAGCAGTCATTTCAAAATAGACAAAAAAATTGTAATCTAACAAAATATTACAGCATTTTAGTAGTATAAAGTTGAAGGATTATTTTTGAAAAATAATTTGTATAATATTTTAAATGATATTTAATAATATATTAATTCAGTAGCTTTCAAACTGGGGGGGCATGAAAATATTTCATTATTACCATATTTTTCGGGCGGCGGGGGGTGCTGAAAATCATTTTACCGCTGCAAAAAAAGTTTGGGAACCACCGTATTAATTGTGCCACGAATCACATCATTTGTTTCTAACATTGAAAAAGTGGACATACTTGGAAAAAAAAAAACAGAAATGAAAAAGTGGCTGTAAATTTAGGAGAATAAACTCAGAATATTATTAGAATATTAAAAGAAAAATCATGTTATTTTAGTAGCATGCAGTTGAAATACTACATAAGTCGTAATATTAGTTGTCTTATTATGAAACACAAACAAAACAATAAAGGAAAATGGGGTTGGGGAAAAAAGTGCTACTATTATGGGAATAAAGTCAAAATATTATACAAATAAAGCCATAATATTACAAGGGTTATTTAAATAGATTAAATATTTGGAAAATTAAAACAAAGAGGAAAAACTAGAGTGAAAAGTAAAGTTGATACTAATAACGGACTTTTTCATTTACAGTAATTTTCCGTTATGTGCACCCCCATGAGGAGACCTGTAGCGTAATGGGTTGTTTTAAGATTTTTACAAAAAAATAGAAATGTTGGTGTTTTGGGTGTTTTATCCCCCCCGTGTGAGCTCCCCTCCCTTTGGACGCCTTATTATTTAGTGATTCCCGCTTTGTGCCTCGCTGAGCATCTCCACCAGTAGACAAGTCGCCGTCTTGTATACTCCCGTGTGGCGCGTAGAATCGGCGGCAACAAAGTGGCGGGAAGAGATGCTGAAGAAGCAGGCTGATTATTTATTGAGCATAATCAAGAAGCCGCACTGCAATGCACAGCTAAGAACATATGTCAATAATGTAATTAGCATTCTTTTTAATACACGTGTGATATAAAAACATTAAAACGATGGTGGGCGTGGATAGTTGTATATATCGGTGTATGTACATATTGGATTCATATACAGCAGTACAGTATAAAAACGGCATGCCTGTGTGCAGAAATGTGTAAAAAATATATATTTAATGTTTCCATCCAAGCAAATGAGCGACTTATGATGAGCGTGTGAAAGGAAATTTAAAAATGCAATAATGTGTCAAGAGCGGTTTGTAAACTTGAGATGAAATTGGCTTAAAAACGGGTCTCGCGCACACACACACACGCACACACAATAGACGTGCATCCCAACAAAGGCCACTGATGATGTACTTTATGTGAGTTCTTGTGTGTGTGTGTGTGTTGTCCTCTGCTCAGTGTCTGGGTAAACTCTCCCTGGCGTCCTCCAGCTTAGCAAGAACCCACTGAAAGCCCCCCCCCCCCAACAAGAACACAACGGGTCAGGACCTTCCATGTCTTCCACAGCACCAGAGAAAGAAAGAGAGAGAGGAGCTGGGACTCACCGTGGCAATCTCGGGCGTCTTAAAATTGATGATCTTGCCGAATTCCTTGGCGTGAAACACCGACTTGACCCGCTCCTGCAAGAAAGGCACCAACGCTAATCACTCGTTTATCGCGGCTAATCGGTTCCTGACCCGCAGGAACCCGCATAATGAACAGATGATTATCTTGTAATTAGAACACAGAAAACCTGTTTTGGACTTGGTAAAATACCATTTTGAATTAGTGGTATTTTAATGGTAAAATACCATTATTAGAGCTCTGTAGACATGAAATAACACCCCTAAAGTCACCCTTTCAAACATATGACCCAGTATAGTAGATATTATAGTCAATAATGGAAAATACGCCGTTCAAGACATAAATAAGACTCATGCTTGTGTGTGCTTGGAGAAATGTCCAAAGTATGTGTAAACAGAAAGTGACCGAAGTCCAGTTTTAGCTAGGGATGAGCCGGATTTTTTGTTTTAGACGAGTACCCCTTACAGATAATACACTTTTGCGGAGTATGAGCACAGCTCGTCATTATGCGTAGTGGGGATGAAGGAAAATGTATTTGCTCTGCACGCAAGAGGGGCGTACTGGCTTCCTACAACTATCGTCAAGGTGGATGTGAGCAACCTGCCGTGAGTCCACGGAGGTAAGAAGCACTTAAGTTACCTGGTAAACTTGTTTTGTAAGCTACAAGGTGTGATTGACAAGACAGAGCTGTAAACGGCTCGTGTTGCGTCAATTTTTGGTTTTTCACGTCTGCTTGCTTCTAATCTGGCTGGTGATATAAAGTCAGTTGGACAACTTTGCTCGTAGTACGGAAAGCAGTGCTTTTGAGAAAAATCCGGTCAACAAGGCTGGCAAAAAAACAATAAATATGGCAACTTCTCGTCAATGCATGTCGGTTTCATACTAAAAACAACCATGAGCCCCGCCCACTCCGAGTACAGACAGAGGTCCTTTAGATGTGCGGGGATTGGAACACCAATATAAATGAAATCTTCAAGATTTAAAATATGTATTCATGTGATGCACACAACATCAGTGAGGAGCACCGGGTGCCGTCTCCTTTCTGCGTTGTGAGGCGTTCAGGCGCACTCGTAATTGGGAGTGTTGGTACCCAAGGCGTACCCCACTTTGGGAACGCATGCCCTCTGTTTTGCTGTTATTCTTGTGTCTGCAGTGAGACAATTCAATACGGTGGCCGGCCTTAAACTGTATTTGTATTTTAACATCTTGGACCAGAATTACGCAGCATTTGCTTCAAAATGCATTTTTGCTCTAATAATAGGTCGGCTGCACGGTGTCCGAGTGGTTGGCATGCGGGCCTCGCATGCCAAAAATACGCATGCTCGGTTAATCGGGGGCTAAATCCCTACGAGAGTGTGATTGGTCGGTTGTCCCCATGTGCTACCTTCTCGCCCCAAGACAGCTGGGATAGGCTCCGGCATGTGACCCTGGTGAGGACAAGCGGTACGGAAAATATGGATGGAAGAGCAAAGTCAGGACGTTATTAAGGAATTATTTTCCTGATATGTGAAAATGTGATATTTTAAACTAGCACCCCCTAGAAAAAAAAACCAGTTTAATCGCTTGGCACCAAATTTGGTGGCGCCGTCTGTCACGACAAAACGCATAAATAAGTCTCAGGAACCCATGCTCACAAACAAACAGGAAGTCGGCCATTTTGGTTTGGACCCGCCCATGTTTTGATAGAATCCACCAATAGACTTTGACCAAGTGAGCCCAAATCATTCGGAGGCATTTTAGCCTGAGACATAGGATGGGCAAAAACCCCAAATCCGCTTGCAACTTTATTCATTTGTTCCCTACTTTATTCCCACGGCGGCGCTCACCTTGGCCTCAATGCGGAGCCGGCGGTTCTCCACGATGGTGGGATCCTTGGTGAACTCGTCAAACAAGTACTGCCACTCGCAGTTCAGCTGACCAAACGTCCCGGTGGTGACAAAGAAAATCCCCCTGCAGAGGGAATAAGAAGGCTTTCCGTATTTCCCAGCGACGGGAGACAAATGGGTCAGCTGGGAGCGAGCGCTCACTCACCTCTTGGTGATCATGAAGAAGTCGGAGTCGTTGACCTTAGCGTGAGCAAAGTATCGGTATTTAGCAAAACGCCCATTCTCGATTTTCTGGAGCGAGACAGGAACAGGAAGTCACCGTTAACACTTAAAGAGCTTCAACCATTCAAGGAGTTTTTGTCGTTTCCGTTTTTTTTACCGATTGGCACATGCGGGGAAAATGGAGGGAGAAACAAAGACAATGGCAGGAGGAGGTACCAAAAGTGAACATTTTATTGGAAGGTGGTGGTGAACACGGAAAACAACGATGGAGGATGAAGGTAAATAGATGACAAAGCAAAAGAGTTGTGGCTGAACAACATGTGATACAAATCAAACATATTCAAGAAGTAATACAACAAGAATTCCTAACAATGCAATAAAGCATTTAAAAAAAAAAAAAAGACTAGAGAGAGCAGAGATGCTACACTAGCGCTTCCACTGGCTAGCTGCTTTCCTCATCTCAAAAATCCTCCCAGTCACTGAGGTCCCTGAGGGCCAAGCTCCTCTGTGAACATGACAAGAGACAAGGTCAGCCAAAAATCCACCCTCCCCTCCACCCCGCGCTTTGCCAGCTACGTGAAAGCATGATTTTGCAAAAGGTAATAGAAAATACCTCACCGTCCCTTGGATATAGTCATACATCATAACCTTTGCTGCCTTTTCAACTCCATTCAGTCACAGTGCAAATTTAAAAACAGTGCAATAAAAAGAACGGCCACCGGAGGCAGCGGTGAGTCAGCGTCGTAAGCAATCGGAATTCAGCTCAATGAAAGATGATGAAGGGGCATTTATATGAAAGGTAAGGCAAAAAATAATAACAAAAATGTGGTCATTTTGTGTCATTACTTTAAATTCAACTTTTACTCCACTACAAATGATGACCTTTGTAAGTCAGGGGTGTCCAAACTTTTTCCAGCGAGGTGAAAAATGGGAGGATGCAACTTACAGATTTTGAAAGCAACACATGGAGATACGCTAAGTTGTAGTATATGTTTCAAGAAAAGATGCATGCCCATTTTTGCATTTGTTTTTTAAATGTTCCAAATAGTTCAACTTTCTCCTTAAATATTCTTTGTAAATTTTCTTTTTGCAATGTTACTATATTTTGACTTTATTCCCAAATCCAATTTTGTTTATCATTATACTACAACTAAAAAAAAACTCTATGCAAAAATGTCATTTTTTACTCCTATTAAGAGTTAACTCTTGTAATCTCTTTCTCTAGTTAGAATACTATTCATATTTTGACTTTAATCTCATATAATTGTTTTTTTTTCCTTTTCTTCTTGTAATTCTGACATTATTCCTATCATATGTTCATCATCATATGTATCATACGCTATTCTTGTTACATGCATTTTTCTCCATAAATGACAACTTTGTTTTGCTTGTTTCCTACCTGAAAACATAAAACAAAGCCTTTTTTCCTTTAATATTTCAATTTTATGCTGCAAAAATGGCATGTCTTGTATAGTTACTTTTTATTGTTACTTTTAAACTTTTTTCTTGTAATATTTTGACTTTGTTCTTGAAAAATTACTGATGATTTTGCAATTGTTTGTGTTTTTTTGTTCAGTTAGTACAGGCTATTAAAGTACAGCTACGGGCCACAGGTGGCCCCTGTACCACAATTTGGACACCCCTGATTTAAGTTAACACCTTCTGCCAAAAGAGCCTCTCTTTGTGTTTTTCAACAAGTGGCTGTCTGGACCCCTTTTATGCCATAGCATATCCCTGCCAATTTGTGGTTATTTAAAATGGAAATCATTAACCTTTTATGGCAACTTAACTAGAAGGTGGTTAATGGCGCTATCTTAAGGGGAACAAAAAATCCACAATCCAGCAGAGGACCTAATAAATTCACTCATTTACCAGCACTTGTTTTATAACTGTTACTGGGTTTAGAAGATCCTGGGGGAAGATCCACTGTACTGCATTTGTATCCCCTGGTGGTCAAAGTGTGAACTGCCACTACTTACAACAACAGTTGATTGCAGAGATGTTGGTGTGCTAAATCGTGGTGCTCCTACCTGTAGCATCTGACTACCGATGCCCTCCCTTTGCCTGTACGGCCGTATGACGCCATCCTCGTGGATAAAGCGAGGAGGACGCAGAGATTCGATGTCCTGCGACGTCTCCGTCGCACTGAACAGACGGGCAAAAAAACAACAACATATCGATCGCATGCCCTATGTGCAAGCCTCTGCTGCTTGTGAAGAGAACCAACCTCTTGATGCCTTGAAATGTGCTGCTGGCCATGTCAATGATGCCTCCTGTGGGTCTGGTGACGGCACCGACCAAGCCTTTGCCGACTCCTTTAAAGAAGCCCGCCGCACCTTCCCTTTGTGCTCCTGCAGGGTGACACCGTAAAATAGGATCAACTGAACGTGAAGTTGGGAAACAAACAAAGCCTTTACAGTCGTCCCTCATTTAATGCAGACATAATAGACATAATAAGAGTAATTACGTAAGACATACATTAAACTCCTGCTCATGTGTGTCACAGTAAAAGTGTTCCCTAGGGGAAAAGAGGAACAGGAAGTGACGTCGGAACCAGAGGTTTAGGGTTGAGTTTTAGCTTGTTGTGGGTTATGGCCCCAACAGTAGCCAGTCTTATTATTACCATTATTGTGCCTGTTGAGAGATCATTTAACCTTGCACCAAACGCCTGTTCTGGAGATCATGTCATGGTGCTAGTCGCACTGAACAATTACTGACACCTAGTGGCCAATGTAGTGTACTGCATTCACAATTTGAATGCTTCTTTGCCTTGTATTTTAGTTCATTTGGGCATTTTTAAGTTTGAAAAAGTTGAATTTAGGCCAAGAAAATGTACTATCTGGTTAAATATGCAATTTTGTTTTACTAATAATAGACCGTATTCAACCACAAAAAGCCTCTAATGTATGTTTTTACTGACAGGGCTTGGGCACAATGTATGAATCGACCTACCTTCGATTGGTTTGGTAACGATCCCAGTTATTCCGCTGACGAATCCCTGACAAGAAAACATCACAAAAACATCAGCACTTCCTTCCCGACAAGACAGCTCGTAGAGAAGATTTTAGCACTTACAGACACTAATCCTTTGCCACCCCTGGTCAGACCCTCTTTCAAGCCGCTGGGTTGCGTGTTCATGGCCTCGCGTCGCTTCTGCTGGTATTCTTCATCCAAGGTCATGGCGGCGACACCCTTGGCCATGGCGCCTGTGATCCTGGATGCCGCGCCCGCTATCCCCCCTGTGTTGTGGCACAGTTAGCTATTTATGCATGCGAGAGCAACAGATGGTGTAATTAATTTGACAACAAGACAAAGGAAAACAGTATCTGCCAAGATTGGGAGTCGCCAGCCTATCAAGTCAAGAAATGACATTCTTTGTGCTGTTGCTTGTTTTGACATCTCTGTGTACTTGCTCACCGACAGCTCCGCCCACCAGAGCTTTCACTCCGAGTGCCATCCCTTCTACAAACTCCTCTGGTCCCTGGATGGCTCCCTGGGGAACCCCCAAACAAAAACAAGCCAATCACAATACTGTTAACGACTGATTATCTCGCTCGTGAAACTATTTTTAATTCTTCATTCACTGTGGTATTGAAAGGGATGAGCTCCCCTGTAAAAATATTGCAAATGTTTAGTCGAGACTTTTCTTCTACCTGATAGGGCTCGTAGAAGAAGGCTTCCACTCCCTCCGACAGCCCTCGGATCAGCCCAAAGGGATTTCCCAGGACGTCCAGGCCCAGCACTAGCACATACATCTGCTTTATAGCCTGAAATGTACACGCATAAAAGTTAGTTGGCAGTAGTAAGCTAAAACTACACAGATGATAATCCTGAGACATTCTGGTGACAATCTGGCTAAAGGTGCCGCAGATACAAACCTTTTTCACCGTAGTGGTGTCTCCTATCGATGGAGGAAACTTAAAACCAAACAGCCATCATCAATTACAGTCTTAACCAGAACTGTGCTTTTGGTCTTCCATTTCCTCACTATGTTCCTCTCAGTGGACACAGACAGCTGGAATCTCTGAGCTAGCTTTTTGTATCCTCCCCCCAAACCATGATGTTGAACAATCTTTGTTTTCAGGTCTTTTGAATGTTGTTTTGATGCTCCCATGTTGCCACACTTCAGAGAAGATGCAAAGAGGAGAACACCTTGCAATTGACCACCTTAAATACTTTGTCATGATTGGCTTCGCCTGTGTATGTACAGTATCATGCAGTGACACGAGAACAGGAAGTGTGGTGACAAGCATAAAATTGATAATATTAAAAGAATTTTTTTTAAAAAAGGCCACAAAGGGACAGTATCACTCAACAAATAAATTTTGTCCCCTCCACATTACGCGTCGAGTCTTCAACACTGTTACTTTTTTAGTACTAATGACCGTACTAGGAGTGTCATGAGATGAGACAATGCATGAGATTGGGTCCACAAGAATGAGACACGATGAGATTTTAAACATTCATTTTAAGAAGAGTACAAAGAAAGGATATGACTGGACAAACAAACTTTTTAAATTAACACAAAACAATGCAGGTGTTGTTTTGAAATGTTGAGTGTCCCACAAATTGACAGTACCCTACATTACTGTCGACCTTTTTGAGACCAAATAAAGTACTTTTATGAGAATATATACAGTAATAATAATATATGACAACGCAATATTTCTGCTAATTTGTCATCTTTCACTAAACTTGCGGAATTGGCGTTTGTGAAATGTATTTGGCTTTTCAACAGGGGTGTCAGCATGAAGAAACCAGCTTGTGGATGAACAATACCAGTCCCACTCCCACTTCATAACTAAATACATGCAAGACAGGAAACACTTTGTCTTTTCACCTTTAACGCGCACCACTAGGTGTGAGGCGTGTTATGAAGCGGAGTAACATTGTTAGTGATGATTAAGGATTCCAAACATATATGTGTTTTGATCTGACAAATCTTAAGTCACTTTGGTCAAATGTTGAATTACTACAGCTTCAGTTTGCTTACAACAGCAGGTAGGTTGGATTGCAAGGTTTTCAGTGTGCGCAAATCCTGCCTTGTGTGCTCCTATTCCCATATTATACTGTAATATCATTCATAGTAGCGATGCCGTAGCTCACAGTCCTATTGGCGTCCGGCTGCCCTCTTCTCCCGAGACAGTTTTTCTACAAACAAAATATCTTGTAAGATCTTATGACGCCCCTACTATTAAATTATACTCTGTCGAGGTTCCCAATGTTGGATACGCCAATTGTAATGGGGATACGGGAATAAACATTCAAAACTATTAGCACCCACTAACACTCTCAATTACGAGTGCGCCTGAATGCCTCACGGCGCAACGAGAATGGAGCGGAGAGGAGACGGCACACGATGTCATTGCTGTGTGTGCGTCATATGAACAAATAATACAATTTTGTGCATTAAGAGCATTTAAGCTCGAGGATTTCCTTCGTATTGATATTCCAATTTCCGCATGATGCAGCAGTGAAAGCCAGCTGTCACTGTAAGGGGGGGAGAGATCCACAAAAATGAGGCTTTGTTGTTGGTTGTGTGTATTTTTGTACCTCGGATACTGCTTAATCATGATTCTCAAACTTTCCCCTTCAATCTGGTAATCATTTAAAATGCAGATTTAAACCATTGTCGTTGTGAGTAGAACAAAAAGTGGTGCTGAAATTCAACCCATTCTAAAGGAAGAATGCAAACAGACTGGAATACAAGATAAATCGGAGCTCATGTGGAACTTTATCAAAATGTCACCATGAAAAGTACACATTTTCACTCGCAATTACAATAAAATTAAAATTTCTAAAATATATGTAGGATGATTACTTACTTTTTAGTGTTCACCTGAAGCGTTATCCAAATGTGACCATGCAAAATATGACATTCTGACACAAAATAGCTACAGAATTATTGAAACCAATTCATTATGTTAACCATTTCAAGTTCATTTACATAAAAAGGTTTATGTTTTATGTGTGTAGGAGTAGCCGGTACATGACTTTAGGTCAAATGTCTGAAGGGGAACGCGACTATAAAAAGTTTGGTCACCACTCCTCTACTGGTTAACTTTATTTTTGTATGGCAGGATGTTTACACTGTCACTTGAAGCATTGCCTGCATCGCGTAGGATGGGAACACATTACTTCACCATGATTACCCTGCCTGTCGCGCAAAAAACCAGCTGGGAAAGGCTCCAGCTTACCCACCACCCTAATGAGTACAAGTGTTACGGAAAATGGATGGATGGATGGATACTTGCTTTCAAATTAGAACAACTTTTTGTCCATCAGCTTAGAGAAATGATTGTTTGTAGACAGCAAGTAGCCTGACAACCAAATAGTATAAAGTAAGGCGGTACTTTACAAGCAGTACTTGTCAAGGTGAGTACCTGTTTCGAATAATGCCTGATGACCTCCCATTGGAGCTGCTGCGTGGTGCAGAATTGGAAGGTCAGCTCAAAGAAGGCCAGCCTGACGCAAACGGCAACGACAAGTCAGTCAGAAAACAAGAGCGACAGAAGGGGTTGCGGTTGCGGTTGCGTACTTGAAGACGACGTCCTGCACGTCGGTGAGCGTGGCGCCAATGCTCTTCAGCAGCAGGTTGAGCGACTGGATGGGTATGACTTCAGCCTCTCTCTTTCCTTTCAGGCCGTCCTCACCTCCGGTGCTCAGAGAGAAACTTAAATGAAGCTGAAGACGCAAATACGACACGTTGATATTTCATTTTTTGCTGGTGATGTGTTGGTAATTCACGCCATACCTTAATGGGGGAAATGTGGAAATACTCGTAGAGGCTAATGGGAGACGTATCAGCAGCAGAGGCGTGGTTCAGCGCCGTTTTGATGTACTCCACATCCTTCTGAAAGAGTTCCACCTAAAACAATGAGAGAACGTTAATAGAACCAGTCAGTCTGTAGGTCGGGGGTGCCCAAACTTTTTCCAGCGAGGGCCAAATAGTGAAAAACAAAAAGATGCAAAGGCCACTTTGATCATTTGTAAAGAACACGTGGTGTGAAAAAGTGTCCTGATTTTTATTTTTTGGCATGTTTGTCACCCTTAAATGTTCCAGATCATCAAACAAATTGAAATATTAGTCAATGACAACACAACTTAACACAGAACGCTTTTTTGAATGAAACCTGTTATTATTAAGGGAGACAAAATTCCTAACCTACAAAGTCCAGTGTGAAAAATTGATTTGGGGACTCCAGCAAACCACAGAAAGAGCGCATCCATCCACTTATCCTCATTAGGGTCGCGGGTATGCTGGAGCCCATCACAGCTGACTTTGGGCAAAAGGCGGGGTACACCCTGAACTGGTCGCCACTCAATCACAGGGGTGGCCGACCAAAATTATTCCAAAAGTATAGCGACGACTCATCCAAGAGGTCACAAAAGACCCCAAAACATCCGAAGAACTGCAGGGCTCACTTACCTCAGTTCCGGTCAGTGTTTATGACACTGGAACAAAAACAGCCTGCATGGCAGAGTTCCAAGACCAAAACCACTGCTGAACAAAAAGAACATTAAGCCCCGTCTCAATTTTACCAGGGAACATTTTGATGATCCCCAAGACCTTTGGGAAAATACTCGGTGGTGTGACAAGACAAAAGTTGAGCTCTTTGCAAGGTGTTTGTCCCGCTACATCTGGCCTAAAAGTAACACCACATTTCAGAAGAGGAACATCATAGCAACATAAAAGATGGTGGTGGTAGTGTGATGGTCTGGGGCTGCTTGGCTGGTGACCTGGAGGCTTGCTGTGATAGATGGAAGCATGAATTCTGCTGTCTACCAAAAAATCCTGAAGGATTCAGCGTGAAACCAACTTGGGTTCTGCAGCAGGACAATCATCCAAAACACACCGGCAAGTCCACCTCTGAATGGCTGAGGAAAAAACAAATGAAGACTTTGCTGTGGCCTAGTCAAAGTCCTGACCTGAATCCTATTGAGATGCTGTTGCATGACCTCAAAAAGGCACTTCATGCTGGAAAAGCCTCCAATGTGACTGAATGACAACAATTCTGCAAAATTTCTCCCCAACACTGTGAGAGACTCGTTGCAAGTTCTGGCAAACGCTTGATTGCAGTTTCTGCAAAGGGCCCAACCAGTGATTACGTTCCGGAGAAAATCCCTTTTTCTACACGTGGCCATCTAGCTTTGGATTTTTTGTCTCTAAATAATAAAAAGTGTAATTTAAAAACTGCATTTTGTATTGAGTTGTGTTGTCATTGATTAATATTAAATTTGTTTGATGATGAAAGACATTCAAGTGTGGCAAACATGCAAAAAAGAAATCAGGAAGGGGACAAACACCTTTTCACACCACATACAGTATTTATATTTCAAAAGAAAAAAACTGCATGATACGGGTGAAAAAGTATACCTTTAGTATGAATTTCGGTCTTTCCCCCCGTTTGTTTTTTTCTTTCCCCAAATATTTCAACTTTCTTCTTCAATAATCTTCTTACAGTTTTGCTCAATATGAATTCCCATCATTTTATAACTTTTTTCCCCAAACCTAATTTTCCAAAATGAAAAGTTAATTTACTTTTTTTGTTTCACATAATATACCGCCTTAAAAAAATTATTTTTTTTCTTTTTTATTTTTTTTTTTTTTTTTATTTAAAAAAACATTGTTTTGCATCAAAATATCATTTTTTCCCCTCCATATTTTGACTTTTACAGCAGTTTTTCAACTGTCTTCTTGTACATTTTCTTCTTGTAATTATGACTTTATTCCTGCATTATTGTGTCTTTGTTCTTGCAACATTACAGTCTTTGTTTGTTGTGTTAGTTTGTCATACTAGTATTATTTAATCATACTAGTACAAAAAAATGTTAGAAAACTTATGTCAACTTTATGCTACTAAAATTATGTTTCCTCATAATATTAAGTTTTTCTCATAAAATTACGACTTCTTCTTGTTAAATTACAACTTCTTTGTCCTCCTTCTTGTAAAACGGCAGGTGATTTTTCTATTTTTGCTGTTGTTTTTTTCCGTTTAGTTTTCTTCTGAATTTTTTGTTTTAGAACGTGCCCTGGGTCAGTTAAAAAAAAAAAACAGCAGCCGGTCACAAATGGCCCCCAGGCCACACTTTGGGCACCCCTGCTACAGGTCAGTCAGGTTTGGGAATGCTGCACCTCCAGCAGTGCGGTCATGGCTCCGGCATCCTCCGGGCTGAACAAGTCCAAGATGGCGAAGAGAAAGCCCAGATCCAGTTTGAGATCCATTTCTTGAATCAAAACCTTGAAGTACCTGGATAGAAGGAACAAATGTCAGGATGTCGCGTAGAGAAAAATCCAAAAACAGAAATATAATGTAAAATCCAAACATTATTCAAATACTATATACTTTCTAGATTTATTCTAATTTCAGTGAGGCCCTGATTTTGATTGCAAAATTGTCAGCCCCCAAATGGCTGCGGGGTCCGCTTCAACAAACACATGCTAAAGAGCGGCTCATTACTTGATGCGTGAGATGTTGGAGTGTCCCGCTGCCCTGGTTATGATGCAGATATCAGTTAGAGGCTTTGGCTCTGTAAGGAAATGAAATGAGGCATTGATGTGAAACATACATAAACATCACCACTTCCCATGAGCGTCAATCCAAACCGACCTGTCTCCATGGTGATGGACTTTGGCAGGTTTACAGGGTAGAAAACAAAAGGAAAGATGGCTCCCGACAGCTGATTCTGGATCTGTGACAGACGTCAGCAAGTAAATGTTGAGAATAACAGATTTGAGGACGCGCGCAAGGAGATCTTGGGATGGACTCCGACCTGTATGCGGTGGATTTGGACACGGTAGGAGCTCTGGCGGGGCGAGGCGCTGTACTCCACCTTGACGCCTGGCAGGAAGTGCCTTCGCAGCGGAGCGGCGCATGGCTGCAGCATCTGCATTTCCGCAGGGTTGGGAGACAGACACACCTGGGAGAAGGTAACATTGAAAGTAATTCCCTCAGCTGCAACCTAATTACCTTTTTAACTGATTTTTAGCAGTAGCGGCACTGAATGCAAAGTATTATTTGCTACCATATTTCCTCCATTATTGATCAAAACGCACCATTTGATTACATTTGGTATATTCATATATATTTATGGCAGCATCACTGTATTAATGTGCCGGCATATTGTGATAATTCACCGGCATAAGAAAAAAAAATTTGTATCGTAAAAATAGGTCAGAATTAATCAAAACATACAGAAAACCATCCCAAATGTGATGGCCGCCAACCCAGTATAAGTACGAAAGACACAATGTGTGTGTCTAACCTGGAAGTTGTTTTGCAGGTTTACGGTGACGTCGTCTACATGTCCCGAGTCTATGTACTCTTTGTACTGCGTCTCCAGCATCTCGGCTTCGACGGTGCCCAGAGCTCTCCAGCGATTCTTCTTCCTGGGCTTGTACTCCCACACCACATCGGAACTACGGGGAGGAAAGGTTAAGGCGGAGCCAGAAACCGGGACTGGGAGAGGCTTGTCGTTCTCCACCTGGTGATCCCGATGAAGGCGATCTCCTGGCTGCTGCTGTTGTTGACCAGAGACAAGCCGACGCTGTAAAGAAACAGGAAGACTTCCAGCTCGGCCAGCTGCGCCTTCTCGCTCTCGCACAGCAGCTGGTAGACGCGAACCTCTTCGGTGAACAGCACCACCCTTTGGAGACCTTGGGATCGACACAGTGTTAATACATTGAGGGAGCACCACAAATGTCATTTACGGTCATGTGGAATAACCGGAGGGATCGTGGCTGAAACAAGTTAAACTATAAAATCAACTAGTGAACTGCTGATGGATGTAGCGTGAGAGTGTTTACATTACCTTCATAAAAGGAGATGACATACAGAACGTCTTTCTTTTCAATATTTTCACGCAGGTCCTGTGGATGCAAGAGCACAACGCTGACGATCCGGGAGTGATTGAGCGGCCACAACATTCAGTACTCCTGCACCTATACGACGCTGTTTTTGTTGAGGCTGGGAGTTTTTAACGCGACCGCTCTATTAAGACCTATTGGGGACCGGGCGGGTGTGCCTAACGAAGCGGCCGGCAAATACAATACAGGAGGTCCTCGGTTTTGCGTGAGCTCTGTTTCTGACAGAGATATGCCTTACCCTTCAGTAGAAGTCAGAACTTGTACCGACTTAATTAAGTCTTATGTCAATCACACTGTACATAGAACACATGGGGTACATAAAAAAATACAGTAATGCAATTACATATAAAACCAAATGAAACTAATTAAAAAAGAGCACAGTTCCTAATACTCCAGTCACACTAGAGGTAGAATGAGCCAGAATGCGGTCGGAATTAAAATGTCGTGGTTTATTCCTGGATATTCTAAGTGCATTGAAAAAAATTCAGATTGCATTCCAAATATTAAAGCCTGTTCTTGTGGCCGACCTGAATGTTTTCAGCACACTAAAAACTTTAGACGTGGATTTGAAGTGGAAAAATATCAAAGAGCATTCCAAAGGTACTCTAACTGCACTCTAAATATTCTTAGTATTCCAACATTCAATTCAAAACATTGAAAGGTCACTATGAAGGGGTGCCTTGTTCCTATCACTTCATATGCCAAGGAAAAAAGGAGCGACAGTAACTTAGCCACCGGCATGGACAGTGCAGGGCTGTTGAAACATCACTCAACAATGATGCGTTGGCAGTTCACATCACATCATGTCACCAAGAAAAAAAGGAGCCAAGCTCCATCACAGCCTGCTGACAACAGCTTTCCTAACATTCTGACTACATCTGAAAAAAAATGTGGCTATCTGCCATTGAAAAGTCACAATGAAGCGTCACCTTATTCACGTCGCTTTATACGCAAAGGAAAAAAGGAGCTACTTTTTTCCTTTTTTACCACTCCCACACCCCACTGTGGGGTGGACAGCATGGACAGCGCAGGCGGGCTGAAACCTAAGAAGCCAGCTGAAATGTCACTCAACATTCACGTGTCACCAATTCCCATTGCGTCATGCCACCAAGGAAAAAAGAAGCCAAACGGCTGAATTTCAAATCCAATCCAGAAAATAGCGCAAATTCGGAAACTCTTTCATTTCAGCTCATTCTGCTTGATTCGTGCAACCAATAATGATCAGCATTTTTTTGTACTTTTCTTTTTCCCCCAACCTTACCTCGTCTTTGACGCATTGCCATCAAAAAAGTATGCCTCAAGCTTGGGAGACATAAAGGAAAAACTAAGCTAAGCTAACTAAAAAACAGAAGTGATGTTGTCCTTCCTCAGTGTAGCAACGTGCGACTACGTATTTTTTTGCCGCGCATACGTAAATAAATGTTCTTTTTCTTTTTGTGCTGTAACATGGATGCCTGTACAATGGATAAAAGAACTCTTGTGTTATGTAATTGTTTGTACATCTGCACACACCTCTTCGCTTTTCAGTCTCCCGCTGTAGCCACCCCACTTCCAGCACAGCTCCCTGGACCCGGTGGGCTCGCTCCAGGTGTAGTGCACGGCTTTCCCGGCCTCCAGTTTCTCCATTTCAGTTTCCTCCTGTGAGCTGCACGCGACAAAACAGGCACCGTCAACAAACACAGCGAAGAAGCGCTCCCTTGAGCTTCTGAGGCGACAGAAAGCACATCACGGTAACCCAACCACCAAGGCATGCCTCTAGTTCCACGAGCAGGTCCCGTCAACACACACAAAACACGCACAAACATGAAATCATGACACAGAGGGGAAAAATGAGTCAATGGCAGAAAATTACTGGAAGAACCAGGAGCAGAATCCCATCCGCTCGGCAGCCCTCAAAGCAGAAGATAAGATGTTGTCACACTTTGACAGGTCGACGAACAGGAGCATGCGATGATGGAATATCAGTTGATAAATGATTGGAACACAGTGAGGAGCAGGTTAAGCAGCTGAGGGAGACTAAATATATGATGGCAATCATATGTGTTAAGACGTGTCAGACGAGTGACCCCTGTTCCTGTTCTTCCTCTACCTGTCCTCCTCCGCTGAGAAGGAGAGGTCTAGCAGCTCATCGGACACCCATGGAGAGTCTTTCTTTGCGCTGCGTGACCCACAATACACACACATGGACAAAAAGTGGAAACAAGACAGTTTGTCATAAACCAATACCATATAGTGGCTATGAATGACGCCAAAGAAAAAAACAACATATCACAATGTATGCTAAGTGAAACAGCCTTTATTGGAGGGACGGACACTATTTGAAGGAAATATGGTATACTTTAATAATGTGCGCTAAAAAAACCCCCCACTGTGCTGCAAAGAAAGGAAGCCTTCTGAGTGGCGTGTGACAGGAACACGTACCAAAACTTGCACAAGTTAAATACGACCACAAGATGAGGCGTTTCACTCCTATGTCTGCAATGTGCACCAACCCCGGAGGAGGGTGATGGAACGCTTTAATAAAGTGTATAAAATACAAAAACAGGGCACATTAATAGAAGTCCAAATGCGATTACGCATCTCACATTGTCCATTTGTATCCACACGGTACAAAACCCCAACGTATTATATGTCTGATACTGTTCTTGCATTGGATTTTAATTAGGGCTGTCAATTAAAATATTTAATCGTGATTAATCGCATTTGGTCCAACTCATTTAACTGCAGATAGAAATACGCTTTAATCTATAATAAGTAGGGATGTAAATCTCTGTGGTACGATACAATACACAACTACTATTATAAAAGACATCAAATTTGATGTAAAGGGAAATAAACTTTGTAAATACGGGCCATTGTTTTATTCAGAGAATAATATACAATTAGAAAGCCCCCAGTTTTTTAATGTTGAATGCGAGGGCCAATTTGTCCTACTCCGACGGTCCTTGAATGTTCTCCCATCCCTTTTTCCTAAATGCCGATACTATGTGGGAATGCATAAAGGTAAGATTTGATGACCTTACTGAGTGCTAATGTGCACATGACAATAAGAACGTTACCTGCGCTGCTCCAGCCTCCAGTCGACGTACTCCAACAGTAGATGCAAACAACTTTGGTCTTGTTGTGAGAGCCATCTGCCACAGCTTTCAAGCTAAACGTACAATTTTCTGTCTCCCTTTCTGCTCAATATTCGCTCGCCCCGGCGCTTCCTCAAACTACAGTGTGTGCACGTTAAACATGTGTAAACAAAATGGTGCCGTTGACGCGTTAACTTTGACAGCTCTAATTTTAATGTCATGTGTACCTAAGGTTATGGCCAGTGAGTGGATCTCTCACCTCTGATGGAAATACAAGGGCTGGTCTTTGGCGTGGTTGATGATGAGGAAGGGGGCGGCACCATCGTGGTAGTCAGAGAAGCGTATCGTGGCCGAGTGCTCCGATACAGTCACTTCGACAATGATCCCGCCAGCCTACAGCAAACACACATTCAGATTGTTCATTCATTCATTCATTCATTTATGCTGGAGCCTATCCCAGCTGGCTTTGGGCGGGAGGCGGGGTACACCCTGGACTGGTCGCCAGTCAATCGCAGGGCACATAGAGACAAACATTCACACTCACATTCATACCGATGGACAATTTAGAATGGCCAATGAAGCTAACATGCATGGGGTTTTTTTGGAATGTGGGACGAAACCCACACACGCCCGGGGAGAACGTGCAAACTCCACACAGAGATGCCCAACGGAGATTCGAACCCTGAACCTCCTGACTGTGAGGCCAACATGCTACCCACTCATCCACCGTGCGGCCACACATTCAGAGTGTCCTATTTAAAAAATGGCTGCTTCAAACGGTCCGTCACCATCCGTTTGGGTCCACTCACATTGTCCAAGTGAAGCAATAAGCAGTTTTCGGGACGAGTGAAGTCGATCGTCTTAGGAGCCGAACAACCTTCTGTTTTGACACTGACAAGCTTGGTACCGTCCTCAGGCCAGAACGGAACGGCGGACTGAAAAAAAAAACCAAAAAACAAGACTATTATAATTTCCAAGTATTCCTCAGAGGTTCAGACAGTATCTGCACCAGCAAGTCCTATGGAATTCATGCATGAAAGCACCATCAAAGCTCCAACAGTTTTATCCGGCTCGCTATTACAACATTGGTTCTGTTCCTGCTGCTGTGTTGCAACAGCCCGACATTTGTGTCAGAGCAAAGGACACTTTCCATCTTGGACGACCAGCATCATCCAACACACACCATTGTCTCCCGACAGAAGAGCACTTTCAGTGGCAGATTACTATCACAGTTCCGCTCCACTGACAGACTGAGCAGATCACTCCTCCCATGACAGTGACATGTTTACACGCCACGGTGCTGAGCTTTAGCCATGCGCTGCTTAAGAAAGAAGCTCAATCATGAGAAGATGCTAACTTTGGATCTCCCTATTGTTTCACTGACTACACGTGTGCTCCCTTGCCCGTGTAACTTTTGCTGCTGGTTCTGATCCCCCTTGGTTTGGTACCGCCTGTAACACACGCGGGTCTGTTTTCCTTGTCTTTCACCTCCAAAACAGTTAAGAAGTTCACTCTGTGCATTGGTTTCAGCACCCAGTTGAAACCAACTCTGTGGGATAATATAATAATAATATAACAAAGTAGTCCACACCCAAAAACAGCCCGCCCACAAGGAGGCCATGCTTGGGCGGGGGGTGGGGGGTCTGACCTGTTTTGGCGGAACTTTGGTCCAGTTCTCTTGGCCTGCCTCACATACGGAGAGTGACTGCTTGGTTCCGTTGACCAGCAAATAAAACGGCATAAAGGTCACGATGCGGGTGAGACGGAAACTGCTGGTGTCAATCTTCACGCCGACCTAGTTGAAAAACGGCCAGTAAGCATGACGCGTTCTCTCCTTTAAAAAAGAAGAACATGCCGTGCGCATCTCACCCGATAATGTTTATATTGTCCTTTACATTTCACATCCCCGTAGCTACCGACGGTGTCCAGGGAAAACTCATCAGACAGGTCGCTTTCGGAGATCATTAGACGGATCTGATGGAAGGAAAGGACAAGAAGATAAGACTTAGGCTACGTTTCAAGTGCCTTTGACTGCAAGACTTTGCCTTGTTGGTTTTTAGGAAGTAACGAGGCTTGAAGGAGAAGAGAAGCGGCATGTCGTAGTCCAGAGGGTGCTTGCGGTGTAGGTCGTCCGCTTTGTACTGCAGCAGCCTGCCCGTCTTGTTCACCATCCAGTACGGCGAGTGGATGGCCACCTCCGTCTGGCCCTGGTCGTACTTGACGTGGACGGCTATGTCCAGCTCCGCCTTCCTCCTCTCGTCACTCTGAAACTCCTCGTTCTCTTGGAGGGACGAGAACGTGATCAAGGTGATCTCCTCCTGGTTACTGCGGAGACTGGAAAAGAGCCTTTCTTTGTTATTTGACTTGTATCCAGTCCATTTTTCGGATCAAATTCGGCTTTCTCACTCTGCTTTTTTGTGTTGTTATTGTTCCAATGCAAAACAAAATACATAAACATGTCAAATACCAATTTTCTGGGAGAGCTAATGTGTTGTCTGACAGAAGCACAGGGGTGCCACCGTTTTGGGCCACAGCTGTGGGTCAATATATGCTAAGCTATCTGGACAAAACATCAAGATCTTAAGGGGATAGCTCGGATTTAATGACATCCACATCGTTCTGGTCAAAATCAGACCTCACAAATCGCTCAGCTTTACTTTTCCAGCAAAGCCGAGCCATTCGTGAGGTCTGATTTTTCCAAGGAGGCATTTTAGTCACGCAAATGTATCGCTCTTTTCAATGCATAATGTTTTGCTTATCTGTGTTTTTCATCAGACCACAACTGGACTCACTTTGGGTGGGGGGGTAAGTCACTGTCGATTTACTATGCTAATGATGGGGATGTCGTACAACTTCATGTCAAAAAAACTGTGTTGTACGTCACAAAGCTAATTAGTTGAATTGATTGTATTTTTAGAACATTACAAAGGAAAATAAAAAGCCGAAAATGGCCCCCTGGCCACGCTTTGGACACCCCTGGACTAGAGTAGAGGGGCAACACTATCATAACAAACACATTGCTAAAACTTGCCCTCCAGTGCCACTACTGTACAAATGATGCGCAGATAAGCAGGCAGACCTGTACTGGGCAGACCAGTCCTGAGAAAAGTAGTTAACCAAGCGCAGGCTCAGGCTGGACTGGTCCATGACAGCAGTGTAAAGTGGAGTAGAGTGTCCCGGGTCCAACATGGCCTCAGGGGCTCGCTGTCTGCTGTCCTGTTAGGTAGACGGTAAATGCTGTAATGTACCGTTTTATTTTTCGTATGCACGCACGCTCCTAAGCGCTGACTTACGTTGAGTTGGTAGGCGATGGGATAAGGCAGCAGGTTGCGTAGCAGGATGGACGGCCACAAGTGGAGCACAAAGGGCACGTCAAAGTTGTTCCCCGCGCTGCCCGTGTCTTTGAATACCACTTTGTCCCTGCGGGGCACGATGTTGACAGTCAGCACGGTGCCCGCATCCCCGCGGAGACGGCACGTCTGCTGGATGTGCTTATCGGGCTGCTCCACGTCGATGTCTTCATAGCTGAAGCCCGCAGAGCACTCAAACTCGCCGTGCTCGTCCCCCGTGATTGGCTGGAGGCTCAGCTCCGACCTGGGAGAACAGAGGAGGAAATGTCAAGCTCTGTAGAGTAACAATGCTTTGTGTGTTGTTCTCACACCGTGTAGGACAGGGGTAGGGAACCTGTGACTCTTCTGAGGACCACATATGGCTCTCAGAAGTTTCTAAACACAATTACGATGTTTTTTTTTTTTATGTAGTTTTTTCTTAAAATATAAGTGACATCTTGCTTAACAACAGGGGTGTGAATCATTTGCCCGCGGCACAATCTACAAATACATTCATTTCTCCTTTCTATACCGCTTATCCTCATTAGGGTCACGGGGATGCTGGAGCCTATCCCAGCTGGCTTTGGGCGAGAGGCGGGGTACACCCTGGAC
Source organism: Oostethus manadensis (assembly GCA_024372805.1). Taxonomy (NCBI): domain Eukaryota; kingdom Metazoa; phylum Chordata; class Actinopteri; order Syngnathiformes; family Syngnathidae; genus Oostethus; species Oostethus manadensis. The sequence continues at coordinate 2,105,800 of QODF01000093.1, read as the reverse complement.
TGGTCGCCAGTCAATCGCAGGGCACATATAGACAAACATTCACACTCACATTCATACCTATGGACAATTTAGGGTGGCCAATGAAGCTAACATGAATATTTTTGGAATGTGGGAGGAAACTGGAGTACCCGGAGAAAACCCACACACGCACGGGGAGAACATGCAAACATAGAGATGCCCAACGGAGATTTGAACCCTGATCTTCCAGATCTCCTGACTGTGTGGCCAATGTGCTAACCACTCAGCCACCGTGCAGCCCATCTACAAACACAATTTAACAAAAAAAACTTTAACGAAACATCAAAAAATGAAAAATCAGCCAGTAATTTTACAGAAAATAAAGTAAAAAAATTAGGAGAAAAAATTAGTGTAATATAACCAAAAAAAGTTGTCTTTTTTGGAAAAGGTTATAAAATTAGGAGAATAAAGTCAAAATATTACAGGAATAAGGTCATAACTATGATAAAAGTAGAACAAATTGGGAAATAAAATAAAAAAGTAATTGAAAAAAATGCTGTAATTTTATGAGTAGAAAAGTCCAAATATTAAAAGAAAAAAGTCACAATTTTACACGAATAAATGTCATTATGTCATTTTTGTTCATTTTTATTTGTATAAACGCCGCAATATTAAGAAACAAACAAAATTGTTGGGATTGGGGAAAAGTTGTATTGACTTTAAAAAAAAAAAAAAGTATTTGGCTCTCACGAAAATACATTTGAAAATATGTGTAGTTTATGGCTCTCTTAGCCCAAAAGGTTCCCGACCCCTGGTGTAGGATATATACGTACAATATGGCCGTACATATTTTGGGCGTTAATTATTTATTGAACCAGGTGAAGCTTATTGAGATCAAATCTGTTTTTCAAGTTTTCCGCAAAGTAGGATTCCTCTTTATAAATAGGGTATTTTGTGGTTTTAGCATTACAACCTTCTAAATACGATTTTAACATTATTAGAGCCTTTTGGACATGAAATAACAACCAGGTCTCACCTGTATGAGTCCAGAGGCACACAGAATTCCTCTGTGGGGAGCGACGTACCCAGGTATGTGGATCCCTCAAACACTTTGAATGGGATTCGGAAGTGATTGATGATCTGTTTGAAATGAGAGGAGGAGAAACATTTTGGACGGAAGGTTCCGTACAATACGGAGGCCGTACAGAGTTCCCACCCCACACCAAGTCAGGCAAATATTCATGTCTCTATTCTGTGTTGTTTATTTCAAAACAAAAAAATACACAAGACAGAACACAATGAAAATACACAGAAAAGCAGAAATCTGTCTTGAAAAGCCATTTGCTAGAAATAACATTTACTAAAAATAACATAAGAGTTACTCTTGCCCTTGTCTGCAATGTTGCACTTTGTAAAATATGAAATATTATTTCACATATACTATATTTGTATTCGTGTGTGGAATGATGTTAAATTTGGTTGTGGTTTCTTCACAGAAGTATTTCTTTCTTTTTTACCCCTACTGATGATAATTTTTTCTTTTTATTATTTGTATTTCTTATTTGATTTATTTATTTGTATTCAAACATAACAAATGTCAAATTTAAACAATCTAAGCATTTTTTCCATTTTTTTTATGATTAAATGTATTTTCATTGCATTTATTTCTTTTTAAACATAAAATATGTTCACTTTTAAAAATAGAAGCATTTTTTAAAATTCATTTACATTATTTTATTTTTCTTACTTGATATTTGTATTTAAATTTAAAAATTTCAAATTTTTAATAAGAAAGCTTGTTTAAATGTATTTTCATTATTTGTATTTCTTATTTGTATTTAAACGTAAAAAATTTTAATTTTTTTAAATGGAGGCTTTTTAAATATATATTCCTAATTTGTATTTTTTTTTTTGTATTTAAATGTAGAAAATGTCACATTTTTAAATGTAAGCATTTTTTTAATAATTTGTATTCCTTATTTGTATTTAAACGTAAAAAATGTCACTTTTTAAAAAAAAAAAAAGCCGTTTTATTAGTTTTCATTATTTGTATTTCTTATTTATTTGTATTTAAACATAAAAAATGTCTATTTTTTTTTCCTGATTTGTATTTTTATTTGTAAACGTAAAAGTTTTTAAAAATTACAATTATTTAATTGATTTTTCTTTATTTGATGTATTTATTTTTGTGTTTGTTTTATTTTTTATTTAAATGCTATTTTTATTTGTATGTTTATTGTAATTTTACACTGCAATGTTTTAAATAAATGGATAAATAAAAACATTAAAAGCTGATATTTTGTTCTTTTACTCTACTCAAAACAAACCCAGGGGTGACCAAAGAACCGAGGCACAATCCCAAACCGGGATGACGTCTTCCGGTACTTCCATCTGTTGTCAAGCGGGCTTACTGGAAAGGCAGCGACGTACCTGGAAGGGCGAGCGGATCTTGATGAACTTGCTGCCCTCCAAAGAGTAAATCTGACACACCAGGAAACGAGTGACTCCCGACTCTCGGTGCATGACGCTGTACATCCCCCGTTCCACCTTGATGAGGGGGATGACGCAGGTTGAGGTGTGGCCTGCCGGAGCTGGAGGGTGGGCGGAACAGAAGCGAGGGCGTTTGGCGTCGGGTTGCCTTGCGGGGACTTAACTGCGCCACTTACTTGGCCGTATGTAGTAGTCCTTTTCGCTTAAGGAGGTCATCGCCGAGAACTGGTCAGAGTTTATTGTGGTTATGTAGTCCATCCCCAGCGTTTGGCCGTCCTGCAGCGCCACGGTATGGTTGCTGCTCCGCATGCCGATGGGAGAAAACATGTCGCTGTACTGGACAAAGACGGGCAGGCCCAGGCGATTCTTCACCACAAACGGAGCTTCATCCTTCTGGAAGATCTCGGCCGTCTCTTTGGCGGCCTCGGCAAACGCCTGCAGGGAAACAAAAAGGTGGTTGAAAACGGGAGGGAAAAAGCACGCGTTGTTTTGCCTTCTCACCGTGCCCAGATTGTTCAGCATGGTCAGTCCACATTTGGAGAGGGTGACGTTGAGCTGGTCCTTACTGCTGATGACAATGACAGTCTTGTAGTCCGGGACGTTGTAGTCCACTTCATCTGCGCCTCTTATGCTCTTCAGGGGCTTCTTTTTCATCTGGTGGCAAACGAGTTACCGAACCTTTTACACCCGCGCGCATTTGGGTTTATGCACGCGTGTATAAGAAGTACCTTCACGTCCAGCGTCCAGGGTCGGAAACCATCTCTCGTCTCGTCCTCTAAAGGCTCCAGCAGCGGCTCCCACACGCCCATCACCTCGTTGTAGTAATGGACCTAACGCAGGATTCTAGTTATAGACTGCGGTACTGACGCACACCGGTGTGCGGCGTTTACCTCCAAATTAAGCACACTGTGTAAGTTGATGAGCGTGGTCCAGTCGGACACGTCTCCCTGGAAGGAGGACTTAGCCAGAAGCAAGGGGACTGTGCGGTGTCCGACCCCAGCCTCAAGGGTCACGCAGATTGATTTGATGTTCATCTGGAAGGACGGGCAAACTCGCTCGCTTGTTTTGTTCGGTTACAAAGCAGCGCGGTCGTCTTACCTTTAAGGACTCGCCTTGCGGAATTAGCGGCGCCACCGTCTGTGTGTTTGAATCGCCCTCCTCCTCCAAGAACCACAATTTAAGGTCCTTCCAGTCCCGCTTCAACCACATGTCCACCGGGACGGGGCTTTCGAGCTCCTCTATGGTTTCCGCAGCCGGGGTCAGGGCCGACTGGATGGTGAAGAAGGTTTTGATGATGATAGGAGAAACCTGGGTAGACGGGTAAATACGTTAGGACGCTTTCCAGGAGAATACATGAGAATTTACGGTAGCAAACCCATCCCCGCTAAGCCAAATGGGCTGTCTACATTTTCCTCCATGACTGTATGTAGTAATTTGCGCAAGCTAATTGTTTTACTCCTGAACATCTGTCAAAACATGCCTTGCGTTTCATCATCAGTCAACCAGGTCCTGGTGGGGGCTGCCGGAAAACATTGCAACTTTTTGCCAAAAATTGTAGCAAAGGCTAACTGGACGTAATGCACGAACTGTCTGTCGTGTACGCCAGGATTGAGAATGAATTGAATTGTGAGTTATTGAGTGATGAACGATTTTTGATGACCTTTAAACTGTGAATGTGAAACTGTTGGTATTTAGTCTAGTAAGAGATAGATGATGTGGACTTGCATACTGGAAAAGTGTGTGCACCCCTGCTATACGTGTGCAACATACAAATATTTAGATCTTCGATGCTTATAGATCTTTGACGGCACCTGTGATTTGCAGCCGTGCTAGCAAAGCACCAACCTTCAGCTTGAGAGCACTGATGGAGAGCTCCATAGCTTGAGGAGACATTTTGAACTGACGGCTCTGGAAGAACACCTGGCATGGCTGAAGTACTGTGGCCACGCTGTTCACCCTCTTCTCCCTCAGGAAGGGACAGGCCACGACCTGAAAAGGACCGCAGACATGTTCATGAAACTCCAAAAGCAACGTTAGGGTGCAAAAACAACAAACCTTAAGGTCTTGGATTACGGCGGTCATTTGCGAGCTCTCCGCATCATATTTAAGGACTAATTCACAATCTGTGGTCATCACCAGGGCCGGGGCCTCTGCCCGCGTCAGGTCGGCCACAAACACGATCTCCGGGTTTCGTACCACCACGTTCATCTCCGTCTTTGACGTAGTTGCCGGAGCAGCAGCTGAGAGGAAGATAACATGCAAACATTCCGTTTAGGCTTTCCAACTATATTATTCTGGGGGACATTTCTACAAACCTAAGGACTGGGGGGTGCAACTTCACCTACTGCAAAAATCACTAATTGAAGATCCTCTATACATCAGGAGCGCGCTGCCATTTTGAGGACCTACTACAAAACGGTAGTCAGACATCCTCCACATAAAAAAAGTGTTCTGTTGTTTTTAAGGTCCTATTGCAAAAAACACCAATCAAAGATCCTCTATATGACAGGAGAGCTCTGCTGTTTAAGGACCTACTGCAAAAAAACCTAATCAAAGATTCTCTATATGACAGAAGAACCTACTGCAAAAAAAAACAATCAAAGGTCATCTATGTGACAAAAATGTATTTAAAAATTGACTGCAATAATGCGCTGTTTTAAAAGCACTTATAGTAAACGCAAATCAAAGAAACAAAATTGCTCTTAAAAGATCCTCAACATGAACGCTCTGCGGTACTTACTGTAAAAACACAAAGATCATCTCTGTTGACACGAGCTTTTGCAAAACACACGTCAAAGATCTAAACAACATCAGCGCTCTGCTATTTTTGAGGATCTACTGCAAAAACATGAAACAAAGACCCTCTGAATGACAGGAGCGCTCTGCTGTTTTAAAGGTGTCAAAACACTAGACAAACATTCTCTATATGGCAGGAGCACATCACTGTTCTTAGGGATGTACTGCAAAAACTTGAGTCAAAGATCCTCTACAAGACAGGGGCACTCTACCATTTTTAGGAACCTATTGCAAAAACATGAGACAAAGATCGTCTATGTGACAGGAGTGCTCTGTAGTTTGCACGGACCGCCACCGGTTGAGTAGCCGTTTGAGACGTACATGTATTGTTTCAACTCACCGGCTTCCTTGGATAGGGCAGGTGTGCTGTTCTTATCTCCCAATCCGGCGTTGCCCTTGGCTGGGGGCGCCTGAGCGAAGCCCTCCTTGGTGGCCTCCAGGAAGACGTTGGCCACCGTGAGGAGGAACTCCATACTGGCACACAGATACACGTCCTGCACCACCGTGTCCAAGGAGATGCCGTCACGACCCTGACGGTAGTTGACCTCCACCATCGTCTTCTTCTCTGCGCCGGGACGCAGGGCCATCATCCTGAAGTGGACGATGCGCAGGGTAACATGAAACAAAAGGATCTGAATTTACTACCACGTGCATTTTCTTTTTGGTGGCTGTTTCAATTTATGTAGGAAAAAGTTGGCCTCGCTAGTTGCTGTCGGAATCGGAAATTGAGAAATAGACAATATCGGCATACCGGACAATATCGGACCTCGTTTATTGGGGTTCATTGGTACCTGGCCCGACAGTTCATGGTTAGAGCAAAAAAATGTGTTTCTGACCTTCTCAATGTGGTTTTAAACAATATTAGAGCCCTCCACACCGAAAACAGCACCCCTATGGTCATTATTACACTCGCTCTACCCGATATAGCAGAGTGTGGCAGAAAATAAGCCATAAATGAGATTTGTGTTTGTGTGTGTTGCTGTAAATGTGTTCCAGTGCCAATATAAGATATTTCATTTGTATTTGAGTTCATTTAGCCATTTTTAGGCCAGAAAATACTTCATTTATGCACAAAATACAGAACATTTGCTTAAATATGCATATCATTGACTAATAACAGGCTGTATTTATTTATTTGTGTATATATTGGATATGCAAGCAGTAAAGCGCAAAGTGGCGAAGGATTACGGCATACTGGGGCATTTGCATGTCCAGTACCTTGAGCAGACGTTGTTGCTGCGTGGCCTCTTGTCATCCAGGAGGCAGGTGGAAAGTTGGGCCGAGGCCTTCATGGTGCTGTCGGAGAACATGGTGACGGAGGTGGACATGGTGTCCAGGGCAAAGGCGCCCAGCTTCAGCTGATCATCATGCGGATCCAAAAACAGAATCTGAAGAACAGGAACGCCGGGATCCCATTTAGATACATCGCATCTGTGTTGGAGGGCCTTTTCATAGAAGCGGATTACCTGATTGTCATTAGGCTGATACAAGTCCAGAGACATGGAGTCAAACTTGAAGTCGAATTTCATGGTGGTCTTCAGCTTGATGTTTTTCGGAGCTTCCACCACAGCTGCCGTCACCACTTTGTTGCCTACCATCCCAACATCGCCCCAAAGATTTTGTTTACTTGGACACTTGCCATGTAAACAGATTTCACTGAAAAGGTCCAGTATGTGTATCGGAAGACGGTGCTTCTCGTAAGCCCCACTGGGAACACGCCTGTAGCTTTAATGCTAATAGGCTCACGGGACACATATTATTACTATAACATTGCAATATTACACATCGTTAGTCACTTTGGTCTTCTGATAGGGGACCTTCAAGCTACTAGGTGGTCGTGGTCATTATTAGATCTGGACGTACTGCTGGCTCCTCCGGAGCTGAGGGACTTGTTGGGTTCGTCGTCGTCAGCAGTAGCCGGTGGAAGGGCGGGGGAGGCCACGTCAGAATTCTCTGCGAGATTCTCTGTTAGAGTCCTCAGGATAACGGTCATGTCATCCTGGCTGAGGTTCAACTGTTGGGAGAAGACGGAGAGGGTGGAAGCGTACCGATTTAACACCCAAGCTAAAAAGCCATGCGAGGAGGACGGGACGGGGCGAGACTCTCGGATCTGCAGGAATATTATCAAGCGGTTCAACTGAGATATAAAATCCTTTCTGTCTTCCAGTGGGAATAATTGAGAACCACTAGTGTAAACCAAACTACGTATACTGCAAAGCGTGAAAATACAACACATTGTGTAAAGTGTTATTGGAGATCATTAGATATACAAAAGCATAAAAAATCCAATGGACCAAATCAGTCAGTGAAGGTGTGGCGGTGCAACATAAAACAGGCTAGTAATAATAGAGAAAATCAAATAAATTGGTAAAAATAATAAAACTAAGAGCATGCAGAATAAAAACAGGCTGTGTTAAAGATATCTATACTAAACTTTGTATGTGCAAAACGCACATTCTTGCATGCAGAACAAAAACAAATCAGGGTAACGTGAACTTTTGTATTGTCGGTGTTATTTGGTAGCCTGAGTCTGATGGCAGAGTGGAAAAATCTGTTTTAAAAAGTGTATATTGCTTATGATAGCAACCAAATACGATAAAATGATTTAAAAAAAACAACACAATGTGGATAAGACTGAATTTTAAAAAGGTATTTGCATCTCGGATTCTACTTACAGTATTTTGAAAGCATATATAGAAAACTGGATTTACAATTTCATCTGAATTACTGTAATTTTTAGTGTATAAGACGCACCGGTATACGCATATATAAAAAGTATATATGGTTTTTTTTTAAACGTCTGTTGCAGGAGATCATCATCATACTTTCTGGCAGCAGACCTTCAAAAACATGTCCCTCTTAATGCACAGCATAGGACACGCATAACAAAATCATCAGGTTAGGGCAGACAAGTGGAGGCTCGGCTGGAGGACATCATCCACCTTCTTGAAGCAGCCCTCCCAAATCTTGTCTCTTGTAATGCACAGCATAGGAGACATACGATAAAATAACCAGATTAGGGCAGACAAGTGGCGGCTCGGCTGCAGGAGATCATCCATTTTCTCGCAGTAGACTGCCAAAATCTTGTCTCTTTCAATGCACAGCATAGGACACTTGGGACAAAAGTGGCGGTGTTGTTAGAGCGCAGCCCTTCTTTGGCAACAGGTCTGCAAAGCTCTCTGACACATTCTATTCAAACTTATTATTATTACAATCTACACCAATATCCATTATATTTATTAATCACAATTATCTTGTATGCATAAAAAATATATAAACTGTAAATCCAACAATTGGTTGTAATACATGACTGATGTGTTGATATATGATGATGTTGTAATAAGTAAGGTCACATTAGTATTGATAATATGTACAGTGTGTAACGCATTAATAATAATGCATATTGTACATGCGTGTGTAGGTGTAATATAATGTATAACATGCTGCATATTGTGTTAATATAACTGGCTTTAGGGGGTGGGTATAAATAAGTTTGTCTTCTTCCCACTCCTTTTCGAGCCAGATTGTTTTCTGTGTATATGACTATTTTGGTTATGTGTAAATATTCTACTGACAACAGGCGAAAAAGCAGGAAATGGGGAAAGGAGGACGGCCCTACAATGGATCAACGGACCGCCATAGTAGACGAAATCTACATAATGGAAAAGCGTACGACTGCAGGAGGCCCAATTCATGGCCAATATTTACATCCAATCAGCAGCAAAATAAATGATAAGGAACACCGGAATTGAAATATCGATAGAACTTCTTTTTTGTGACAAAAATGGTTACTTACATTCAAGGGCATAAGATGAGCTGCAATCACGATGTCAGCGATTTTGTGGTACCAGTCGGAAGAAAGATTTCTCTGAATTTTCAGGTCCAGGCAGACTGGCTTCAGCAGCTGGCTTTCGCCCAGGAAGTCTCCATTTATGAATGTGGTTCTGCACGCACACGCGCACACACACACACACACACAGCACCAATCACAACCCAATCATTTTGTCCTTGCAAAGCTAAAAAAAAACAAAAAATGCCAAACCTGTAAATCTTGAGATCAGTCAGCTTGACTTCCATGATGTCCACCACCGGCGGGACGTTGACTTTACTTTTATAAGGTTGCATGACAAAGTGGTTGTCCACAGACAGGAAGCCCAGGTCGGCCACCAGGACGTTGTTGGACGAGGAGGACTGGGGGAGGAAGATGATGGGCGCATTCAGGCGGACGTTGAGAGAGATCCGCGTGCTGCGACCTGACAGCTCCTTGACACCCGAGGCCGCCTTTTCAGCCGCATGCTGGGTCGCCTCGGCCACGGCCTCTTTGGCCTCCTGGAAGTTGTTTATGAATGCCTGCGCGGGAAACATTTCACAGTTTAAACAAGCGCAGACTTAACAATCGTGACCAAAGAGCCTTCGGTCTTACCAGTATGGAGGAGAGGAACTTGTTGAGAAAGATGACCTTGATGCACCCCACAGTCAGCGTGATGGAGGTGTCAACTTGAGACATGTCCATGTAGGCATCCCCCTCTGTTGCATTTGTGTAGTTGACCATCTGGAAGGAAAACACCTCCCTGTCTGCTATGGACACAGCCTTGGAGCATGGCCAGAAAACGTGAGACATAACATACACACAGGAATAGATGCTTGTGGTTGTATTCAAATGGTTGTACCTTCTTATATAAAGCATTTTCATCACAGTCAAAGATGGCAATGTTCTTCAGGTTGGCCACGACCTTCGTGTCTTTCTTCCTCATTAGGACCTCGGAAACAAGGCCTAGGCAGTTGGAAAAAAGACCATGAGATACAACAACTGTTGTATGACAATGTATGATACAACAACAAAAAAACAATATTTTTTACTTTTTTTTTTTAATAACTATGTTAAATTGCATGTAAATGAATAGCAATTTTGGAAAATATGGGCTATTTTATTCAAAAATATAACGTACAGTTAGAAATCCCACAATTTTTGCATGTTTATGCTCACTTTGCTTGACGGACCTTGAACGCAGCACACAGGTTTTGAATTTCTGAATTTCCTTTATAAATAAAATATTTTCATTGTTCCGTAAGAAAGAAAGAAAATGTGTTTACAACCTTCGAATACATTTTTTAACAATTTTAGAGCCCTCTACATTAAATAACACCCCTATAGTCACCTTTGTGATCAATTCTGAATGAAAAACTGGATTTATTGTTTTAAGAAACATGTTTTGTGTGGATGTCCGGAACGGACTAATTGGATTTACATTCTTTTCTATGGGAAAATTTGCTTTGTTAGAGTCCGTTTTGGTTTGAGCCAGACCTGCTGGAACAGATTAATGACGTTAACCAAGGCGCCACTGTAATATGGGACCTTTATTACCTTCAATGGTGATCTCGGAGATCCTGGATTCCTCTCTTCGAATGAAAACCTTCAGACTACGGAGGTCGGCTTTGACGTGCAGGTTGACTATGGCTGCTGTCTTTGGATTCTTGGTTGCTGGCAGAGCAAATGAAAAAAGTAGCAATGGGTATAGAAAACAAAACTATAAGATTAAAATTATTATAGGAAAATGTTTGAGAAGATGGACGTAATACTTTTCCTCTTGGCGACAGCAGATTCCTCCTTCTTCCCTTCCTCCTGCTCGTCGGTGTCATTGGCGGTGGGGAGCTCTTCCGGCTTTTCCACCTCCTTAGTGGAGGGGGGTGCAAGGTTGTTGAGGAAGTTCATGGTGTTGAGGAGCACTTCCGTGTGGAGATGAACATCCAAGGATGAGAACGTCACCTGACGGCGCACTGAATGTAAGTGCTTGTCAAAACAAAGCTTACGAGCCACAATTGCCTCACCGTGATGAGCTGCTCCGTGTTGTTGTGTAAGGACTCGAACTCGGGACCAGTCTTGTCAGCCTAAGAAAACAAACATGATCGTTACGGGAAGGGCTATTTGGAGAACACCACCATATGGGGAACAAATAGAAATATGTACTTTAATGTACTCCAAAGTGAGTAAGTCAACCTCCGTGTTGTCCAAAGTAGTGAGCAGCTGGACTGCCTTCTGTTCAGAATCTACGCAAGGCGACAGGCAGCGTCAAACTGGAAGCTTTTATCCAACAAACAAAGAGAGTGCCAAACACCTACCCACGTATTCGGGACACTTCAGGCATATCTCCTTGAGGTAAGTGAAGGACGTCATGTCAAAAGTTCGCACGTTCAGCTTGGTGCCCAAACCCTCCACGTCCAGGTGGAGCACCGTGATCTCTTTAGGTCCAGACAGGCGACACAGTTGGATAGAAAACTACAAAAAAAATAAAAAGATTGCTGTTTCGTGGTTGAACATGGTATTATATCCTTTATAATGTTAGTCTTTAAAAAAACGTGCATATTTAAGCAAATTATACATATTCAACTAATTTTAGCACAACTAATTTTCATTACTAATTTTAGCACTTCCAAGCATAAAATGCACAAAGTACGATTACAAGGTCTTCAAAAGACGGGCTATGAAGTGTAATACAGTATCTTGTGTGTGTGCGTTTAAGAAGCGAAGTGACGTGGTGTTAACTAGAGTGGACCGGTTAGCAGTGTAGAGAGCGGCTGACAGTAGCTCCTGTGTGACTGTTCACTGCATGTGTTCTCTGCTTGTTAATGTAGCCATCCAAGTGCATCGTGAGTCTCTATTTAACCACCAACAGCAGAAGTTGAGTAGAATTCTACACTGGTCTCTAGGTGTCAGTAATGTTACACTCTCAATACTTTTACAAACACGTGAGTCCATCGTGTCTTATTTATGTCTAAGACTGCTTATTTTCTGTTATTTCTACTGCGTAATATGAGTGTGAAGGTGAATGTAGGGGTGTTATTTCATGTCCCCCTGGCTCTTATAATGGTAAAAAAAAAAAAAAAAGTATTCATATGTAATTCTTGCAACTTTTTCTTGTTAGATTACATATTTTTTTTCTCCAAATAGTTTGACTTTAATCTTGTACAATTACTGCGGATTTTTCCACTTTCGCTGATGTTGTTTTTCTTATTAAATTCTATTTTTAGAACATTCAGGGTCAATAAAAAAAGTACTTTGGACATCCCTGAGCATAGAGCATTCCATTCCATTCCATTCCCTTCCTCTTATCCGGGTCCGGGTCGCGGGGGCAGCAGTCTCAGTAGGGAAGTCCAAACTTCTCCAGCTCCACCGGGAGGACACCAAGGCGTTCCCAGGCCAGCTGCGAGACATAGTCCCTCCAGCGTGTCCTAGGTCTTCCCGGGGGCCTTCTCCCGACTGGGCATGCCCGAAACACCTCACCAGGGAGGCGCCCGGGAGGCATCCGGACTAGATGCCCGAGCCACCTCAACTGGCTCCTCTCGATGTGAAGGAGCAGCGGCTCTACTCTGAGCTCCTCCCGGATGGCCGAGCTCCTCACCCTATCTCTTAGGGTGAGTCCAGCCACCCTACGAAGGAAACTCATTTCCGCCGCTTGTATCCGCGATCTCATTCTTTCGGTCATGACCCATAACTCATGACCATAGGTGAGGGTGGGAACGTAGATCGATCGGTAAACAGAGAGCTTTGCCTTCCGGCTCAGCTCTCTCTTCACCACGACGGTCCGGTACAGCGACCGCATTACTGCAGATGCTGCACCGATCCGTCTGTCGATCTCACGCTCCAACCTTCCCTCACTCGTGAACAAGAACCCGAGATACTTGAACTCCTCCACCTGAGGCAAGACCTCACTCCCAACCCGGAGGGTACAGTCCACCCGTTTCCGACTGAGAACCATGGCCTCGGATTTGGAGGTGCTGAGTCTCATCCCAGAAGCTTCACACTCAGCTGCAAACCGCTCCAGTAAACGCTGAAGGTCACAGCCTGATGAGGCCATAAGGACCACATCGTCTGCAAATAGCAGAGACGAGATCCTAAGGTCACCAAGCTGGACTCCCTCAACACCTTGACTGCGCCTAGAAATTCTGTCCATGAAGATTATGAACAGAATCGGTGACAAAGGGCAGCCTTGGCGGAGGCCAACGTTCACCGGAAACAAGCTCGACTTACTGCTGGCAATGCGAACCAGGCTCCTGCTTCGATTGTACAAGGACCGAATGGCACGTAGAAGCGGACCATCAATCCCGTACTCCCGGAGCACCCCCCACAGGACACCACGAGGGACACGGTCGAATGCCTTTTCCAGGTC
>QODF01000093.1:2059313-2092291 GCA_024372805.1 Oostethus manadensis | reverse complement strand
ATGGGGCTCTTTGGATGACCACATATGGCCCTCAGTTTCTAAACACCATAACATTTATTTATTTTAATGTAGTTTTTTCTTAAAATACATGTAACACATCTTGCTTTACAAAAGGAGTGTGATTTATTTGCCCGCGGCACAATCTACAAATACAATTTTACAAAAAATAAAGTCAAAATATTAGGAGAAAAAAGGTGACAATTTTGGAAAACTAGGTTGTGGAAAAGGTTATAATATTAGGAGAATAAAGGCAAAATATTTAAAGCAATAAAGTCATAATTATGAGAAAAGTTGAAAACAAATTGGAAAACAGCAGAAATTTAAAAAAATTGGTGTAATTTTACAAGTAGAAATTGACAATATGAAAAGAAAAAAGTCCAAATTTTACGAGAATAAACTTCACTAAACTAGTTCATTTTTATTTTTAAATGTTGCAATAATAAGAAACAAACAAAACAATAAAAAGTTGTAATTTTTGGAAGATTAGGTTGGTGGAAAATTAATTTGGGAGTAAAGTTAAAATATTGTGGGAATAAAGTCATAATATTACACATAAAAATATATGTTTAGCTTTTAGTTGTATTGACTTTTTTAAAAATAGGATATGGCTCTATCAAAAATACATTTGAGAATATGTGTCGTTTATGGCTGCTATAGCAGATACCGATGCACTTGCTGAAATATGAGCATTAAGGATTAATAACCCGCTTAAGCACAGAGTATATCCTATATGGACACATTAAGTATTAATACATGGAAACCAGAAATTACATCTGGCAACATTTCTGCTCACCTCACTGATTTCAAAAGTCAAGGCAAAGTCGGTCATGTTCTTCTGACACTCTTCCTGGGCCAGATTCTTCTTTCTGTTCAGGTCGCCGTAGCGCAGCGGCATGGGACTGTCGGGGAAGAACTGCTGCCCAGAGATGGGAGAGCTGGGAGCATCGTAGAACAGGTCCTCTTCAGACCCTGTGTAGACAAAACGAGTCGTTGTCGTGTGTGTGTGTGTGTGTGTGTGTGTGTGTGTGTACAGCGTGTGGATTGGAAGACAGAGGATGTCCCGTAGACGACAAACATCTGAAGCTCCTCACCCAGTGACGAGATGCTGATGGACTCGCACGACTCGAACAGGAGAGAGGAATGTTGTTCAGGTAAGGCCACATGTCTCCTGGAGACCAGCTGTGGTGTGTACTGCCTGGCCTGGGGAGGAAACCACACCGACTGAAAACACTGCTGAAGTTTGGGATTACTCATGTAGAGATCTCGTCTAGATACCTTGTCCCTTGCTGTGCTGCGCGTGGCAGGTTTCTTCTCCGGGAGCGGGATGCTGTCGATCAGCTCCAGGACATTGCGGAGTTTAATGTCCGAGATGCGAAGGGAAAGCAGGGGGAGTTCTCCTGATATCTTATATCTGCAACCGAGCAAATGCCGGAAGCTCGGTTTCAAGAACATGTATGTGCTTTTTTGGTTTTTAAACCTACACACTCACTTTGGCATGCGTGAGTCGGTGACTACCAAAGCCCGGCTGAACACCACTTTTAAATCCACTGGCTCCAAGATGTGGAGCGGGGACTGCTTCTGCACACGAGCCGTTCTCCAGTCGCCGTCTGGCACAACCAAAAAATAAAAATAAAATAGAGGTACAGTCGTTACAGACATGACGTGGAATAGAACACTAAAATAATTGCATAGCAACTTAACATGCAACAGCTAGCTAAGAAACATACAAGCACCAATACGGATGAAGAATAATAAACAACCATCTTAACTGCTTCCCATCATGCATTGCTGGGAAGCAGGCCGGCCACCACGCACTGTTGCCGGCCTGCTTCTGCAGGGCATTCAGCTGCAAAGACGGCCTGTGTCTACCGTAGGGAGCCTGCTTCCCAGCAAATCAAAGCAATGCATGATGGGAAGCAGTTAAGATAGTTGCTTATTAACACTCGTATCGTCTTGTACATTTCTTACCTACCTGTTAAGTTGCTGTGTGATGATTGTAGTGCTCTTTCTCTGATAACACCGACTCGTGTGCGCCAAAATATTCCATTTTATGACAATCTGGTTTTCTCTCTAAATTTAGTGTTTGCGGCTAAATTATGGTTGGTTATTTTTATCGCACCTGTTGTGAGATCACTTACAACACTTACAATAAATGTCTGTTTTGGCCGTCAATTACTGACACCTAGTGGCCAACGTAGAATACCACATTCACAATTAGAATGCCTTGTTTTTTGGTTCTTTTAGTTAGTCCATTTGACCATTCCCATGCTTGAAAACGCTAACTTTGGGCCAAAAAATGTGCACAATTTGCTTAAATACGCATTTTTTTACTCATAACAGGTCATATTGACTACAGCAAAGTTTATTATTAATTTATTAACAAAAACTGTTAATTTCCACCCTCTCATGTGCTTCAAATTGGTATTTAAAATAAAAAATAATATTTGTATAGTTCCTGTTTTAGGATTATTATTAAAACAATGTTGAGGCAATGTTGTGCATGCACCTGCTTTACTATACAGGAACTGCAGGTTGTTGAGATGGATGTCAAAGCTGTCATAGGCTCTCAACATGATGTCTTCTATTTTGCTGGAGCCCACTACGAGCTGGGGCAGATGCTTCTTGCTTTGACTGGACATCTACAAAGTCAAACACAAAAACTCACTTCTAAAGCCACCACCTAAAGCCTTTGCACAACTTTTTTTTTTGCTTCATTGTCATTTCCTTCAGGAAAACCACAATCTTGATGAATGCTGTCACAACAGGAAAGCCCAAACTCTCCCGACCCGCTGTAGAATTTTTGCTCTATTTGCTGCGTCCTTGCCTATTGCTTACCTGTAAGTGTCCAAGATCGAGCAGCATGATGTTCTGAGTGCCGTTGTAAAATCCAGTCTGTGGGATGATTATGTAAGAGGCCATCAGGTTCACGTTGAGGTCCAGAACCTTTTGTGTTTCTATCACGTACATTAGACCTAAAAAAAAATAGAGTTTTTTTTTGTTAAAAAAAGAGGCCGTTCTTTTTTTATAGGCAGCACATTCTAAAATTATAATTCAATAAAAACAGCAATTTTACAAGAATAAAGTCAAAATATTAAGAGAAAAAAAGTTGTAATCTAGTGACAAAAAGTCATATTTTTATGGGAATAATGTTTTCACAAATTAATGATTATTATCAATATTGGAATATTATGAGGACAAATAAGTAGAAAAAATAATATAAAAAAATATATATTTTTTTAAAGTTGTAGTATTATTAAAAACAAACCAAAAAAGAACAAAGTTGGATTTTTTTGGGAAAATTAGGACGCTAAAGTCAAAATATTTTGGGATTAAAATGAGAATTATACACCCCCCAAAAATTGGAAAATTAAAAAAAACTTTTTTTAAAATGAGGGAACCCCCCCCCCCGCAGTAATCTTACGAGAATATAAAATATTAGAGAAGAAAAAATGGAAAAAAATTGAGGAGAATAAAGTCATATGAGGGAAAATAATATTTGAGTTGCATAAAGTTCAAATATTAGAGGTAAAAAAATCTTTTTTAAAGCCATAATATCATGACAAACGTACATAAAGAATAAAGTGAATAATAATAAATAACAATAATAGGGAAAAGTTCTATTAAATGAGAACAATCAAAAATATTATGGGATGTCATAATTATGAGAAGAAAATCTACGGACCGGTGGCTGTTCGGTCTCGGAACTGCTCCAGTTTCATCAGCGTGGCGTTGGTGAGCTCGTCCAGCTGAAGGTCATCTGGAGGCATGAAGAACGCCGACATGGCGTTTACGGTTATCTGCGCACACAACAAACACATCCACATCAAGCTTTTTCACGCGTCATTCGGGATGGGGCGACCGGTCTGTGGACAGCGCTCACGGCGTCGTAGATGATCTCCAGCGGCTGCGATTCGGCACAGAAGCGCTGGTTGGCCTTTTCATCCAGGGGGTTGGTTTCAAAAAAAATGTTGAACAGCGGCCTTCCTGATCCCGTAGCCGCCGTGTTTGACAGGAGGGTGGGGGCGGGCCGGTCGCCGGCGAGACCCCTGACCTCGAAGAAGCTGACCTTGGCTGTGAATCTGTTGCAGAGGAGATAAAGATGTATTGCCGTGCAACTTTTACTCATGAGTCCTCAACATTCTGGATCACTCCTTTACATTTCGCTACTAAAGTATTACAAATGAGACAAACTTGAGGGCTTGCGCTCCAGATCGCTGCGTCAGGTCGGACATCAGCTCCCCAACGGTCAGCTTGACGATTTCCTTTTTGCCCTGGCTGTGCTTGAGTGAAATGCTCAGCTTTTCCATGTGGAAATTCACCTTCATGTCCTCAAACTGCAGCACAAAAAGGGGGCGTGGAGACTATTCAAAGGGAGGTTCAGGATGCATTCAACCATTTGTCTTTGTCACCAAAGAAATATATCACTACAATAATGTTGCATGAAAGTACTGTGGAACCTTGGTTAGCATACATTTCAGTTCATGTGAACACTCTTTTATTCAAACGTAACTCATGGCAAAACAAGAAGGTGGTGTCTGTATGCCTCATCGTGTCTTTTTGAACACTCACATCAAGAGTCACGACGTCAGTCAAGGTAAAAGTAACCCTAAATGTTTATTTATTCATTTGTTTCACCATTTGTGTGTTTTCATATGCATCTGGTATGGTATATAAAACTGTAATTGTAAAACCATCAAAACGTGTTAACATTTTTGGCTTTCTGGAACGAATTCGTTTTTTTAAATTTTTATTTATACATACACACACACACACACATATATATATATATATAAATATACACATACATACATATACACATACATAAATACACACACATATACACACACACACATGACATGACTCATGTGTACTTTTTGGATAATAGTGGGTAAATGGCCAGTCGTGTGCAGCATGAGGGTGCTGAGCAGGGAAGGGAATCAACCAATCAAAGCTTAAATCGTGTTGCCATAAGACACTCACATCCTTTGGAAAATTGGAATTTGCGGCATTCTCGCTGTATCCGATGGCAGTGTAGAGCTTTGCTTTTTCTTCGGCGGTTAACAGCTCATCAAAAGCTGTAAATGGAAAAAGGAACATGTAATATAACATATAATATAACATAAAATAATATAACATTATGTCATAACATAATACAGTCATCCCTCATAACATCACCGTAAAGGACTGTAAAGTTCATATATTATGAAAACATGTCCTCAAGAGCGCTCCTGTCCCACGCCCGGCCAGTACCTCCAGATTTGGCCTCCGCTTTTTGGGGCTCAGGCGAAGCTCCCCAGTTCCACATCCAGCTGAGCCAACCTTGAGTCTCCTCTTCTTCCATTTTCAAGCCCGGCCGAAAAATATGCAGCCCTGCCTTGCTTGCCTGTGTAGAAGTAAGATGCCCTGTGTAATACTACTACTACTACGTGTAATACTGTACTTCATACAATTGTTATGCAGCCATGTACGATATTTTAGTGACGATGCCCCTGGGATAAGGGCTTACTGTACCTCCACTTCAGCCTGCTGTCTTGCCAGTGTGATGTTAAAAATATCCATTTTTCTCTCGAGCTCCTGTGAACATAAGACACACGTAGAACAAGTACAGCAGAAATGCATGGACAGCTCAGTTGTCTTGTCCCAATTTAGCATCTGCATCCTTCACTTTGCTATACAGTACGTCCTCGCCTATTTTATTTCTTTTTATGGTGGGAAACGTATTCATTTGGTGGGGTTTTTTTCCATAAACAACCCCACCTCATTCAGTCAGGTCACAGTTTATATACAATCATGAAAACATAGGCGTTTATAGTTTATACCAGGCCCACCTCTAGCGACTTGCAGAGCTCCTCGCTGGGTTTCTTGCTCGTGATCTTGACCTTGTAGAACTCACGGTAGCGCTTCACTTTCCTGCGGTGCCGCTGAATGTGCCCCCATGACCACATTTGCAGTCGGGGCCTGACGTCCACCTCCAGGATACTCGTGAGGACGTACGTCCACCTTAAAAACAATTTTTTTTAAAGTAATAAAATAGCTTTGCAATCAGAATGAGTTAAACTCGGTCTCACCATACGTCGGCATTTTCGTGAACAAAGACATCAGGTCTGTACTTCCTGTATGGCAGGTTGCGAGACATCATGTCCACTGAGCCTAGTAGCTCCAGGATGCTGATGTACTGAGATAAATCAACACAGCCATTACTACAACGACTACTACCAAATACCACAGTGGCGTTGACAAGTTTAGATCTACACACCTGGGGTCTGTTAAGCTCAATAGCCACTTCGCTCAGATTGACAATGAGGTTCACTTTAGGGGACGAGAAGTCCACTTCAGACCTTGGATTCATGCAAAGTTTAGCGTCCGCCGAGATAGGACGAAAAACTGCGGCAGAAAAAAAAAAAAAGCGCTTAAAACCCCAAAGATGAACAATCCAAAAGTCATACAGTTTGGAAGTCAAAACAAAAAATTCCCCAGCAAGTATTTTAGAGGACTGACTCCAAAAGCATGTCTGGCTTGCTCACCACAGAAGCGTGCCGATTAAAAAAGGATGATAATAACCAAAGAACCAAAAAAGGAATTTACGATGACGTTGGAAAAAGGTCCGGTTTCTCGGTAGAATATGAGCAATATACAGCGGTGCCTCAGTTAGCGAGGTCCGACTCAAACCAAAACGGACTTTAACCAAAGCAAATCTTCCTATAGAAAATAATGTAATTACAATTAATCCGGTCCAGACACACAAATACATTAACAGAAAAAACATTTTTAAACAATGACTCTAATTCCATACAAGAGTGTAAGGGCCACACGAAAAAAATAGGAGATTTTGAGATTAAAAGTCGTAATTTTACAAGAATAAAGTCGTAATAATACATTTGACACAGGCCAAACGTCACAAGTCCCTTGTCTTTATAGCTGTCTCAGGCGATGCCTTTTACGACAAATTATTAAAATAATCCGACATTTTGAGAATAAGGTCGTGTATTTCCCGCAATGAAAAGTCGTGCATTGCTCTCTGCCGCAACATCTTTTTCGGACATGAACGAAAAACACAAGCGTTCGATATCACTCCTACTCCTCGCTAAACACGTTAGCACACTCTTGTGGGTTCTGCTGCCGGATAGACGCGCTGGGGCGGAGTCTGGACCCGACTGCTTGTCTCGCAGTGCCGATATCAGATTTCATGGAGGCGCATATAATCCGATACTTGTTCTTTGGTTTATATTAGCCTGATATGCCATATCAATAATGAATCGGGACTAGTGAATGAGTTTTAGCATGCTACTGAAGTAAAGAAGAGGTGAAAAACATCGTATAGAGTCTGGGCGGCCGTGCTTTCAGTCAAATAGCGATACTTGAATCGTGGTTGTGAAAACGGGGCTGACACTCACTGAAATCATGGCTGGTGTGAAGAGGGCGCTTTAGGTCCATGCTTCTCTGGAGACACACCTACGAATAGATAAAACACGCACAAAGGGAGTGCGCGTGTGTGTGTGTGTGTGTGTGTGTGTGAGAGACTCCAGGTAGGCCAACAATAAAAAAAATATAACCAACATGACTTACCAAGGCCTCATCTGGACTGTGATTGGAGAAGAGGACTGAGTTGACATTCCAGTAGGCAAAGAGTTTGTCTAGTTTAACCAACTGGAGAGGAAGGAAACGTGCAGGCGATTAGACGTGCCCCTCCTCATAACCGGTCCTGCACCATCAACGCCTGACGACAAGGACAGGCTTACCTTGTAGAAAAGCCTGGCATGCTCGTCCAAAAGACAGGGGTTCCACTTCTCATCAGAGGTCTACGGGGACAAGGAAATGTTAGCGTGTGATTGGCGGAAGAGGAAACGGGACGGAATGGACGTCACGTGACATCACCTGGAGGCTGAGGTTGCCCAGAGACACACCAAAGGACAAAGGACAACATGGATTGGTCACCTGAGGAGAAAGAACACATTTTGAATACTGTTAGGAATGGAATATTTTCCCCACTCTCTCTTGTAAAGGTACATAACAGAGAACTAACAGACGTTTCCTTTCACTTGGAACAAACACACCCAGTTTTAGTATGAGTCACCTTCCTGTGTCTTGCCTGACACAGGCTAGTCAGGTGGCCCTGGCTTTTTGAAACCGGATCGGACCAACACACCAACAAACACTAAACAGGAAGTTTCCCGACCATTGGGACCATTTCCACAGAAGCTTATGAGAAAGAGGAAGAGGAGCTAGGTTTCACTTTAGAGACCACTTGGACTCCGGACTGTGTCTGGGTGGCTGACCGTTCTCTCCAGCGCTGGCATTGCCGTGGCTAGTATTCACTCCAGTTAGAAGAAATTGGTGAGAGAAGTATAAAGAACCACGGTGGTCCCCACACTGGTAAAAGGGCCAGACCAAACAACACTCAGATGACTAACCCAGTTCTAGGGCGTTCTCGTACTGACCCAAATATAAGATCGTATTTCTTTTCCTGAATATGATCTACAGATTTATGCAAAAGCATCAGGGGGAGCCAAACAGCTGCTCCCCCAAAGCGAGTCAGAGGTTTTCTTCCTGTCACTCACACACTTGGTGGTTGTTAGCAAGGTAGCAAACAACAGAAAAGTAATGATGCAACTTTTAAAATGATGGTAGAGCTGTCCAAACAACTGTTTGTTTGTTTTTTCTAGAGAATTACGTTAGGGAAAAAGTTATATTATGGGAATTAAGTCAAAAATCTACAGGAATAAAGTTTACCAAGATTATTTAACAAAAAATATTTTTTAAATAAAAAAAAATACGGCAGAAATGGAAAAAAACAGCTGTAATTTTTAAAAGAATGGAGTAGAAATATTTTTAAAAAATAATGTAGAAAATAGATTTTCTCTTTGGAGAGAATAATATTCATTTTCTATGCCGCTTATCCTCATTAGGGTGGCGGGTATGCTGGAGCCTATCCCAGCTGGCTTTGGGCGGGAAGCGGGGTACATCCTGGACTGGTCGCCAGCCAATCACAGGGCACATATAGACAAAGAAATGCCCAACGGAGATTCGAACCCTCAACCTTCTGACTGTGAGGCTAATGTGCTACCCACTTGACCACCGTGCGGTCGGAAAAATAATAGTTTAGTTAAAATTACAGCCCAATAACTGAACAAAATTAAGTAGTAATTTTTTGAAAATTAGGTTAGGGAAAATTATATTATGGGAATTAAGTCAAACTATTAGGAGAATAAAGTAATATTATAAATATATTTTTTAAACATCTTTAAATAATGGAACAAAAACAAAACAAAATAAAGCAGTAATTTTTGGAAAATTAGGTAAGGGAAAATTTATATTACGGGAATTAGGTCAAAATATTATGATGATAAACTAATTAATAAGAATAAGCACATTTACCAACATAAAATTATATTTGGGAAAAAGCAGAAATTGGAAAAAAAACAGCTCTAAGAATGAAGTAAAAAATATATAAATATACATAAAATATATAATATTCTTAGGAGAGAGTTGTAATTTTATGAAAACAGATTTGTAATATTATAAGGGAAGATAATGTATCTCCACTATATTATATTTAGAAAATGATAAAAATGAGGGGAAAAAGCCAAGAACAAGTTGATACTGATATATGAAGCATATAAAAGTACATAAAAGTGTTGCTTTAAAATACCAACGCGGCCCTTTTTGCACCCTTTCATTTTCCACTGGGGGCTGCACACCGGAAAGTGATGCACGGGCCAGTTTGACTGGGCTAAAACCAGTGCAGGGTCGGTTCTCAGATAGCACGCTACGCTGGCTTTTTCCGAGAGCTTCATTTTCCCTCCAACGGAATCATCTGACGGGGGATACGTTTGAACTTTACGATAAGAAACCAGCGGCCTGAGCACTCACGTCATCCTCATAGCGAACGTGGATGTTGGAGATCTTCACTTGGAGATTTTTGATGACCTGAGTGACGAGCTTTTCCACAAAAGTGTCCTGCTTCTGGAGCAAAGGGTTCTCTGTCAAAGAAACACGACCCAAAAACATGACGTCCGACCAGCGTGCTTTTCGTTCAGGGTCTCGAACTCTTCTGGCACTCTCACCCTTTTCCGCCGCCTTCAGCTTTGTCTCCTCGATTCTCTGCAGCTCCCTCTGCCGTGCCTCCTGAAGCTGCTTCTCCTCCTTTTCCTCGTCATACTTGATACCTGCAGAGGTGCGTGGGCTACTTCTCTGATGCAATCTTCACAGTCACGCCGCACAACGGAGTACATGGCCCGCGTACTTACTTGCCGTCGGCACTATGAGCAGATAGACGCCATCCAGCGTGGCCTCCACCGATTGGGTGTAAAGGTTCTTCCACGGAATCTTGAGCTCCAGCCGTCCTGGCGAGATAAAATACGTCATGATCCTCCACAAGAAGACTTCACAGGTCCCAAGCTAAAATACCTCACCTATGTGTCCGGCTCTCACTTTAAAGGGGATGTCGAGTTGACTCTGTGACCAAACAAAACGACATGTTATAAGCATGTTATAAGCATGTTATAAGCATGTTTTTTGCTTTTTTGTACTTGCACCTACAGCGTGTGCGCAACTCACCAGGGCATTCTCCTTAATATCAAGATTTCTAAGAACGGCGTCACCTAGCACGTGAAAAAGAAACAAATCTTACATTCATGATTTCGACACAGCAGGACGGTTTTCTGTTTCTGCAGGAGGTCCTTAAAAAACAGAAGAGCGCTCCCAGAGAGTGCTCCTGTCTTTGACTAGCGTTTCTGCAGAAAGTTAACACAAATACATTTTATAATATATACTTAATTTTGGCGCAGCAGGTTATTGTCTCGCTGTGGGATGTTCCACGTTAACTTCCTGACGGAATCACCCATTTAGAGGATCTTTGATGAGCGGTTTTGGAGTAGCTGCTAAAGACAGCACAGCTCTCCTGTCATTAGACGAGATTAATTGACCTGCATTTCTGACGTCCCACGAACAGCATAATGCTCCTCTCACACAGATGATCTATGACTAGCGTTTTTACAGTAGGAAACAGAAGCGCGCTCCCGTCACATAGACGATCTTTGACCAGCGCTGTTTGCGACAAACTACTAAAACAACAGCGTGGTTCTCCTGCAATGCATTTTTAAGGTAAGTCCTAAAAAAACAGCATAGTGCTCCTGTCTTATAGCAGATCTTTGATGAGCAGTTTTGCAATCAGTCTTTAAAAGCAGCAGAGCGCTCCTGTCATTTGAAAGATCTATGACTAGAATTACTGTAGGAAGTGCTCCTGTCACATAGACAATCTTAGACTAGCGTTTTTTTAAGAATGGCCTAAAAACAGCACATTTCACCTTCCACATACAAAAACTATCATATAGAAAATTTTTGACAAGCTTTTTTGCAGGAAGTCCTCCCATAACGCCAACATGAAGGCACCAAACCGGCGCCTCACCCGTGCGGCAATTCCAGAGTAAAACAAGGTGCAGCCCCTCTCAAGGAATTTGGTTCCAGAAACCAAACTGTGGGTCGAGGTGAGAACAACTATGTCTTCCCCACCGGAGAACCGACGTTGCCAAGAAACACATATGGGGGCCCCACCAAAGGGACAAAAACATTGGTGTGAAAAACTATTTGCCCCCTTCCTGACTTTTCCTCACACTTAAATGTTTCTGCTCATAAAAAAGAGTTAACTATTAGTCAAAGAGAACATAATTGAAGACAAAATGATGACTGCCAAGACTTTTGGGAAAATATCTTGTGGACTGACGAGACAAAAGTAGAACTTTTTGGAAGGTGCGTGTCCCGTTTCATCTGGCGTAAAAGTAACACAGCATTTCATAGCAACAGTCAAATATGGTGGTGGTAGTGTGATGGTCTGGGCTTGTTTTGCTGCTTCAGGACCTGGAAGGCTTGCTGGGATAGATGGAAGCATGAATTCTACTGTCTACCAAAAAACCCTGAAGGAGAATGTCCGGCCATCTGTTGGTCAACTCAAGCTAAAGCCATCTTGGGTGCTGCAGCAGGACAATGACCCAAAACACACCAGCAAATCCACCTCTGAATGGCTCAAGAAAAACCAAATGAAGTCTTTGGAGTGGCCTAGTCAAAGTCCTGACCTGAATCCCATGGAGATGCTGTGGCATGACCTTAAGAAGGAGCTTCATGCTAGAAAAGCCTCAAATAAAGCTGAATGACAACAATTCTGCAAAAATGAGTGGGCCAAAATCCCTCCAGAGCGTGTAAAAGACTTGTTGCAAGTTATGGCAAACGTTTGATTGCAGTTATTGCTGCTAAGGGTGCCCAAGCAGTTATTAGGTGCAGGGGCAATGACTTTTTCACACAGGGCTATGTGGGTTTGGATTTTTTTTCCCCTAAATAATAAAAACAGTCATTTCAAAACTGCATTTTGTGTTTACTTGTGTTATCTTTGACTAATTTTAAAATGTGTTTGATGATCAGAAACATTTTGTGTGACAAACATGCAAAAGAATACAAAGTCAGGTACTGTATGTACCCAGCTCCTAGAATCACTGGGGCACTCGAACCCCTCCAACGGAATCGCTTAATTACGCAAGCACTTTGTTTGATAAGGTCCAAGAGGTTGGCCAACCAATCATTAATTCGACACATATGAAATCCATGGTTCTCAAAGTGGGGTAAGCGTGAATCCAGGGGTACGGCGATCGTAACGGGGGTACGTGAATAAAAACTGAAAACAATTTGCGCCTGACGCTCAGAATTACGAGCGCGCCTGAATGTCTCACGGTGAAGGGATCATTGTTCGCTGCTCTGTGTGCATCATAGGAACAAATAAATATTTTATTTCACACTTTGTGTATTATGAGTGTTGAATCTTGAAGCTTTGGTAAGCAACTGGTGGTGAGCATTGTTGTTGGTTGTCGCTTACGTATTTTTATTAGTTCTGCTACTGCTTTATCGTGATTGCCGACATTCCCCTTCCATTTGGTATTAAAATATTACGCAGCCAAAAAAGTGACGCACAAATGCGAGCCATTCAAACGACAGCAGTAGGATGATTATTAATATTATCAATTTATCCGTGCTCACGGCAAACTTGATGAAAATGTGACCATGCAAAATACACATTTTTGACCCGGAATTACAATAAAATCAGTCGACCAATTAATGATGTCCAATATTTGAAGTTAATGAAAGGAGCAGGTTTGCAAGTGTGCAGGAGTCAAAACTTCTATTTCACTGTTTGAGAAGCACCATAGAAAATGGCAGGATGGCTTGGGACAGCAAATAAGCCTAAAACCATCACAGAAAAGAAAGAGTTTTGTAATGTGAAACCCGCACGTCTTATTGGCACGACTTTCTGGAGACGTTCCCAAAACGAAGGGCGTGCCCGTCGACTTAATCGCTGCGAAAGTCGCACCAGTAAGGCCACATTCGGCGTCGCACTGGAAACGGGCGTTGACAAACGCACGTAGCCGTGAGAACGTCCGCAGGCTGACTCATTACAGCGAGCGACACAATTCGGCGCCGGTGTCCATGTCGCGCTGGACTCATTTGGTGGGTTTTTGCGAGCAGCAAACTGACACTGACAGCTGAAGGAGGTCCTCTCTCTGGCGCATGGCGGCTAACGTCAAGATTGACGTAGGCTAGCTAGCTGGCTAGCTTAGCCGCGTCGGGATAATAGTAAAAAAAACAACAGCGTGCTTTTTTTTACCTCCCCATATGCCGAGCTTCAGCTGCGAGCTGTCAAGGTTGACAACGTAGTCCCCCAGGAATCTGTTCAGGACGTCTACAACGACGCTTTCGAAGACCATTTTGGACCGCTTCTCATGTGCCGAACACCATGTTTACATTCGCAGCTCACGAGCGTTTTAGCCTTTTAGCCCCCCGCCCCTTCCTCTCCCGACGTCGCGTTACGTCACGCGGTGGGCGGGGTAAATCGACGTCACGACGTCAGTTCCGAGCGATGTCGCGGGCCGTAATTTATTACGCAGCTACTTCCGTTGCCATTAAAGTTGTTACACTATTACTTCCATATAAGCAAAGCAATGTATCCATTTGAATTCACGACTCGTCATAACACAAACACATCCAAGTGTAGGAAAGCGAGAGGCGCGCTACGCAGTGACGTAACCGTGACGTCACGGAGTAGCACAGCACTTAGCGTGTCATGTTTAGTATGTGACGTCACAATTTGTTTTTACTCTATTAGTAGCCGATGTGTCTGTAAGCTTGTCATACTGTTAGATTGTATTGTTATTGTGCATTTTACTGCAAATTTCAATAAAGCTTTTGTTAAAAGAAATAGTAGCAAATATGTCATAATCAAATCAACATTGTCTTCCACTTTTGTCCACAAGGGGGCGACACAAGTCTTCTTGGTCTCGATTTTAAACTGATGTCACTGAATTTTTAATGAGCAAATACAAATGACAGCAAATATATAACATGCACTATGTTTGTAATTCATCAATATAAAGTCTAAGTGGCTTTTTTAAGTCCCAAATTACATAAATGTAAAACCATATTAATTATTAAAACATACTTGAATTATTACATTTGAATAATTAACACTATTATATCAAATCGATTAGTTTATATATCGGATATAACTTTTACAATTTTTCGACATTTACCTCACAATGGATAGATCGTGATTTTGACGATATCACATTTTTTTAGTTGTGTTGAGTTGTGACATTCACTCATTCATTTATTTTCTATACTGCTTATGCTCATTGGGTTTGCGGGTATGCTGGAGCCTATCCCAGCGGGGTACACCCTGGACTGGTTGCCAGTCAATCGCAGGGCAGACATCCAACCATTCACACTCACATTCATACTTATGGACAATTTAGAGTCGTCAATTAACCTAACGTGCACGTTTTTGGAATGTGGGAGGAAACCAGAGTACTTGATAGACAGAACCCGTCTGATAGACTCCAAGAAGGCCGGGTACTCTGAACTGCAGTTCGGCGCCTACGCACAGACCACAGTCAGGACAGGAACGAAAACCACATTGCAACTCCTGTAGCCGAGGTTCGACTACCGGTCGTCCCCTTCTCTCCAGCACCCTGGAGTAGACTTTCCCAGGGAGGCTGAGGAGTGTGATCCCCCTATAGTTGGAACACACCCTCCGGTCACCCCTTCTAAAAATGGGGACCACCACCCCGGTCTGCCAGTCCAGAGGTACTGTTCCTGACTTCCATGCAATGTTGTAGAGGCGTGTCAACCAACACAGTCCCCCAANGCAATACACAGTCATGCGTTTTGGTATGAAAAATGCACCCGCCACTTTCCAACGCCCGATGCAATGTCTATTTAGTGATCTTCTCGTAATGTTTATCTAGACGACGTGGTGGTCTACTCTAGTGATCGGGAGAGCCACTTGCCCGGTCTTATGGTGAAACTGTGAACTCCAGATTGTCTTGTAATTGTATAATGAAGCATACAACACTTGGTAATATAAAGTGTTTTCAGGAACACGATGACATCCAGAGGTTTTGATTTCTTGGAAAGTACGTGCGGATGGTGGTGTGCCAGAAGTGTATGAAAGGCACGTTCTAATAAACAGGGGAGGCTTTTCCCCCTCAGCTACTGATGTGGTGCGTTCGGCGTCATTATTCTCCACCACGGTCTAAAAACAGCGTTTCAGCGTCTGGCCGACGCATCTCTCACCCTAAACCTACCCAAGCGTGAATTTGGAGAAGCTATTCTTACATACCTGGGGAAACAGGTACATCACGAGCAAGTCCGGCCGGTTGATGCTAAAGTTTGCGCGGCGGTGTATTTCCCTGTCCCCACCCCTCCACGCGAGCTGAGATGTTTCCTTGGCATGGCAGGCTGTTATTAAAAAAATGGCCGTCCCCCCGCGGTGTGTGGAATGAAGAAAGCGAGCGAGCATTTAAGTCTGCCAAATCTATCCTATACAGTGCTCCCGTACTTGCTGCGCCAGACTTTTCCAAACCTTTCAACCTGGACACCAATTCAACCAGTCCACTATTGAAAGGGAGACCTTAGCAATGCTCTTCAACGCTTTGAAGTATGTTGGCTGGTGTCCATGTGCTGTTACCGCGTTCCTGGGCCGCGTGTACATCAGCGGCCGGCGCCTGATGCGGCGGGCCCTCCTGGCGCTACAATCAAACACGAGAAGGGCCCTGACACATTGTCGCGTGGGTGAGGCCTGTCCTAAAAGTGATGGTTCCCACAGTACATGCGGGCAGATAGGATTGTATAGAATGGGCTTGCATTCTTATGGGAGGGGTGTTACGTCCCATAGCGGGTGTGGTTGTTTGGGTGCGTTTTCTCCGTTGCAGAGTGCTGACACACCTGTCCCAGGTGTGCTGGATTGCCAATCCGGCGGAGCTGGCATGAACGGAGGTAAACAGCAAGTGCTGACCCGCGCCTAAAGGACCGCGTGTGTGAGTCCCAACCTCAAGTGCTCTTTGCTGTGAGCTCAGCCTGTTCTGTTAGGATTGTGTATTTTCCGCCTGGTGGTTTAGAGAGGTGTACTCGCCCAGACCTTTTTCTGGTGAGTCTTTGCGTCTGCGTCATTGAAGATTTTGCTTCACTGGTTTTGAGGATGGCTTTTCGTTCCGCCCCCAGTTTTGTGGAGATAGTTATTGGTTGTTCGTTGACACTCAATTTGTCGTGAACTCTTTGACCTATCGATGAGTTCTTTTTCCCTGCCCGGTACTCTTATTCTTTACATTTTTGTTCGTCCCAAGTCCCTCTAGACCGCGTTTGGGACATACCAGACGTCATCTGAAATTCCCCTGAAATATTACAAAAATAATGATAGTGAAATTATCATCACAGGTGCTTGGAATAAGCAGTAATTATATTTGAAAAACTTATTTGCAAGAGTAAGTGAATATAAACGATGAAAAGCATCATTCATTTCTGGACGTTAAAGGCTAGTAAATCCCGGTGTTGTGTATCTAATAACCGTTAACGAAGCTGCGGGAATTACCGCAAGGTATGAAGGCCGAGCGAAAATGGTTCCAAAATTTGTCCTGGGGGATGAGGTTCGACTTCTGTACACGAAAAGTTGTCGCGTTGACTCTTTTGGCGGCATCTTGACGCCTGCCAGCGTCCTCCAGGGTACGGCGACGCCTTGATTGTAAGCGGTGTCGCCAGTAATAAGCACAGAAAACGCCAGTATGCGCTATAAACAAGCATGGACTTTGTTATGGGCTCGTCCCCACCTTTTCAAGCGTGTTTGATCAGCAAATGGGTGCGCTCTTAACTTCTTATCTGGTTTCTAGGTGACCAATCAACCATAAAGCAGTTCCCACAAATCTTGCCTGTGCGAGCGTAAAGCCCGCCTTGGACATTGTCACCTCAGGACATCTTCTGCTGGAAGTAGAGTGTCTGGGCATCTCGCGGGCTTGCTGGCCCTCCAGCAATGAAACTAAAGAGATGCTGTAGCCTGTTGCTGAAGCTGGCCGCCCTCCTGGGGTCGCTGTGGATGCTTTTCCTGC
Source organism: Oostethus manadensis (assembly GCA_024372805.1). Taxonomy (NCBI): domain Eukaryota; kingdom Metazoa; phylum Chordata; class Actinopteri; order Syngnathiformes; family Syngnathidae; genus Oostethus; species Oostethus manadensis. The sequence continues at coordinate 2,074,874 of QODF01000093.1, read as the reverse complement.
TCGCCGGCCCCAGGACGGGCTGGAATCCCGCCTCCTCTCTCAGGTACGGCTCGTTGGACTACACGGACGAGGACGACAACCCGGAGAAGGTTTGCAACTGCTCGGCCATCCTGCAGGGAGACCGGGAGGCGCTGGAGCAGGCCAAGTTGCTGACCATTAGTAAGGACTTCCGCAAAAAGGTCAACATCCCTGATGAGTTTTACACCAACGCTACTAAAGACTGCAGGTGTGTTCACATACATAATCACATCTCTACTTGTTTTCGTGCTCCAAAGGCAGCAACTGGAGAGGAACATGATCCTTTAAAACACGACTAATGATATGGAGTACATGAGAAAGTGGAAAGTTAACAAGTACGATTGTTCCTCATTTACAGTATTGCGGTTATTTGGTTCCACCAATCTTCTATGCCACTCACTGGAGTCTCAGGGGTATGCTGGAGCCTATCCCAACTGACCTTTGGGAAGAGGCGGGGTACACCCTGAACTGGTCACAAGTGAAAAATGTTTTTTAACATTGTTAGAGCTCTCCGGACATGAAATAACACCCCTAGAGTCACCTTTACAGTGGTTTTACCCAACATGGGTAGACATCCATCCATTCATTTTGGACAGAACCAATGTTGCACTAGCGGTTTACCTGTATCCACTGGCACGGCAAGTGTGTAGCCGATAATTTACAGCGCACGCAGAGACAGATAAAGCCGCCAGGACACCAGCTCGTGAAACTTCAAATGGACGTAATGGAAAACGCCATCAGGAGGTTGCTTACAGCCACAGCTGTTAGTACATATTTGGTGGTTATTCGCTTCTGTAGCTACGCTGGTTAGCTGAGTTGTAACAGAGGCAATGATTGGCGCATTTACGTAACTTTCCTTTGGTATTTGTCACGTGTGGGCTGTTGCAGGAAATTCAAGTCGAGCAGGAAATATATCACGTTCCCGTTAAGCCGGGAGGAGGAGAACTTCCCCCTGGCATATTCCATGGTGGTGCATCATAAGGTATGCCACTCATGCGTCATAACCGCAGCAATGCGAGAGACACTTGCAGACGTCCCACAAAAAGTGCACGTCGATCTAAAAGGTAGAGAATCTAAATGTAGATATCCATTCTAAACATAGTAAGCTGCAGCGGTAACGTACGAAGCTGTTTTTTGTGCCATTAAAAACTAATTGCAAACACGATATGTACCTGGGAGGCACGTCTTTTCTTGCTATTATTATTTTTTTAATTGTTGTTATTGTACTGCGCTTGCTGCATTGCGATTAAATTCCCGATCAGGATCTACGGTTACCATCACATTTTGCCATTATTGGCAGCCTCTTTTAGAGGCATCACAAAAACACAAGTGAATGTCCACAATTTGGAATTTATGATTTATAAATGGAATATTTTTGTAGTTAGAGGATAAAAGACATGTTTACGATACAATAAATGTTTTTTTTTTTACAATTATTAGAGCCCTCTAGACGTGAAATAACACTCCTACAGCCGCCACATTTACAATCATATTCTGCCTGATAATTCAAACCTGCAATAAAACCCTGCTGTTAGGTCTGGTGCTTGTGTGTCCCACCAAACATCACAGTACCATTAGTGACACCTAGTGACCAGTGTAGAATACTACATATCATTTGTGAATGCATCTTCTGGAAGCCTTATACTTGCATTTTACTTCATGTAGTCGTTTGCATGCTTTAAATGGGCAAAACTATGAAAAATTTGTTTAAATGTCCAAATTTTGACTAAAAATAGGACGTATGAAATTACAAAACTGTGACTTCTATTTATAGTTTTCAAAAAGTTGATAGAATGGCCTGAATTACTGTAATAAATTGTACATATTAAGAGTATTAGTAATTATAACATTGAAATACTGATTGAATCACCTAATGGGGAAACTTCATTGGTTTCATGAGCACGTTCTTAAATTAGATAACCTGGCTGGACAAGTGTGCTGCATGATGGGAAATGTAGGAGTTAAGTATTGATTCATAACTGCTTTCCCATCCAACAGGTGCAGAACTTTGAGCGTCTGCTGCGAGCCATCTACGCGCCTCAAAACATCTACTGCGTCCACGTGGACAAAAAAGCTTCAGCGTCCGTCCAGTCGGCCATCGCGTCTATCGCCTCCTGCTTCCCAAACGTCTTCCTGGCGAGCCGCTCCGAGAGCGTGATCTACGCCAGCTGGATTCGCGTCCAGGCCGACCTCAACTGCATGGCGGACCTGGTCAACGCCAGCGCCACGTGGAAGTACTTCATCAACCTGTGCGGACAGGACTTCCCTCTGAAGACCAACCTGGAGATGGTGCGGGCCCTCCGCTCGCTGAACGGCGCCAACAGCCTGGAGTCTGAGAAGATGCCCCAGCATAAGACGTGGAGGGTGGAGAGAGTTCACCAAATAGTTGATGGACAGTTCAAGGTATGGGTTTAAGCGACGGTGAAAGGAATATGTGGAATTCAACTTTTTAATCACAGTACGCTGTTCTTCGGAACAGTGTCCTGAAGGACCCATTTTCCTCAGGCTTTCAAAGAGAAATGATCAGAATCAGGCTTATTGGCCCACATGTGTTGCCACACTAGGAATTTGCTTCCAGTCAATATCACTCTCGGTTACAATAATAACAATAATAATAATAATAATAAGCGTACATAGTGGGGAAAAGGGGAATACTACCATATTATTATTAGGAATGAATTATGGTATTTACAATGTTGCAGGTTACAATACAATTTACAGTCTCATGTCTAAAGAGTATGGAGTGCAATTGCTCATGGGTACAAAATAGCAGGGGGGTGTTAGGAGTGCAATAGTTTGACAGCCAGGGCAAAGAAACTGATATTGAACATGGTTGTTATGGAGAGCAGTGCTCTGTATCGCCTACCGCAGAGATGTTGCTTGCCCTCTTAGCTCTGGACCTGCGCAGTTCCTCTAAGGAGGGCAGGCTGGCGTCAAGGATTTTCTCTGCAGACCAGATTGTCCGTGGCAGTCTACTCTTGTCCAGTTTGGTAGCGGAGCCAAACCAAACTGTGATGGAGGAGCAGAGAACAGACTGTACTGTGGCTTTGTAGAAGGTCGTTAGCAGTTCCTAAGGCAGGTTGAACTTCTTGAGCAGTCTCAAAAAGTACATCCTCTGCTGTGCCTTCTTCCGGATCGTGTCTATGTGAAGGGACCACTTCAGGTCCCGGGAGATGGTGGAGCCCAGGAACTTGAAGGAGTCAACAGTGTTGTTGAGGATTGTGAGGAGGGATAGAAGGTGGGGTGACCGTCTGAAGTCCAATATCATTTCCATAGTTTTAAACGGGTTTAGTTCTAGGTTATTGTGACCGCACCAGGATACCAGCTGATCCACGTCGCTTCTATACGCAGTTTCATCACCGTCACTGATGAGGCCAACGACAGTGGTGTCATCTGCAAATTTCAGCAGTTTCACAGCTGGGTGGCCTGAAGTGCAGTCATTTGTGTAGAGGGAGAAAAGCAAAGGGAACGGGACACACACCTGGGGGGCACCAATGCTGATGGACTGGGAACTGGACATGGTGCTCCCCAGCCTCACCTGCTGCCTCGTGTCAGTCAGGAAGCTGTTGATCCACTGACAGATGGAGGGGGACACAGTGAGTTGGGTGAGCTTTAGAAAGAGGATGTCCGGGTCTATGGTTTTAAAGGCAGACCTAAAGTCCATGAACAGGATCCTGGCATATGTCCCTGCAGAGTCGAGGTGCATGTTTACTGCATCCTCAACACACCTGTTTGGCCGGTAGGCAAACTGCAGGAGATCCAGCAGTGCGCCTGTGATGCCTTTCAGGTGCACCGACACCAGTCTCTCTAGGGTTTTCATGACCACAGATGTTAAGGCCACCGGTCTGTAGTCCTTCAGTCCTGTAATGGTGTTTTTTGGGGGGGACTGGGACAATGGTGGACCGTTGTAGGCATGATGGGACTTCACACCGCTCTAGTGATCTGTTGAAGACCCGAGTGAAGATGGGTGTCAGCTCTTCCGTGCAGGCTTTCCCACGTTGAATTCATTTAAGAACCCTTGGTTTAAATAGCTGACAGCAACTGGGACTACATCCTAGGGCTGCATGAGTGCATACAACACTGGGGGAGTTGCGGTTGATGGAGGGAAATGTATATTCCGACATGCACTGTGACAGTGTGAGAATGTGGCTGTGAAATTGGGCCGCACGGAAGTTCTCAACATGATACCAATCGACCCCGACCGAACTGACTACACTATCCTTTGCCCAGATTACGCACTTTCAGGCATAAAATGACAAAATGAACTCAAATCCAAAGCAGAAGAAGCGTTCTAATTGTGAATGTAGTCTTCTACATTGGCCACTAGGTGTAACTGTTTGGTGAGCCATGCACCGGATTTGTCATAAAGGCTCCCTAGGGAACACATTTACTCTGACACTGCTGGAGCAGGCGTTTTTGTTTTAAGGGGCGTATTTACTCTTATTTTCTTGACTGTATGGGGTAATACGAGTGTAAAGTCATTTAAAATACACAGTATTGTAATGTACTGTAATGAAGGAAGTACCCTGTCCAGCAAAAACAAAGAACTGCTAGTGTATGTTAATTGTCTAATATGTCTTATTTTCCATCCATCCGTCCATTTTCTTCCGCTTATCCGAGGTTGGGTCACGGGGGCAGCAACCTAAGCAGGGAAGCCCAGAGGTCCCTCTCCCCGGCCACTTCGTCTAGCTCTTCCCAGCGGATGCCCAGGACAGCTGAGAGACATAGTCTCTCCAACGTGTCCTGGGTCTTCCCCGAGGCCTCCTACCGGTTGGACGTGCCCTGAACACCTCCCCAGGAAGGCGTCCGGGAGCCATCCTAACCAGATGCCCGAGCCACCTCATCTGACTCCTCTCAATGCGGAGGAGCAGCGGTTCTACTCCGAGTCTCTCCCGGATGACAGTGCTTCTCACCCTATTTCTAAGGGAGAGCCCAGCCACCCTGCGGAGAAAACTCATTTCGGCCGTTGTACCCGCGATCTTGTCCTTTCGGTCACTGCCCAAAGCTCATGACCATAGGTGAGGGTAGGAACGTAGATCGACCGGTAAATTGAGAGCTTTGCCTTTTGGCTCAGCTCTCTCACCACAACAGATCGGTGCAGAGTCCGCATCACTGCAGATGCCGCACCAATCCGCCTGTCCATCTCACGTTCCATCCTTCCATCACTTGTGAACAAGACCCTGATGTGCTTAAACTCCTCCACTTGAGGCAGGACCTCATAACCCGACTTGGAAAAGGCACTCCACCATTTCCCGGGCGAGAACCATGGACTCGGACTTGGAGGTGCTGATTCTCATTCCAGCTGCTTCACACTCAGCTGCGAACCGATCCAGTGAGAGTTGAAGGTCACTGCTCGATGAAGCCAACAGGACCACATCATCTGCAAAAAGCAGAGATCGAATCCTGCGACCACCAAACTGAAACCCCTTAACGCCCTGGCTGCGCTTAGAAATTCTGTCCATGAAAGTAGTGAACAGAATCGGTGACAAAGGGCAGCCCTGGCGGAGTCCAACCCTCACTGGAAACGGGTCCAACTTATTGCCGGCAATGCGAACCAAACTCTGACACCGGTCATACAGGGAACGAACCGCCTGGATTAGGTGGTCCGATACCTCATATTCACGGAGCACTCCCCACAGTATTCCCCAAGGAATACAGAATGCCTTTTCCAAGTCAACAAAACACATGTAGACTGGTTGGGCAAACTCCCATGCACCCTCAAGGACCCTGCCGAGAGTATAGAGTTGGTCCACAGTTCCACGACCAGGACAAATACCACACTGCTCCTCCTGAATCCGAGATTCGACTATCCGGCGGATCCTCCTCTCCAGAACCCCTGAATAGACCTTACCGGGAAGGCTGAAAAGTGTGATCCCACGATAGTTAGAACACACCCTCCGGTCCCCTTTCTTGAAAAGCGGGACCACCACCCCGGTCTGCCAGTCCAGGGGCACCAACCCCGACGTCCACGCAATACTGCAGAGTCGTGTCAACCAAGACACGCCCACAGCATCCAGGGCCTTAAGGAACTCCGGGCGAATCTCATCCACCCCCGGGGCCTTGCCACCAAGGAGATTTTTGACCAGCTCGGTGACCTCAGCCCCAGAGATAGGCGAACCCGACTCAGAGTCCCCAGGCACTGCTTCCATGTTGGAAGGAGTGTCGGTGGGATTGAGGAGGTCTTCAAAGTATTCCCTCCACCGGTCCACAACATCTCGAGTCGAGTTCAGCAGCACACCGTCCCCACCACACACGGTGTTGACTGTGCACTGCTTCCCCCCCTGAGACGGCGGATGGTTGTCCAGAATCTGTTTGAAGCCATCCGAAGGTCGTTTTTCAAGGACTCTCCAAACTCCTCCCATGTCCGGGTTTTTGCCTCAGCGACCGCCAGAGCTGCAGACCAGACCGCTTGGCCTTCCGGTACCTGTCAGCTGCATCCAGAGTCCCATGGGCCAAGACGGCCTGATAGGACTCTTTCTTCAGCTTGACGGCATCCCTCACCACTGGTGTCCACCAACGGGTTCTGGGATTACCGCAACGACAGGCACCGACCACCTTACGGCCACAGCTCCGATCGGCCACATTGACAATGGAGGCACGAAACATCGCCCACTTGGATTCAATGTCCACTGCCTCCCTCGGAACATGATCAAAGCTCTCCCGTAGGTGGGAGTTGAAACTCCTTCTGACAGGGGACTCTGCCAGGCGTTCCTAGCAAACCATCACAATGCGTTTGGGTCTGCCAGGTCTGACCGGCATTCTCCCCCACCATCGAAACCAACTCACCACCAAGTGGTGATCAGTTGACAGCTCCGCCCCTCTCCTCACCCGAGTGTTCAAAACATGTGGTCGCAAGTCCGATGACACAACCACAAAGTCAATCATCGAACTGTGGCCCAGGGTGTCCTGGTGCCAGGTGCACATGTGGACACCCTTATGCCTGAACATGGTGTTTGTTATAGACAATCCGTGACGAGCACAGAAGTCCAATAACAAGACACAGCTCCGGTTAAGATCAAGGGGGCCATTCCTCCCAATCACACCTCTCCAGGTCTCACTGTCTTTGCCAACATGAGCGTTGAAGTCACCCAGCAGAACAAGGGAATCCCCTGAGGGACCACTCTCTAGTACTTCCTCTAAGGACTCCAAAAAGGGCGGGTATTCTGAACTGCCGTTTGGCGCATAACCGCAAACAACAGTCAGGACCCGTCCCCCCACCCAAAGGCGTAGGAAAACTACCCTCTCGTTTGCTGGGTTAAACTCCAACGTGCAGGCTTGGAGCCGGGGGGCAACAAGAATTGCCACGCCTGCTTGTCGCTTCTTATTGCCGGCAACACCAGAGTGGAATGAAGTCCAGCCCCTCTCAAGAGGACTGGTTCCAGAGCCTTTGCCGTGCGTTGAGGTGAGTCCGACTATATCTAGCCGGAATTTCTCCATCTCACCCACCAGCTCAGGCTCCTTCCCCGCCAGAGAGGTGGCATTCCACGTACCAACAACTAGCTTCTGTAGTCGAGGATCGGAACGCCATGGCCACTGCCTCCGGCCGCCACCCAGCTCTCTTTGCACCCGACCCCTTTGGCCCCTCCCACGAGTGGTGAGCTCATGGGAGGGGTGACCCACGTTACCTTTTCGGGCGAGGGAAAACGAAGTCCAATTGTATTATTCATCATGAGAGTCTTTTGAGCCACTCGTTGTCTGGTCCCTCCCCTAGGACCTGTTTGTCATGGGTGACCCTACCAGGGGCATGACATCCCCCGACAACTTAGCTCCTAGGATCATTGGGACACGCAAACTCCTCCACCACGATAAGATGGTGACTCAGGGAGGAGTGTCTTATTTTCCTCAATTATATCTACTATACTGGGTATGCAAAAGTAAAGGTGACTATGGGGTTGTTAATTCATAACTTGAGGGCTCTAATAATGCTTAAAACCAACAGAAATTCTCATCTCTTATCTTATTCAAAACTGAAGGGGTTCTTGCTCTGCGCGCGTCACCTACCCACAAAGTTTTAAATTGAGTAGTCCAAAAGAATCAGTGTTTTCGTTCCACTAAGTTCCACTGTAGTCATGCGTGAAGTGCCACTGACTTTCATGTTCCTTTCCCAGGATGTGGGAAAACTAAAGGATCCGCCGCCCTTCAACTTCACAATTCTCTCCGGCAACGCCTACATCGTGGTTAGCCGAGGATATATCAGAAGCGTCCTGGAGGACAAACGCATCCAAGCTCTGAAGGCCTGGGCCCAGGACACCTACAGCCCCGACGAGTTCCTGTGGGCGACCATTCAAAGGATCCCCGGCGTCCCCGGCTCCACGTGGACACACTCCAAGTACGACATGAGCGACATGAACGCCATAGCCCGGCTAGTGAAGTGGCAAGGGCACGAGGGCGCACGGGCCTCGTCGGATGCCGTGTACCCGGAGTGTCAGGGCAGCCACATGAGGGGCATATGTGTTTATGGCGCCGGAGACCTGCAGTGGATGCTGCAGCATCATCACCTGTTTGCGAACAAGTTTGACACCGACTTGGACTCTGTGGCTGTCTACTGTTTGGAAAAGTACCTGAGGCAAAAAGCTCTGGCTGCCGTACCGTACATTTTAGGTTTTTCTACTTCATAGTAGTCCTGTTATCCAGGTCATCAATTCACAGCTGTTACTGTAAATGCTCTAAACACAGACGGGGTGCTTGTTTACCACACCGCATAGAGGACGGGTTTTAATTGAAATCAGGCCATAACTCGAGAGAAACGCTAAAACTTATTATACTCAACATTCCATTTTAAGTTTAATAATAATTTGGAGTGCATGAAAGAATGGAAAGGAAAGCATAGCTCTCTTTGACCATATGCGGATTACCAGTTACAGTGGTGTTTGCCCTCTTCCTGACTTCTGACAAACAGAACATCATAGAGACAGGAAAATAGGGTGGTGGTAGTGTGATGGTCTGGGGATGTTTTGCTGCGTCTCATCAGACTCATCCAAGAGCTCACAAAAGACCCCACAGCAACATCCAAACATCTACATGCCTCACTTGCCTCAGTTAAGGTCAGTGTTCATGACGCCACCATAAGAAAGACACTAGCAGAGAACCAAAACCACTGCTGAAGTAAAAGAACACTAAGTGTTGTCTCAGTAATTTCATGAGAACATCTTGGTGACGCCCAAGATCTTTGGGAAAATACTGGTCTGGAAAGACAAAAGGTGTTCCATTACATCTGGTGTAAAAGTTATGTAATATGTAGTGGTAAAATATGGTGGTGGCAGTGTGACGGTTTTACTGCTTCAGGACCTGGAAGACTTGCTGTGAGAAACAGAAGCATGAATTCTGCTGTAAATAATTCTAGAATGTCCGGCCATCGTGAAACTTGGGTTGTGAAGCAGGACAATGATCCAAAACACACCAGCAAGTCCACCTCTGAATGGCTGAAGAAAAACCAAATGAAGACCTTGGAGTCTGACCTGAATCCTATTGAGATGCTGTGACGTGATCTTAAAAAGGCTTCATGCTGGAAAAACCTCCAATGTGACTGAATGACAACAATTCTGCAAAATTCCTCCGCAGCGCTGCAAGAGACTCACTGCAAGTTCTGGCAAACCCTTGCCGGTGATTGTTGCTTCTAAGGGTGGGTAACCAGTAATAATCCATGCTTTATAATCCACAATAATCCCAAAATACATGGCCCTGTGTGGAAAAGTGATTTGAAATGTGAAAAAGTGACATTCTTCTTCAGGATTTTTTGCTTTCATGCTTCCTTTCATCACAGCAAGTCTTCCAAGGTTCTGAAGCAGCAAACCAGCCCAGACTATCGCACTACCGCCACCATATTCTAACTGTTGCTATGATGTTTTTTCTGAAATGTGGCGATACTTTTACGCCAGGTATAATGGGACCCACACCTTCCACGGAGTACGTTTAAAAACTGCATTTTGTGTGCAGTTGTGTCCTCATTAACTAATAATTTAATTTGTTTGATGATCTGAAACATTCGAGTTTGACAAAAAACACTTTTTCACACCACTGTATGTTACACCACAAAGCAGCAACTCAAGGACTGTTTACAATTTAATTCAAACAGAAGTAGAAACAAACCATTCTAATGCCTGCACTGGAGAAAGCAATTAGTGGTCACCAAAGGTTTACAAAAGGTCCAATCGGGCTCCAAAGAGGAACTCAGTTCTGATATCTTTCATGACTTTATTGCGTTGTTAGTATGTTGGGCACCAGCCCATCTCAGTCGGACCGCTAACCGCTCCTCAGACGGAGATTAAAATGGTGACATATTTACGAATATGCGTTTGTGTGTGCAGGAAAGCCATGAGAACAAAACGTATTTGCATCGTGCGCCATGTTTCATTAGGTCTTGTTCATTGCAGAGGGAAAATATTCCATTCCTAACACTGACCACTCATGATACCGCTACTGAGATGAATGTTTTTTGACCTGAGACTAATTAGAGACTTACGAATAAATTGGGTCGAGGTGTTAATTGGAGCGTTTACGATTGTTTGTAAGAATATATTTTTAAAAAGGCAAGACAAATCGTTGTGAGGGAATGCGTCAAGGAAGAAACATTTGATGCTTGTGACCCAAATGTGGATTCTGTACAGTCAGCCCTCGCGATATCATGACTGCGGGATCGCTCCCTCGCTATTTCATATTTGAACCGAAACTCATTAATAAAAAAAATGCGGTTTGATTATGATTTACTATTAGTCAAAACATAGTGAGACACAAGTGTATGTAATATTCTTGTCACTAGATGGCAGTAATGACAAAACATATGAAAACATACTTTACCTTACATTACCACCATTACCTTAAGTAGCCATGGCAAGTCTGACATGATTTCCTCCAGGAAAAACAAGGAACTGCTAACATTTGAGTCTTATCTTATTCATGTCTCATTTTCTCAGCTTATACCTACTTTTTATGGGTAATTGGGTGATCATAGGGGTGTTATTTCATGTCTAGAGGGCTCTAATGGGAAAAAAAATCGTATTCAGAACAGGTTTTTTATGCCATAACTACAAAAATATTGCATTTATAAATATAAATAAACGATGGACGACTGTACATCCATTACATATTTGATCGTGTCTCCCAACCCTATAACCACCAGCTGTTACTTATTACGACTTTAAGCTACACATGTCACTTTTCTGTATGTACACAGCCACTTGTAACTGTCGAAAATATACACAGAAGCTAAGCAGTTTGGTCTTAGTTTTTTATTGTTTATGTTCTCAGTGTAGAAATTAAATATTAAAACAGTCAGGAGGATGACCTGTGTGTGTGTTTTTTTTTTTTTTTCCTTTTTTTTGTATTCGTCTTGGAACAAGCAGTTACAAAGTAAGACGTGGAGGAACAAATACAAGTACTTCTTTCCGATATTCCATCCGTCTATACCCGTCTCGCGCACGCACACACAAAGCATGCACAAGCCACCGCAGAGACATCCGAGTGCTATGATGCTACCTTAATGACCTCGCAGGTTCACAGTGATGGGGAGATTAACTGTTGACCGACAGCAGCAACTTGTTTACGTTTGTACAGTACAGTCATGTCGCGTATGCGTGTAAACTCAGACTCCACTCTGTTGAATGGTCCAGAATGTTAATAGTGCATAAGAGCGGGTCATGATTATTTATTAGTCACGTGGGAGACGGACAAAGCCAGAAATACCAACAAATGGATTCCAATGAGCGCTTTTCTCCTCGATGCTGGCCGTGTGAATGCGGCACTTTGTTATTATTGTTATTTTTTGTTTACCGTCGCCAGTCCGTTCATGCTAAGAGGCCCACTCCTGTTGGTCACGTCCATTTGTCAAACGGCCAAACTCCGCTTCCTGTCAGCCCTGCGAGAAGAGGAAACAGTGTAAAGGAGTCTCGAGGATAACGGGAAGGAACATTATAAGGCCGCAACAGAAGGTAGGCGTGCACACACTATTGACGGTTACCACAAAAATCCTGCACAATTCTGGTAGATATCCATTGTATTACTTGATTACTGTCATAGGGATGCTCCGCTCCGCCCGGCCATCAGTCAGAATCGGCTGATATCCATAAAAAATAGCGTGATCGGCACATGCCGATGAATGCCTGCGCAGCCCGCGGCGACTCTTTTGTGCAGTGTGCCGTTTTGCCTTAACTAACGTCCTCCCACTTTCCTTCAAAACTGCTAACACATGCCAGGAAAAATACCTGGCGAGGGTCAAACGGCAGCGAACGCGGCCATGGGGCTAACATTCACTCGTATGCGTGTCACAGTCGGCTAAGCTAAAGGGGACTTTTTACACTCATTTTCCGGCCTTTGTATTGAGTTGCGGACTCCTGTAGGGCAGATACACATGATAACCCACACAGAAAGCTTCCTGGATCTTCCAGACTCTGCGTCTTTTCCTGCAGTGTTTCCTGCCTCCCGCCCAAACAATCTGTAATTCACTCTAGCTATCCTCCAGGCACACCTCACGCTGAGCCCACTCCACTCCGGACCTCTTCCAAACCCCACGTCCTAATTCTGGCGGTATAGGAGTTAATATTAAATGGTGAGTCATCTTTTGAAATGTCAGCCTTTACCAGCTATTAGCAGCTCCAGACATGGTAAAATTTGCATGCATGCAGCTAACACTCCCTCTCTGTATACACACTCTATTACGCAACAATTGTCCCATTACTTACACAAAATAAACAGTTAGGACACTGATAAGTTGTTACTTACTGCTTGCTCTTCAGACTCTCCAACACGACCGAGTCACGTCGGAAAGGCGTCAGACATCAGCAACAGTTTAGCGGATAGTCCAGCTATGTACCGCTAACCAAAATTAGCTTTCCCTCACAGCCGAACAAACATTTCCTGGGAGCCATTGCTCAACATTGCCCATATAAAGAAATATAAAGAAATTCAGATAGATTGGTTTTAAGCGGTGGGGATGGGTGGTCTCAAGTAGACCCAGAAAATCAAACTCTTCTTACAGATTTTGTCCAATTTCTGCCAAATTTTACCTGCAAGAACGAGACAGAAAGCTAACTCCAAATTCTGAAAAACTTTGAGTTTGCATAATCGGGTGTAGGAGGAGGATGGTGGCAAAGTTTGGGGGTTTTCTTCACCTGAACCGCAGAGAAGACACGACGTTAATTGGAACCAAGCGGGCGATAATTTCCCACGCTTTATGTATACCGTCCCAACTTACTTTTTAATTTCAATAATAATTTGGAGTGCATGAGAAAGTGTAACCACGTGGTCATTCATCAACACAGAGGCAACACAACCAATGTTTTGCTGTGGTGGTAAGGACCAAACTTTAAGTTTATTGCCTGGCAAGTTTAACATGTATGGGTTTTCTTGCCAACAGCTGAGTAGCCGTTCTGACATTTTAAAGCGCATGTGGAGGTAAATAAACGTGCTGGGTGCTAACCATTCAGAATGCTTCAAATGCTGCAGCTACATTTCTGAATTAGTAAGAATAAAGTCAGGAAGTCGCCTACAGCCACAGCTGCAATGTTTTGCGCACAGGCTAATTAGAGACCCACCGCCGCTTATTTGCTTTTGTAGACCACGTACCAGATGACTAACTTCAGGAGACTTGAGGTGCTAGTTTGAGAATTTACTAATGATGTGCCGAGCGATACAGAAATACCGATGATTCTGATACCAGCTCTAAAATCGTAAACAAAGCCAAGTGTGAGTTGCAAAAAAAGTTTTCATTCTTATAGAAGTTCTTCATCATTAATCACTTCAATGGTTTTATCATTTTACTTTTTTCTTGTTTAAAATACCGTTTTCACATCATTTATATGATTTTGTCCGGATTGTTCTGTTGTTTATTAGCGTAGCTATGCTGTACGTCAGGGTTAAAATTAAAAGAAAATTATTAATAAATTAATAAATAAAATTTATATTAATTACAAATTAAAAATGAGGTAATATTATTACTATGATGAATTGTTATAAAATTTAAATTGAACATTCATTTTAATTAATATTTCGTTTAATCAATCAATTAATTTAATTTATTTTATAATTTACGATATGATACTATAAAATTGACCAGATCGGTAATACCGGTGATACCAGCCTGAATTTTACTGAGTATATGATCAGAAACAGAATCAGTGGTATCGCACATGACTACACATACAAGCGTGCAGTACTGTGGAGAAGAGTGAGGCCTCGTTTACTTACTTGCCTGCCGTTTCCTTTAAGTCTGTGTCCAGTCTAGTGCAGCGTTGCAACGTAGGACAGAGAAGAGACAGCGATGAGATGCAAACACGTGAAGAGGGGGCAGTTTGGGGGTGGGAACGACCTAATTGTGGGTCACAGAAATGAAGGGAGTGAAAGGGCAGCGGGAGTGGGTGCTTGAATGGGGGAGAAAGTGGTTCCAAATGAGGCAGGAAGCAAAGCAAAGCCAGTTAGATGGAAAAAATAACCCAGAAACTTGACGTTACTGTTGCCACCATATCAAACAACTGGACCTGAAAGCAACAGCTTCAAAATGAGAATAACTACTTTGTTCTTCTTTAATACTGAGGGAGATAAAGTCACATGATTTAATTCTAACTGCTGCTCATCTCCCCTAAATGAGTCAAAAAAATCGTACGGTCGTCCTGTTTATTGTGGTTGATTGGTCCCCAGACCCGACTGCGTTAAATGAATTTTTCCCGATATAGAATCGAAAGTCAATAAATAACAATACTTTCCTAGTTAGAGCATTAGAAAACGGGTTTGTGGCTTTCTAAATATGATTTTTAACATTGGAGCTCTGTAGACATGAAATAACACCCCTATAATCACCTTTACACTTCTATTATTCATTGTTTACACCACATTGCAACTCTTATGCTGCAGGGGCTCGAAGCAGCTGCTGGCAAGCTAACAGTCTTTAGTTTGTTTTCTTCTAACCACTTACTTCTTAACATACCACTTCCACGCGGGATCTTCTCACTCTATAAAGCGGACATGTCATTGCTGACATTAAGGTAATGTCTCAATTTTTTGTGTCATTACCACTGCCTAGTGACCAGAACACTACATAATATATTTTTTTATGTTTGGACTAATATTAGACCATAGTCCGTCCCTGAATCACCACCTTGTCGTGGTGGAGGGGTTTGAGTCCCCGAGTGATGCTAGGAGCTATGTTGTCGGGGGCTTTATGCCCCTGGTAGGGTCTCCCAAGGCAAACAGGTTCTAGGTGACGGGCCAGACTAAGAGTGATTTAGAAGACCCGTGTGAAAAAACACAGGAGGAGTGACCGCACCTCGTCCGGACGTGGGATACCGGGGCCTCACCCTGGAGCCAGGCCTGGGGGAGGGGCTCGCAGGCGAGCGCCTGGTGGCCAGGCCTTCACCCATGGGGCCTGGCCGGGCCCGAAGAAGCCACACGGGAACTCCCCCCCCGCAGACCCACCACTTGCAGGGGCAAGCATAAGGGTCCGGTGCTTTGTAATTTGGGCAGTGGTCGAGGGCGGGTGTCCGGGCGACCTGGTCTTCGGCGGCCAAATCTGGTTCTTGGGACATGGAATGTCACTTCTCTGGTGGGGAAGGA
>QODF01000093.1:1971628-2057982 GCA_024372805.1 Oostethus manadensis | reverse complement strand
GCCCCGGGAAAGACCTAGGACACGCTGGAGGGACTATGTCTCACAGCTGGCCTGGGAACGCCTTGGTGTCCTCCCGGCGGAGCTGGAAGAGGTCGCCGGAGACCGGGAAGTCTGGACTTCCCTACTGAAACTTCCCTACTTTTTTTGAGTCGGCTATGAATCTCGCAGTCAGATCATATGAAGAAGTCATGTGATCAAGACTGTACCATTCTGAATACATGGGGGTCCTCACAACTGCAGCTGAGCATATATTTTTACATAGAAAGTCTTTGCTTTAGTTGTAAATACCTTATTTTGATACAAATTCTAGCTCACTTGTGTTGATAAAGAATTGAAAATGCCGTGTGTGTTTAACAGAAGACTTACTTAAGATGGCGTCGCATACACGTAGCATAGCCCACAGCGTCTCTTCCCGATTTGCAGTTTTGTTGTTTTTTTGCTCGTATCCGATCTCGACGAGCTTTTGGATATTGCTTTTCGTAGGTCAACAATCATCATCATCAAACTTCAGCTCGTCCCTGAGAACTCCAGAGTACCAGAGTCTGCACAAGTCCTTGCAGTCGGCATGAAGAACGTAAACAAATGCGAGGAAGCATTTTCCACACCAACACGCGGCCATTTTTTTATAAAACGGAGGCGTTATGTATTTTCACCGAGACATGACTCGACAGCGGAGTACTGAGCTAGAGCTAGATGGAAAGGCGGCTGAAACCGACAAGACCAGAGGTAAAGAACTGCGTTGTGTCACTAAAAATAATAAAAGGTACAGCTCATATCTTTTCATTCCAGTAGTCGTGCATATTATGACTGTCGCCGTTTGATAAAACGCAATATTGTGCACCAAATACCGAAACATGCTGGTGGGCTGCGAATGACAGTGGCAGGTTGACAGCCACACTGCATATTAGCGAGGCCAGGGTGGGGTTTAGAGAAACAAAGATTAGTAACTTTTTTGGGGGGTGACACTTAATATGTTTTTTTTTTACCTCATTCATGCAAATGTTTGTGTAGCCCTCTCGTGGTCATACCTTGCAGGGCAGAGTGAGACATGTATGAGGGGTTCCGATTGCTTGTTGCTGGGTCATACCATGAATTATTAGGCCACGGCCAATGTCACGGCGGCGGCCGACAGAGGCAAACGTGCAGCTGCGTGCGAACGCTCCAAACGCGGAAATGATCCAAAACCACAAACACGGTAAAACAAATGCAACGGGAAAGTGCTGCAAATAAAAACATGCTGCTATCATATCTGTGTTTGGAGTGTTTTAACATTGCGGGACCTTATTTACCCAATTCTGTACATACACCGGCACCATCTAATGACATCCAATACAAAAATAATAATAAATACAATAATAAAAAAAATTGTATCATAATTTCCAGTGCGTAAGCCGCTAGTTTTTTCTTAACCCCTGCGACTTAGGCAGCAATAAGGCTAATTTATGGCCATGTTCTGATCATGTGAGTTTTCCTATACTTTGGAAATAATGGTTATCATTTAAATACCGTGCCGCTCGCAAACCAGTGAGGAAGTGGTACCTCTTTCTTTGCTGTTCGGGAACTCATGACGAGCTTGTCAACCCGTCGGAAATCACAGGAAGTTATTACTCAATTAAAATGATCACACAGCAACTTGACACGCAAAAGGTAGGTTAGAAATATACAAGTGTATAATAAAAACAACTATCTTCACTGCTTCCCATCATGCACTGCCTCCCAGCAAAGCAAAGCTGCTTGCAGTTCACTCAGCTGCAATGACGCCCCGTGTCCAGCGGAGGAACTCCCGCCACAGCCGAATGGGAAGCAATGCACGATGGGAAGTTGTTTATTATTCTACACTCTTATCGGCACTTGTCTTCTATAGTTTTAGCTACCTTTGTTGTGTGTGGTGTGTGTGCGTTTTCTTCCTCGACACCGTGAGCTACCTGTTCCTCGTGTGCGCTACGCTGTAGTATGCCATTGTATGACATGGACATGTGCGGCCTATAAACTTTAAATATCTTCAAATCTGTTTTTCTCTCTAAATTTAGTGGGTGCGGCTTAGAACCGTGGGTGCGTCCTACACACCGGAAATTACGGTACATTCGATACACAGCTCAGCAGGCGTAGCCGTGGAAGTGTCTAATGTTCGCGTGCATTTTCTGGCTAACTTACTTGACAATGCTGGGTGGAATGTGGACGTACTCCATGGGGATGATCTCTCCGAGCTCCTGCAGACTACTCACATACTTGATCTTACTGCTGAACTTTGAGCTGAAGAAAAACACAAAGAACATTTATTTATATTGAGTAGACATTGGTACTCTCTATGGATGTACAGCAAATGGTCAAATTAACGATTCTATTTAATTAACAGTGCGGTCTCCTGTGGTCGCAAAATGCTGGATGAGCAATTTGCCGCTTATCTCTATTACAACATTGGTTCTGTTGCCTCTGTGTTGTACAGTACACTTGAGAGCTTCATTTTCCTTTCCAATTTCTCGTGCACTCCAAATGATTTTTTAAATTCAAATAATATTTGTGAGTTGTTGCATTTTTTGCAGAAGTATCAGCCTTGGACAGTTTGCTTCAATGCAAGTGTCTGAGCATAAGCTCTTGAGACCTTATGAAGGGTCTGGTGATGCCCAGCAATGTTCTTATAAACCAGGATGGATGAACAATGACGAACATCTTCAGGTTCTTCTTCAGTCTGCAGGAGAAAACATAAGACATATGAACACTTTTCCTCAATTTTACTTTGCAGATCCATGGCAATGCAACAAATCCACACTTGTGCACATCTTACCTCCTGTCAATCATTTGGTAGCATTTCTTCATCCACGTGAAGCCAGGCATTCTCCTGCGAGGCGTGGCACCATTCAGGTAGACGATCATGTAGTCTTCTGCTACCATGAGCTCCAAGGTGCTTATTACATACCTTGGAAGGCAGAAATTTGTGCATAGAAAATCAATACTGCTACACAAGCAGTTCTATAGTATGGTCTCCTCACAATATACATTAGCGTTCAAAATAATAGCAGTCCAATGTGACTAACCACATGAAGTACTGTTATAAGTACTTTTTTATTGCTACATGGCAAACAAGTTACCAGTAGGTGCAGTAGATTCTCAGAAAACAAACAAGACCCAGCATTCATGATATGCACGCTCTTAAGGCTGTGCAATTGGCCAACTAGTTGTAAGGGATGTTCCAAAAAATAGCAGTGTGGCATTCAATCGGTGATCAACGTAGTGAAAAAACAGCAGAGAATCAGGTGGCCCCTATTTAGGGATGAAAGCAGCACTTGTTGAACATCATTTCTCTTTGAAAGCCTGAGGAAAAGGAATGGTTCCAGACATTCTTCAGAAGAACAGCGTACTTTCATTAAAAAGTAAATGGAGAGGGGAAAACTTATGAAGTGGTTCAAAACATTTTTGGCTGTTTGGGTAAAATGATCTCCAATGCCTTAAAATGGAGAACAAAACCAGAGCGGCGGGATGATCAAAGACAGTCTGGATTTACCTGTAAGTACTGGGACAGTTAGAAGACTTCTTTGTGAAGCTAATCTAAAGTACCAAGGCATGTGTAGAAGCAGTTACAATTTGCCAAAGAACACATCAATTGGCCTAAAGAGAAATGGAGGAAAATTTTGTGGACTGGTGAGTAAAATTGTTCTTTTTGGGTCCAAGGGCCGCCGACGGTTTGTGAGACGACCCCCAAACTCTGAATTGAAGCCACAGTACGCAGTGAAGACAGTGAAGCATCATGATATGGGCATGTTTCTCCTACTATTTATCCCATAGCAGGGATCATGGATGAGTTTGCATATGTCCAAATACTTAAAGAGGTCATGTTGCCTTATGCTGAAGAGGACATGCCCTTGAAATGGCTGCTTCAACAAGACCATCACCCCAAACACACTAGGAAACCAGCAACGTCTTGGTTCCAAACCAATTATGGAGGGGCCAGCCCAATCCCGGACCTTAATCCAATGGAGAACTTGTGGGGTGACATCAAAAATATATGCCACGCAGATAAGAAGCAGTTATAAAAATTCATTATTAGTTTGGTGATCCACAGGATTGCCAAATCCTAGAAACAAAAAAGTGTGTACAAAATAGTTCTGAGTTTGTAAAGTCAAAAACAGACACTGCTATTTCTTTTTGAACACGCCCCTTTCAGCTAATTGGCCAATTTCACAGCCTTAAGAGCGTGCATATCATGAATGCCGAGTCTTGTTTGTTTTGTGAGAATCTACTGCACCTACTGGTAACTTGTTTGCCATGTAGCAATAAAAGTATACAATACCAGTGATTGATCTGGTTGGTCACATTGCACTGCTATTTTAAGTAAGTGAAAGTAACTTGTCATAGTCATGTCTGATTTGTTCCTCTTCAGTTTTAGTTAGATTCTTATTCCTGATTGGAATGATCAACTATTGGAACTTGCTGTGGTCCTTCCTTTTCCTCTCGGCTTATCCCTGCTTATCCCAGGCGTCGCCGCAGCGAATCATCTTCGCATGTCTTGATTGCCAGGGCAAAATTCAACCCTTTAGCCAATACTTCCTTCTCCGGTTGGTAAGATACTGTGTAGTTTCTCATTGGTCGAGTTTGTGATGCAGAGATATTGCGTCTCGGTTGTTATTTCTGAAACTTTCTTGTCTGTCCTGCTTTGGTTTTGTTGTGTTGAGCAAGTTGGGCGAGTCTCACACTCCCTCAGGCAAAATTGTTTGTAAGTTGAGGAGTATTTCATCTAACGTTGCCCTTAGGCTTTCAATGGTAAAATAGACTTGTCTTATTCACTCATTCATGAGGTGTTTTTGTGCCGTTTCCAGGATTTTGTCTGTCCCGTAGCCCTTCATGGTGGAACATAGGGGTAGGGTAGGCTTCTGGGTATGAAGCTGTTTGAGATGTTTATGTTTCAAACTGTTTGGTAGTTTTGAGATGTTTGGGGTGTAATGGAAATCTCAGGGTCCTAGGCAATTTCCAGTGCTTGCCTAGTGGTTAGTCCGCCCCTGACTGTTAAGTGCATTTACTGTATTTTAAGTGCAGCTTTACTTACAGAAACAGGTTTTCCATGACATAGTGGTAGTTGTCACAGTCACTGTCTGGCAGGAAGCAGGCCGCAAACACAATGATGGCATTCTGTTCAGCGTAATAACCTGACGTACGCAAACACAAACACACGTCAGCGTCCTTTATAACACATATAAAGAGGCGGGAAGTGTGTCTTCACCCCCATGGGAGACGACTCTCTTGTAAGCCTCAATGCACTTCATGTCAATGCGATGCTCCTGCTCTCCAATCACAACGCTTCTCCACAGTCGGCCATCATCTGCTCCACCGCCTGCTGCCACGCTGGACCCCTCGGAGTCCCCTGGTGGACGAATAAAGGAATTACATCAGACAATGTCACGCTAGTACATGTCTTTTTTTTTTTGTCTTGTCCAGCATCATAACAGCTGAATGGGTGTCAAGCTGCCTTTAAATGCTGAGCAAAATGTCTTTGCCAAAGGGAAACCTTATAATCCAAATGAGTCTCCCTTGACATTTGACTGCGTTTATTATGAATTTTGTTGCGCCACATTTCGATGTCGGACCTGACCTGAAAAGGGACGGGTGGGGGGTGGGGTGGGGGATATAAGAAAGGGTGCAGAAGAACCTAACAAACATATTTCAACCATATTATAAACAACCATGATAATCACATTTTCAGCAACAACCAGAATAGCCACAGAGCAAAATGAGCAAAAATACAGGGGAAAAAAAATAAAATAGTAATAATGATGATTATACTAATATACATATACATACATATATATATATACATATATATATATATACACACATACATATATATATATACACATACATACATACACATATATACATACATACATACATATGTATGTATATATGTATATATGCCCCCTTCCTGACATTTTATTCTTTTGCATGTTTGTCACACTTAAATGTTTCTGCTCTTGGGTGCTGCAGCAGGACAATGACCCAAAACACACCAGCAAATCCACCTCTGAATGGCTGAAGAAAAACAAAATGAAGACGTCGGAGTGGCCTAGTCAAAGTCCTGACCTGAATCCCCATTGAGATGCTGTGGCATGACCTTAAGAAGTCGCTTCATGCTAGAAAAGCCTCAAGTAAAGCTGAATTACAACAATTCTGCAAAGATGAGTGGGCCAAAATTCCTCCAGAGCGTGTAAAAGACTTGTTGCAAGTTATGGCAAACGTTTGATTGCAGTTATTGCTGCTAAGGGTGCCCAAGCAGTTTTTAGGTGCTGGGGCAATTACTTTTTCACACAGGACTACGTGGGTTTGGATTTTTTTCTCCCTAAATAATAAAAACATTCATTTCAAAACTGCATTTTGTGTTTACTTGCGTTATCTTTGACTAATATTAAAATGTCTTTGATGATCAGAAACATTTTGTGTGACAAAAGAATAAAAAGTCAAATACTTTTTCACACCACTGTACATACACACATACAGTGTGCATATATATTTATACACATATACATGCATATGTACTAATAATGATAAACATACAAGAAAAACAAGGAGAAAAGAAACAACTTCTTGAACAATGACCTTCCAGATGACACGTGCAACAAATCTACATTACTCTGCAGTGACAAGATAACTGCATCAGAGTGAAACAGAGAATGAGGAGATGTTCATGGTGAACACAGCCATGCATCCCAAACCACACTCCCTCCAAAAGCGAGGGTCCGACTAGGAAGACGCCGGAGCACGGCCCCCCAGCAGGCTCCCTACAGAGGGGAAGGCCCGACCCCGCCACCCTCAAGAGGCAACCGCGAGTCCACCCCAACCCCAGTGCTCACACACCCCAGCCCCAGTACCCACCCCAAACCCTGTTCCTCCACTCACACATGCCAACACACATACATCCACACACCTACATTTACACATATGCACCTGGATGTGCCACCCCCCACCAATGCAGCGAGCAGCACCACCGCGAGCTCCCTCGAGACACGGGGCCATACCCCGATACCCGGCCGCCAAGAATCCCACAGACACGGCACACGAACACAGGCACGCAAGCAGGCACTTACGCACTCCTCCCAGCACTGCTGCCGACTGACCCCCCCCTGCCACACCCACATGGAGCACACGCACTCCCCAAGATCCTATGTGCTTGTTTTCAGGGAGTGGGGGGATGAGGGTGCGAGGGATAGTGATACTCGTCTTCTGGAAGGGAAATTATATATTTTTTTCCCTCCCAGAGGACGAGCCATTGGGCAATAGGCACCCGTTTCCCGGGACCCACCGCGGGGAAGGGGCCGGCACGAGGCGAGGCCATCCATAGGCCCCGCACGCCCAGCGACCGCAGTTCGGGGACAGCCTCACCCAGATGTCACACACTAGCCAACAGGCGCACCACTGTATGAGATTCCGGCGGCCCACACCACCCGAACACCACCACCGCCATCCCCACCCCGTATCCAAGAGGAACCCGGGCAACGCACCACACCACACTCTAGTACATGTCTAATGCGTCTCACCGTGTGTGTTAAACTCCTCATCGGACGTGTCCAGCTCCTCTAAGTTGACATCCAGGTCGTCGCCGGTGTCCAGAGCCTCGTCCTCTTCCTCCGTGTCCAAGGCGTCTTCCGAGAGCAGGGAACCTTCGCTGCGCTCCAGCGATAAGTTCATGGGCGGAGCTGCCAGCTTCCGTCTTTGACTGGAGCCGGCCGACACATCTGCAGACGAGGGAGGATCTGCCGCAAGGAAGTGAAGTTGAAAATCACACCTTAGTACCTATACAACGTAAATGCTCCAATTAATTCCAAGTAACAGCTGAGTCTCCTATAGCAGCCGGGTCTACAAAGACATCCAATGACACAGACATTACCAGCTGTGGCCTTCTATCAACTATTAATGTCAGTAGATGATGACAATTTGGCAGCTTTATCTACCTCTGCATGCGCTTTCAAATGCTGGGTGCGCTACTCAGTTGTTGTGTCACACTTGCCTGACTGTTGTTTACAAAGAACTTAACACCCATATCAATGCCTGCAATGCTCCTTACCGCTATTACAACATTGGTTCTGTTGCTGCGGTGTTGTACAAATCTGTTAGAAAATATAGTAATAAATGACCACATGGTCTTTCACGTTCTCGTGCTGTCCAAATTCTTTTTAAAAGTTAAAAATGACTTTGTTATATGAGTTTTACATTTCAGAAATAACAGCGTCTCTCCAATGATGATGATGTTTGATTATTGGCTCATAGATTACATAGACCTTCAGTAAATGGGATTGGGGCTAGAAACTACAAACGAAAGCTAGCCTTTTGGCTAATTCTGGCATACTGACAGAAATGTTTATTAATATGGATTGTCCCTGCAAATAAATAAATAATGACAACCATAGAACAGGAAATAGACCATAACACCACATTGGAAAGGGTCTGGCTGCTCAGTTACAATATAGTACAGTATAATATAAGTCATGATGCTACTCAGGAGATGCTAACCTGCTTTTTAAGTAAAGTAACAGATAATGCGACTGTATTGCTCTGCAAACACCTTTTATTGAATGTATTTTATTTTTCATTCAACTGTGGTTAACTTGTATGTGTTAAGGGTGTTAAAGGATGTTATGCTGGAGACAGCAATGTACACTCAACTGTGATAAATGTGTTGATTTACCTTCCCTGTTCTCGGTGTCCTCCACTTCCTCGCTGGAGGTCCTCCCCATCATCATCATCACCGCTGCTGCGCCATCCTCGTGATGAGAGCTGCGCACACAATCATGATCCAGGACTGAAAGGACGATCACCGTGAGCACGCCGGCCACGAACATTCACAATATGACCAAGTAAAAGCCAAAAAACATTATCCAGCCATTTGTCTTTCTACTTTTTGTCTTGCTTTTTGAACACAAAGCGAGTCAGGCGCGCACGTGTGGGACGGGGGAACAATGCTGAACACTGTTGCCCCCTCCCCCCCTTCCCTCTCCCAGCAAGGGGCGATGCACGAGATTATAAACATCCAAAAGTGTCTTATTTGCACACCTACCTTAGCTCTCCAGCCACAGCACCAACCAGCTGCTCTACCACTTGGTCACATGACCACGTATGTATGTACGTGAGCACACAAACACACACACACCCACACTAGAACACAAAGAAAGACAGGGGAGGGTTGTGTACCCCAAAGAGGGGGCGGTTCATGGGAATTACAAAGTGGGGCCAAAGCGTCCCATGATACAAGGAGCCATCATTAAGCCGCTGCACAGTACACACACACACACACACACACAAACGTGGGAATTCTTTTGGCGTGAATAACCCAGTTTATTAAATATTTATAGCCCAGTTTATAAATAACTGGGCTAAATAAGCGCTAGAGAAACAGAGTACACGTTGTCAACGTGCAATCAAACTGACCGTGACATCAGGAAGTGGGCGTATCCCTCCGCCACATACCGAGCGTGATCCTGCCTGTCAGGCTGCTCGTATTGGCCGCAGCGAGGTTCAGAGTAGCTCTCTGGACGCTCTGTCGGCGTGGGGGCGCCCGTTGTGAACTCCGCGTAGACGTCGGAAGCACTCCGTCTGAGGTCGCCGCCTTCCGGCTTTTCAGTCCTAGTGGGCACATACACACCTTGTAAGAGAGCGCGGGGTTGGGGGGGTTGCTGCTTCCATTTGCTACGGCGGGACTACAGCTGCAGCGAGGCAGAAAATGCACATTTAATGAGGCATAAGTAAGTGAGGCATTAATCAGAGAGGGATCCGGATTGCAGCTAATTTGATATCTAAACATTGAGACAACTTCCACCAAAGTGCAATCAAGCAGCTCTCTAGGAATGTCATGTTATAAATTTGGGAAGTTGTTAAGAAGAACTTAGGAACTAGGAAGAACTATCTCAACCACCACCGGAAAGTGTAGTGGTTCACTCAGTTGACTTTCATACAACCGTCATGAGTTCAGTTACCGCTCACTGACGATGCATCCCTTTTTCTATACCGCTTGAGCTGGAGCCTATCCTAAGCGGGGTACACCCTCGACTAATCACCAGCCAATCACAGAGCACTATACTGGACAACTAACCACTGACACTCACATGAAGGCCTGTCATGAAACATTTTTTTGCTGAATGATAATTGGCCCTCAAATTATTGCAGATAAACAATGTTACTTGTCAACATTGAGACCAGTTTTTCCATGAATGTAATATAATTAATAATTCATGTAAATGTATTAATTAATTAATGTAATATGAGTATATAAGTACACCATGTCAAAAGCAGCTATTATTCTAATCAAGTCCTATGGGCAGCAGTTACGATTTGTTATTCTACACTAGAATAATAAAACTCTTGACTGCTTCCCATCATGCATTGCTTTGCATTAATTTGTTGCTTTGCAATACAGCTGGAGGCCACAGCAATGCATGATGGGAAGTATTTTAGGTAGTTGTTGATTTTTCTACACTAGTATTGCTACTTGTCTTGTTTATTTGTTACCAACCTTTTGCACGTTAAGCTGCTGTGTGATAATTTTAACTTTATTTCTTGTGTGACACTGAGTCAGTCTTTTTAAATTTACGGTGTGCAGCATAAGCACCGGAATTTCCGCTATATGCAAA
The DNA here is from genome assembly GCA_024372805.1 of Oostethus manadensis. Classification (NCBI taxonomy): domain Eukaryota; kingdom Metazoa; phylum Chordata; class Actinopteri; order Syngnathiformes; family Syngnathidae; genus Oostethus; species Oostethus manadensis. The sequence continues at coordinate 2,047,372 of QODF01000093.1, read as the reverse complement.
TAAGCTGACGTTAAGATAGTTTTTTTATTGCAGTGTAAAAAAAAAAAGTACACACTAGAATAATAAAACTATCTTAACGCCTTCCCATCATGCTTTGCAAACCAAAGCAATGCATGATGTGAAAGTAGTTAAGATACACTATTATTAGTACTTGTCTTATATATTTGTGATATTTTTGTTTTGGTTTTCTTCTCAGCAAAGCAAAGCAATGCAAAGCAATGCATGATGGGAAGCCGTTAAGATAGTCTTATTATACAATATTATTGGTACTTGTCTTGGTATATATTTGTTATCTACCTGTTGCGTGTTAAGTTGCCGTGTGATGATCTTAGCGTTCGTTCTTAGATGGGGCCGTGGGTCAGACTGTTACCTCCTGCGATTTGCGATGGGTTGACAAGCTCGTGGAGATTTCCCTTGTAGCTCACGATTGGCTAATTCCAAATAAACGGCTACCTTGTCCCCGGCGATTTGTGAGTGGCACTGTGTTTAAACAATCAGTAGTAGTTCTGAAATATACAAGCCCGTCGAAGACGCAGGGTGTACGTTTAGGAAAATAGTAGTGGGTACCAGAAATGACAGTGCACTTCCTTGATTGATGGGGTTTACGATTGAGAGAGTGTAATGTTTTGGTCAAAGTTTGGTCAAAGTACATGTTTTGGATGCATTTGGTGCACAATGAGGTGTTGTACTTTGGTAATCCTGGCATCCCAAACGTAACTTCCAACCTTTTGTGTAATTTTTTCATTGTCTTTGTCACAAACTTTTTCATGTCACAAAATGACGGATCCATCCATCCATCCATTTTCCACCGCTTATCCGGGTCCGGGTCGCGGGGGCAGCAGCTTCAGTAGGGAAGTCCAGACTTCCCGGTCCCCGGCGACCTCTTCCAGCTCCACCGGGAGGACATCAAGGCGTTCCCAGGCCAGCTGTGAGACATAGTCCCTCCAGCGTGTCCTAGGTCTTCCCGGGGGCCTTCTCCCGACTGGGCATGCCCGAAACACCTCACCAGGGAGGCGCCCGGGAGGCATCCGGACTAGATGCCCGAGCCACCTCAACTGGCTCCTCTCGATGTGAAGGAGCAGCGGCTCTACTCTGAGCTCCTCCCGGATGGCCGAGCTCCTCACCCTATCTCTTAGGGTGAGTCCAGCCACCCTACGAAGGAAACTCATTTCCGCCGCTTGTATCCGCGATCTCATTCTTTCGGTCATGACCCATAACTCATGACCATAGGTGAGGGTGGGAACGTAGATCGATCGGTAAACAGAGAGCTTTGCCTTCCGGCTCAGCTCTCTCTTCACCACGACGGTCCGGTACAGCGACCGCATTACTGCAGACGCTGCACCGATCCGTCTGTCGATCTCACGCTCCAACCTTCCCTCACTCGTGAACAAGAACCCGAGATACTTGAACTCCTCCACCTGAGGCAAGACCTCACTCCCAACCCGGAGGGTACAGTCCACCCGTTTCCGACTGAGAACCATGGCCTCGGATTTGGAGGTGCTGAGTCTCATCCCAGAAGCTTCACACTCAGCTGCAAACCGCTCCAGTAAACGCTGAAGGTCACAGCCTGATGAGGCCATAAGGACCACATCGTCTGCAAATAGCAGAGACGAGATCCTAAGGTCACCAAGCTGGACTCCCTCAACACCTTGACTGCGCCTAGAAATTCTGTCCATGAAGATTATGAACAGAATCGGTGACAAAGGGCAGCCTTGGCGGAGGCCAACGTTCACCGGAAACAAGCTCGACTTACTGCTGGCAATGCGAACCAGGCTCCTGCTTCGATTGTACAAGGACCGAATGGCACGTAGAAGCGGACCATCAATCCCGTACTCCCGGAGCACCCCCCACAGGACACCACGAGGGACACGGTCGAATGCCTTTTCCAGGTCCACAAAGCACATGTAGACTGGTTGGGCAAACTCCCACATACCCTCGAGTACCCTTGCAAGGGTGTAGAGCTGGTCCAGTGTTCCGCGACCGGGACGAAAACCACATTGCAGCTCCTCTAACCGAGGTTCGACTAACGGTCGTACCCTTCTCTCCAGCACCCTGGAGTAGACTTTCCCAGGAAGGCTGAGGAGTGTGATCCCCCTATAGTTGGAACACACCCTCCGGTCACCCTTTTTAAAAATGGGGACCACCACCCCGGTCTGCCAGTCCAGAGGTACTGTTCCTGACTTCCATGCAATGTTGTAGAGGCGTGTCAACCAACACAGTCCTCCAACATCCAGACGGATCATGTCAAAATGACGGATCATGTCAATGAACAATTTAGTCTCCAGTTTGTATGTGTTTTTTTCATGCTATTTACATCTGTGTAGCTATCTATGTTTTTGGCTGGCGACCATCCGTGGTGTACCCCGCCTCTTGCCTGAAGTAATGAAGGAAAGCGGTATAGAAAATTACTGGATGGACGGATGTGCACCACTTACCCTAAAACTGTAGAATAGCTTTGGTGACCTCCAATTTGGTGTTGGAGGTTGGTGCTACCATCAGTTTTCTCAGTATGTTCATAATAATCCAGAATTTGCTCTTGGAACATTCCACTGGTGGGCTCCAGCTGACAAGCCCCAACAAGTTCCTGGGTGAAACTTAACAGATCATGGGAGCTCAGCCTTGACATTGGCTGATCTATATCAGCATCTTCCTCATCATTCTCCTCCTCCATTAAATCTCCAGAAAAAGGTAATCCAAGAGCTTTGTTACCTGGGCCACCCGACTCGCTCACAGGCGTGGTAACCAAAGAGCTGGTGTGGGATGCGGAGCTGTTGCTAAGCGATGGGGAGTCACATGATGACTGAGGGGTGTAATGCCTCGGCGAAGGAGCCCTCCAGACATGGAAGTTGCCCGGAGATGTGGGATGGGGAGGTGGAGTTGTGGCGGCCGGTGACCGCCCGCTGTCTGAATCAGAGTCTTCCATGGAGATTTGGGAACGGACGTAGACCTCCTCTCTGGTTTTTAAGAAGTGATCGGATGGATGTCTTAGCGAGGGTGACATGCTTCTGCCCACGCTGCCCGGTTTGTCCTCATAGTTCCCCTCTTGAATTTCTTGCCTGGACTCGGACTGGTGAAAAGCTTCAGTTTTACTTTGAGGAGGATGGCTTTGCTTGGATGTCTGAGAAGATTTGTGTGCTCCGCAGGTTGACCCTGCTTCATGTTCCGTTTGGAATTGTTGGGTAACTTGGGTTTGTCTGGTTTTCTCCGTGGGGTCCTGAGTATGATTTTTCAGCACCGAAGCAGCATAAGCGAGCATGCTAAATGTCTCCATGGGTTTCCTTGATCCTCTGTGCCCTCTTTCCCTCTCTGCTTCCTTCACTGTGCCAGGAACGATAATGTATTCCATTTCTAGGCCTGATGAAGAATCCCCGTCAGAATTGGACCGGAGCTCGTCTTGACTGCCTGGGTGAAGGCTGTCTGGGCTCGACTTGAGGGTCTCTCTCCCTCCACCAGGGCTAAGTGACACCATATCTCTCATGGAACCCTCAACTGGAACTTCTTGGCTTTGGCTGTCGACATGGGCAAGACTCCCTGTTGGACAGTTGGATGGTGGTGCCGGTTCGGGACTTCTAAAACTCCATGGGCTTGGTGATAAAGAATCCTCTGCCTGGGAGTTGTCAACTAGAATAAAGGGAGAACCAAGACTTGGTTGCTCAACTGAGTCATTGTTCGCTAATTTACTGTTACTCTTGGACATGTCACTCAGCTCACTGTGTCCTTCAAAAACAAATACTTTGTCAGAAACGCCCATCTGTCTTGTCCTTTGATCCGTAGGCTTAGTCACGGCAATAAATGGGCTGGACTGCTCTTCCAGGTGGATCGAATCCAAAGCTAGACTAGTTTGGGCTTCGGGGGAGGATGACAGACTGTTGGCTCTTACATTATCATACTCGGAGGTGGAGATGACCATGCGAGGAACAGAAACAAGCTCGCTCCTGTGCGATATGCTACCTTCTTCTTCTATGACTATTTGGAGATTCTGGAGTTGACTGTTACACTTAATTCCTGATGCTTGTCCAGCCTGCAGCTTAAAAGTATCCCGTCCATCCCATATACTCGTGTGACTACTAGAGTCATTTACGGGTCCTTCTGGGCTTGCTGATGAAGAGCTGTCCTCCTGTATGGTAGTGTTCCACATCGCCATGCCACCGTTGGGGAATCCCTGTGGACTTTCCACAGAAGCGCCGGCCCCCGCAGTAAGGGTCGCCCCACAGAAGGACCCAGAGTCTTCGGACAAATTGTCAGGGGTGGTGAGAGGCGAGAAACTGTCATCCCGAATGGTCATGTTCCACATATCTAGGGATTCAGGGTAAGAGGTTGTGGTTCCGCTGTCGGATTTCAGAAAGCCCTTCTGTGCAGAGTAGGTCCAGAAGTCTAGTGTTTGTTTACTTCCTTTGTTCCCCCGTGCCTCTTCATCGTCCTCCTGAGAGGTGTCGGGTGTTAACGTTTTTGGGGCAATTTTTCTTTTCTGTGAAGTTTTCTTCACTTCTTTGTCTTTTCTAAGTACTTCCTCATCTGGTGGGGTCAGCTGCAGATCAGCCACAGTCATCGAGTTCCACGGATCCCTCAGTACAGAATCTGGGTTCCAGTTGTCTTGTGAGTCTGTCTGCTCAGTGATCAGACTAAGTTGTGGTTCAAGGCTCATGTCCCTCTGGGACCTCCCTTCCCTTCTTCTTCCTGTCATGCCACCTTCTGAATCTTTGTGCCTTACATCCTCCAGGTTCTGTGGGCTCTCTCTGGTTCTATTCCATGTATCATTAGAAGAGGGCGGATCAAAACCAAGTTCCTCCCAGGTTTCAGACAAGGATGAAGAGACGCTGTCCTTGTGCTGCAGGCCACTGATCCTCTCCACCACGTCCTCGGGGAAGAACCTGACACCGCAACTGCTGGATGGGTGACTACCTACCAGACTGTTAACCGGAGTCGGAGGAACTACGGTGTCCATCATCTCAACCCCATGGATTTGACCATCAGGATCAGTTGAAGACTGCCGACTTTCAAGACCGCCAAAAGAACTGGGCGCAGAGAAATCCAGCATGTTTAGTTCTTCGTATTCCGACAAGCTTGAGCTTCCTGCTGTTTGCCTGTCGTCATCCAATTTTCCTCCAGGATTTGGGATAATGGGTTGTGGATGAAGCACATCAAAACTAAACTGGTCCAAGTGGTCAATCCTCTTTTTGCTGGAGCGCCGACTCCTCCTCTCAGGTGGAACAGGAGGGGAGAGAGAAGATAAGCCCAAAGGAGAGGGGTTCCTCAGCAGGAAACCCCCAAGACCTGCTCCAAGAATCTCGCCAACTGGGCTATCATCACTGAGGAACACCGAACTCTCTTTGGAGGAGCGGCTGCTGCGGATGGTGTTCATACCACTGTCAGGGCTCAGAAGCTCCCCAACTGCGCCGCCTCCTCCAGTGTCCTCCTCACCCTCCGCCACCCCCCTGATGGAACAGAAATTCACTATGACGTTACCCCATCCATAAAATCTTGATTTTGGGACGCGAAGGTTCGTTCTTTACTTACCTTTCTATTGCTACCACAGCTCCTTCACCTCTCTCTGTGTCAGAGCCATCCATGTCATTGATGCCAGACGATCCCTGGGAGAACTCAACGCTCCCGGCCACGCCTTCGGTGGAGGACGTCCTGCTGGTCGGGTGACAGGCTAGCACGGAGCACCGTCGATCCATAAACTCCTTGAGAAGGCAACGCACTTCCTCTTCCAGCAGCAAGGTACCCGAAGAAGAGGGGTTGTTTAGCGGGCTGTGATAGACCTGGAAACACGCCCTGGCCTCCGGTTCACCTGAGAGAGACCAGCTAGACGTTTCCTCCAATTCGCAGCAGATCTAAAATGACAGATGCCTCATTTGGAACACTCCGGTCATGTTCCACTGCATGTTATGGTGGCTCTGCAGCCGCGTTACCTGGCTGAGGAGGTCTGCGTTGCTGGAGTAGACTGCCGCCTGTTGGCGGGGAGGATGAAGCGAGTCGCTGACTGACAGGAGAACCAACAGTCCGTCGTAGTGGTGTCGATTACAGAACGACTTCAATACGTCTTCACAATCACGCCAGCGCTGGAAGGACGACAAATGCATGCAAGGTTAACATTCAACATTAAAGAACAACATTGAAGTGTCCTACCATGAAAAACGTAACTTTCTATATGATCTTCTAGCAGTATTATGTGTCCGACAAATAATCTCTCTCACTTACTTCCTCCACTCCGGAAAGAAAAGTTGCACAAAAAGCAGGCTTTGCTACAGGGAAAAAAAAGTTAGAATGCTGTAGGTGTAATGTTAGCACTTTTGCTCACATAGCTGAGCTAGTCGCTAACGTTTGTCTCCTCTTGTCCCGACGCTTAATATTACGTTGTTGCTGTTGATGTCAGGGGTGTCCAAAGTGCGGGCCAAGAGCCATTTGTGGACCAAGGGTTTTTTTTGTTTTTTTTTAATTGGCCAGTGGTATGTTCAAAAATTTTCACAAGAAAACTTAAATCAGCAAAAATAGAAAATCAGCTGAGTTTTACAAGAATAAAGTCAAAATATCACAAATTGTAAGCGAACAAGAAAAAGGCGTAATTTTACGATACTTAACATAACATAGTATATAGTGAAATTATTCAAGAAAAAAGTCACCCTATTTTAAGGAAAAACAAAAATAAAAGTAATTTTTGAAAAATTAGGTAGCAGAAAAGTTATGTGCCAAAAATAAAGTCAAAATATGGAGACAGTCATAATGACGAGAAGAAAATTTACAAGAAGTTTAAATAGTTGGAAAAAAACAGCAGAAATGAAAAAATACAGCTGTAATTTAACAAGAATAAAGTTAAAATATTAAGATTAAATAAGATTGTACTTTATTTACAACACGCACAAATTGAACATTTAGAAAAAAGTTGTATTATCAGTACAAATGAAGGTAACTCCAAGATACTCGTTTCACTTATCTCCAATATCTCTAAATCCCCTTCTCCACTTCCAACACATCTTTATTCCTCTGATTTCTGCAATACTCGGGCTTCATTCTTCACTTCAAAAATCCACCATATCCATCAGCAACTCACTCCCTCCCATGCTCCAAATGCACCTGTTCCATGTCCTCCATCCCCTTTCCACCTGTTTTCCTCTTTTACCTTTCCTTCTGTCAACCAAATCTCCACTCTTATACAGAAATCTAAAACATCCTCCTGCCAACTTGACCCCCTCCCCACTGCTCTCATTAAAGCTTCCCTTCCTGCATTATCCCCCCTCCTCACCGACATAATTCATGCCTCCCTCACCTCTGGTTCTGTACCCTCCCTTCTTAAGACTGCTGCTGTCACTCCTTTACTCAAAAAACCTGGTTCTGACCCTGCTAAACTCAATAATTTCCGTCCCATCTCAAACCTTCCTTTCATTTCCAAACTTCTTGAAAAACTGTTGCTGCACAACTTCATACCCACCTTTCTTCAAATAACCTGTATGAACAATTCCAATCTGGCTTCTGTCTCCTGCATAGCACAGAAACGGCCCTTTTCAAAATCACTAATGACCTTTTCCTTTCTGCTGATTCTGGTTTATTATCCATTCTCCTTCTACTTGACCTCAGTGCAGCCTTTGACACCATCTCACACCCCATCCTCCTGGACAGACTCTCCTCCGTCGGCATCACTAACACGCCCCTCACCTGGTTCCGCTCCTACCTCTCAGACCGCACGCAGTTCATTCAACTCAAGTCTTTCACCTCACACCCCTTCCCTGTCACATCTGGTGTTCCCCAAGATTCTGTCTTTGGCCCCCTACTGTTCATAATCTACCTGCTTCCCCTTGGTCACATTTTCAGAAAGCACTCTATCCACTTCCACTGCTACGCGGATGACACGCAGCTCTACATCTCCGGCAAACCCAACTCCTCTCTCCCACCCACCTCCCTGAACAACTGCCTCACTGAAATAAAATCCTGGTTCACCTCAAACTTTCTCAAACTAAATAGCAATAAAACAGAACTTCTACTCGTTGGCACTAAATCCACCCTTAATAACATCAACGATGTATCTCTTTCACTTGACAGCTCCGCCATCTTCCCTTCCCCTCAGGTAAAGAGTCTGGGTGTCATCCTTGACAGCACGCTCTCCTTCACGTCCCACATCAACAGCATCACTCGCTCCGCCTATTTTCACCTTCGGAACATCCGCCGTCTCCGTCTCCGTCTCTCTCTCACTCCTCATTCCACCGCCGTTCTTGTTCGTAGCCTCGTCACCTCCCGCCTCGATTACTGCAACTCAGCCATACACCAACAAAGCCATACACCACCTCGCCCCCCCATACCTGACCGACCTCCTTCATATTGCTACACCCGCTCGGTCACTCCGCTCCTCCTCCTCTCTCCAGCTCACTGTACCTCGGCCCGCCTCGTCACCATGGGGAGTAGAGCTTTCAGTCGCTCTGCCCCCCAGCTCTGGAACACCCTCCCCTCTGACCTCCGCAACTCTGACTCTCTTCCACACTTCAAAACCAAACTCAAAACTCATCTGTTTAGAAAAGCTTATGCACTGTGATCATAACTGTCTTTTTATCATGTATTTTTAATTCTATTTTATGTTTTTAACTGTTTTATTGTATTTGTCACTATGTAAGGCGACCTTGAGTGCCTTGAAAGGCGCCTAACAAATAAAATGTATTATTATTATTATTATAATTATTATTACAAGAAAAAAGTCGATTACATTTTACGGTAATAAACTCCTGATATGAACAAGTAGTATAGAGTTGAAATATTAAAAGAAAAAAAATATTGTTTTTTTTTATCTTATGATTATGAGAAACACAAAAAGTGGTACATTTCTGGAATATTAAGATGGGTAGAAAGGTACATTATGGGAGTAAAGTCCAAAGTATTGTAAAATGAAAATGTACACAGTGAAGAACATTGGGGGCGAAAACAACACAAAGAAAAACGGTAAAAAACAGCAAGGTTCTAATAAATAATGTTTCGTATCACAAAGCTGATGCAATTTTGTGTTGAAAAATATACAGTATGAATACTTAGCAAATCTATACGTTCTGTGTTGCTTTACAAAACATCAAAGTGGCCCTCGCATCCTTTCATTTTTGGCATTTTCAGCGTTTGGACACCCCTGCATTATGTCACATTTGGCATCTTTCACGCTGGACCAGTGCAGAGTTACTGTGCTTATGTACACAGCGGCACTGCTTGGACACACACACTCTGCCGGAGACAGGAGTAGACAAACACAGCTCGTTAGGATTAAAGCTACAGACACGCATACTGGCATGTTCCCAGTAGGACTTACTAAAAGTACTTTTAATTGTTTAAAGGAAATCATCAATGCTACATTTTGGACCACACACACTTCCATCCATCCATCCATTTTCTTCCGCTTATCTGAGGTCGGCCACACAGGCAGTAGCCTAAGCAGGGAAGCCCAGACCGGCTACTTTGTCTCGCTCCTCTTGGCGGATCTCGAGGCATTCCCCGTTGAGAGACATAGTCTCTCCAACGTGTCCTGGATCTCCTACCGGCCTACTACCTGTCTGAACACCTCCCTAAGGAGGCGTCCTAACCAGATGCCCGAGCCACCTCATATGGCTCCTCTCAATGCGGAGGAGCAGCGGTTCTACTCTGAGTCTCTCCTGGATGACAGTGCTTCTCTTTCTCTCTAAAGGAAGAGCTTAGACACCCTGCGGAGAAAAATAATTTTGGCCGCCTGTACCCGCGATTTTGTCCTCTTGGTCACTACCCAAAGCATAGGTGAGGTATGAGTATTCCAAGGTCAAGGTAAATTGAAAGCTCTGCCTTCCACACCAGCTCCCTCTTCACCACAACGGACCGATGCAGAGCCCGCATCACCTCAGACGCCGCACCGATCTACCTGTCCATCTAACACTCCATCCTTCCTTAACTCGCAAACAAGATCCGGAGATATTTAAACTCCTCCACTTGCGGCGGGATCTCATCTCCGACCCGGAGATGGCACTCCACCTTTTTCTGGACTCTGAGGTGCTGATTCTCAGCGATCCAGCGAGAGTTGAAGGTCAGGACCACATCATCTGCAAAAAGCAGAGACCCAATCCTGCGACCACCAAACTGGATCCCATCAACATAGGCTGCACCTAGAAATTCTGTCCACAAAGTAATGAATAAAATCGGTGACAAAGGGCAACCCTGGCGGAGTCCAACCCTCACTGGAAACGCGCCTAACTTATTGCCGACAATGCAAACCAAAGGGACACCATTCATAGAAGGAACAAACCGCCTGAATTAGGCAGTCCGGTACCCCATATTCTCTGTACTACCCACAGTATTCCCAGAGGAACGCGGTTGAATGTCTTCTCCAAGTCCACAAAACACATGTAGACTGGTTGGGCCAACTCCCGTGCACCCCCGAGGACCCTGCAGAGGCTATAGAGTTGGTCCACAGTTCCACGACCAGAACAAAAACCACACTGCTCCTCCTGAATCCGAGATTCGACTATCCGAGGGATCCTCCTACGACCAGCGAACTTATTCAGAACTGTTATAAAGACAATGTGCAATCTTGTATGGCAACTAAAATCAGCACATGTCTTACAAGGATGAATAAACATTCCCTTTCCCCCGTGGTTACAGTCACGACATTTAACTGCCGCACACATGACTGTCATTACAATTCACCATGTTGGGGTTCGTCTGTGGCGATGAGAGACAAAGTGCACCCAGAGACACGTTGTGATTTATGGGCTGGCAATTAAATGTTTGCTCTTAAAACAGCCACCATGCACAGATTATGGTAATTCGCCGGCACACGCGGCGACTGATGGATGGCAAAGTTGCATTAATGGATTGTCGTGTTGTCAAGCAAACGTTGGCGTCGTTTGAGCGTTCTTTGCGGAATGATTAACAACTGAGTTCATGGCGGCCGAGACATATTTGCTCCATTTATTTCTTAGGATCTGTAGTACAACTGTTGGTTTCACGGAGTTGTGGAAAACTCGATGAGGTAGTTAAGAGTAAAAGTAACAAACTCATATACAGTATACGGTCGTCCCAGGGAACTTCCGCAATACAATATTGATAGGTGAAACATTTTTGCAGTTACGGCATAAACAACCTTCGAAATAGGGTTTTTAACATTATTAGTGCCCTCTAGACCTTAAGTAACACCCCCATGGTCAACTTTATACTCCCATTACCCAGTATAGAAGATATAACAAGATAAATATTAGTAAATAAGACAGCAGAATACCACATTACCAGTTCCTTGTTTTTGTCTGAACAGCGTACTTCCTGCAGTGGCTGCTGTTTAATCGATCGTATTGTAATGGCTTTACATTAGTCTTGCTTATGTTATGAGCTCTTGTTTTGTTTTGCCTGCCTTCTCCTGGTTGTCATTTGTTCCAGATCCCCTGCACCTGGCTGGAGGTGGAGCTACTGGTCGCACCTAATTGATGATCCACTCCTCTACTTAGGCTGAGTGCTACCAGCCGCTGGATTATTCCCTCATGTCCTCTCGGTCTACACGCCTTGTATCGTCTGCAGCTATACTAAACCTAACTTTATTTTTGGTGCGGCCAGTAATTTTCTGCCTCAGCCTCATTCTTTCCTGTTGTCTGAATACCCTTTGTTCATGGTGCTATCTTCTCACCATTGCCTCGTTTTTGCTATACGAACAATTAAAAGACTGAGCTAAGAGGGTAATAAGACTGGAGGAAATAAGACTGTGTATCTCACAGGAGACCTTGGTGGTGGGCAGACAGATGCGTGTTGGACTGTCAAGTACTGACACCTAGTGGCCAATGCAGAATCCTACATTTACATCTAGAATGCTTCTTCTGCCTTGTATTTGTAGTGACGGAAACACGGCTGCCAATTTGTGCCTGCGGCCTCGCCGACCACCTCCACACCTTCATTCCCATTCAGACACCAGCGTGGGCAGCACTGGAGGCAAGGTGGTGAAGTGTGTTGCACAACAACAGTGACTAGAGGATGGAGGAAGTGGGGGGTCGAGCCGCCAACCACTTTCCGGTATTTTGGACGACCTGCTTTAACCCCTGAGGGCCCCAGGGGCCCTGTCATTAACACTCAGATTGATTTATTTATGACTGTGCGAAAACTCCTGATGTAGATTTTATAAAATACCTCCACAAGATGTCAGTGGCTGGATTTGTAAAATCATGCGTGGTCAGCGTTCAGCAGATTTATCTACCTCTGCGTGCGCTTTAAAATATCAGCTGTGCTACTCATCTGGGCGTGTAAAACTTATGTGCATTTACCTTGCCTAATTTTGTTTACAATGAACTCATCATCATGCAAAACCATCAAACATCAAACATTGTGACAAACATGCAGAAAAATAAGAAATCAGGAAGGGGGCAAACACTACTGTATATAAATTCCAGATGTAAGGACCTCCCTCCCATTGTAGATTGCATCACATCGCCTTTGTGGTTTAGCTCCGGTAAATACTTACCGGCAATACTTCGGGCATTAACTGCAAATAAAGTTGTCATACCATCTTTATTGTGCTTCTTTTTGGTAGTTACTTCATCCTTGTCCTTTCTCTGCTTGGTAGGACAATGAAGCAAATTTTGCCAAGACAACAGGAGAAGCATGAGCCTGGCTGACAACAATTTCTTTAACCGGGCTTGGTGTTAGCAGGAACCCTGCCTAGCAACGGTGCAAGGGAAAGAAAAAGTAAACAATAATGGCTGCAGGCTCTGTCAATATTAACCTGAGAGGATGAGGTAGTGCATCGGCCCTTCCTGCATCCCTCACGCTCCGCATAATATGGCGGCCACCAGGCCCATCCACTGTAAACACACACACACACACACACACTCAAGTGTCTGACAAGGCCGTTTCTCCGCATCCTGACGAGTGCACCAAGGACTCACACTCACTCTCAAAAGTGTTTCTTGCTCTTTTCCGTGAGTCAACCTCTAGACTGCGTGCACATGTAAGCATTGCATTTAAGCAGCAGCCTTTCAATGACGCTCACGCAAGCTTACACCCCAGCTGTGCGCACACATGCACACGCATATAAAGACGGGAGAGATGACATGCAGTGAGACAGTCTGCCTGCCATTTGGCTCTGAACAGAGTCAATTAGGAGTCGTGTTGCCTTCCCGCCTCCTCCCACTGCAGCTACACCAGCTTGCATTTCCTTACAAATTAGCAACATGCTAGCCACAGCCATGCACTCGCTGATTCGCCTCCCCGTAATCCTCATTCGCTTCTTCTTCAGCTTTTTATTTGCTCAGAAATATACGCCGTAAATGCTCCGATAACGTGTACAAAAATGCAAAATAACTAACCATGGAGTATGTGTGTGTGAATGAGAGGGACCCGAGGGGAAGAGTGAGGTTACAGGGAGAAGAGATAAAGAAGGGGGACGATTTTAGGTACTTAGGGTCAACAGTGCAGAGCAATGGAGAGTGTGGAAAAGAGGTGAAGAAGCTGGAATGGGTGGAGAAAAGTGTCGGGTGTGATGTGGGATAGAAGAGTTTGAGCTAAAATGAAGAGAAAGGTGTACAAAACTGTGGTGAGACCAGCCATGTTGTTTGCTTTAGAGACAGTGCCGCTGTGGAAAAGACAGGAGGCAGAGCTGGAGGTAGCAGAGATGAAGATGCCATGGTTCTCTTTGGGTGTGACCAGGATGGACAAGATCAGGAATGAGCACATCAGAGGGACAGCACATGGAGATAAAGTCAGAGAGGCCAGACTGAGATGGTCCGGACATGTCTGGACCAGAGAGAGTGAATATGTTGGTAGAAGGATGCTGAGTTTTGAATTGCCTGGCAGGAGGCCTAAAGGAAAACCAAAGAGGAGGTTTATGGATGTAGTGAAAGAGGACATGAAGGTAGTTGGTGCAAGAGAAGACAGGGTTAAATGGAAGCAACTGATTCGCTGTGGCGACGCCTGAAGGGATAAGCCAAAAGGAAAAGAAGAAGAAACGCTTAAGTAACATAACCCTAATTAGAACCTTGGTTCTGTTGCGCAACATACTTGTTACAAAATATGTAAGCATCTAATTAGCTTTGTTTTGATTTAGTGTCTCCACCTATTGCTATTTGCTTTTCTCAATTGAGATCCCGGTTCTCCTTGAGTAGGTGGCGCTGTGAGAGGTTGCCGAAGGTGTTCCTTATCGTCTTTACCAGTTTTTACTGTCACCTGTGCTCGATGCCATGACACACGCTAGTGGTGGTTCTTTTCCAGGACTTTTGCTAATTTGCTCATACGTTCATGCATTATTTTCATAGAGAACAAAAAACCTGGTTCAAACTTTCTAAATACGTTTTGTAACCCTTATTAGAGCCATGACACCCTTCCAGTCACCCTATTCTTTGTTTTGACCAAATTGCTAATTTACATGCTATGGGATCACTGCAGGGACACAAGAGTCATGCTGGCGAGTTAACTAACTCTAATTTATTTATTCTAAACTTAAAGGGTTTCAAAGGAAGACAAAGTAAGAAGCCACAAGCGTACCACTTCCACACAGAATAGGAGGAGAACTTTTTTACACTCAATCACCTCGGACATGCCATGGCTAACTCCATGCAGTGTGATGATAATTTAATGTTTTGTGACATTCCTGACACCCAGTGGCCGAAAACTACTTTTAACGTGTATTTTAATGTTTTTCACAAAACAACTATCATTTATTAATATATTTTTGAAGTAAAGCGAGTGAGGGACAACTGTGTTTATAAACATCTTTTTTTACAGATAGGTTATGCTCCAGTTTTGATTGCCTTCCACTTTTTAGTTTATTTTGATTTCCTTTTTGGTTGCTACAGTTTTTGTCTGCACCGTAGATTTGCCTCTTTGTACTTTTTTCTTCTTGGAACTGCCAGGAAAGACTATTTTTGTTAGTTTTTGCACTTAATTTTGATGCATGCAACGAATGTGCAAAAGCGGCGCCACCTGGTGGACAAGCCCAAGGGTTTAAGACTGAAGTTCAGCTGTGAAAATTGAAATCTTGACCAAAAGGACTCAGTTCTTTTACGTAAAGGTAACTGTGCAATGAAAATGTCATTTTCAATGGTTGGAGGTGACACTTTTTGTCATGAGGAACAAATGTGTCACTTATTTAACAAATGCTGTGTTTTTTTGCACATTGAATGTACCCCCACATTTGAATGTACCCCCTCAAGGAGATAAATATAGTATACTCCTAATAAAATCATGGTTGTCCATCAATCCATCCATTTTCCTCCGCTTATCCGGGTCCGGGTCGCGGGGGCAAAAGCTTCAGGAGGGAAGTCCAGACTTCCCGGTCCTCGGCGACCTCTTCCAGCTCCACGGGGAGGACACCAAGGCATTCCCAGGCCAGCTGTGAGACATAGTCCCTCCAGCGTGTCCTAGGTCTTCCCCGGGGCCTTCTCCCGACTGGGCATGCCCGAAACACCTCACCAGGGAGGCGCCCGGGAGGCATCCGGACTAGATGCCTGAGCCACCTCAACTGGCTCCTCTCGATGTGAAGGAGCAGCGGCTCTACTCTGAGCTCCTCCCTGTTGGCCGAGCTCCTCACCCTATCTCTTAGGGTGAGTCCAGCCACCCTACGGAGGAAACTCATTTCCGCCGCTTGTATCCGCCATCTCGTTCTTTCGGTCATGGTTGTTGCAAGTCCTAATTTGCTCCACAGGTAGCGAGTCTTTAGCCCACACTGCCATCCCATCACACAAGCAGCCTCAGATGCACACAGCTCCACACCTCGGGCCTCATAACTCACACCCGGCGCTGGTAAGCTGCCGTGCTAACACATTTCCTGCTGTCAAGAATTAATCAAGCGTTTATCCATTTAGGCTCTTTGCATACCCTCTTACACACTCAACGCTCCGCAGAGAGAGAGTCAGCGAGGGCTTCTCAGGCGACGCTTCCGCCGCCCTGATGAATCCATCAGGGCGGCTTTTGATTTATATACGTGTCTGGCGTCACAGCGGTGCAGCTCCGGCAAATGGGGTGGCAAAGAGCGTGCTGACGCCGCCCCGCCTAAACACACAAACTCCACACATATGCGCGCACAAGCATCATCGACGCTTACTTTTCAAGTTGAGGAGGGGAGGGAGGGGTTTGAAAGTTTGCCTAACAGAAGCATGTGATGCTCCCTTCACTCAAGGCCGGGATTTGGGGGGCCAACTGAGCTGGGTCGACTAACGTTTTGTTTTGTTTTGTTTACACGCTCCCCCCCCCCGAAGCCCAACACAGACATGAGGAGAGAATAAGAATGGGGCGAGGGAAATGATGATGAGAACGTTTGGAAAACAAGCAAACACACAACACCTCTAGCGTCTTACTAAAACAAAAAAACAAAAAAAAATGTTTTTTTAAACATTTCTCTCGCTGAGCCTTTGCCATCCTGGTTCTTCTTCAATCCATTTTGATAGTTGTCTTGTTTTCTGCTTCGTGTCTCTGGTTCTGCTCTCCATTTGAAGGCGTTGGAGATCATTTTAGCTGAAGAGCAACATGTTTTTTTGCACCTCTACGAAAGGTTTCTCTTCTCCAATCAACTTTTGAATCAAAGTTGTTCTGAACAAAGTCTTGATCGGCCCATTTTCCTCAGCCTTTCCACGAGAGATGATGTTCAACAAGTGCTGCTTTCATCCTTAAATCGGGCCACATCTCTTTTTTCACTGCATTGAATGCCACACTGCTATTTTTTTGAACACCCCCGTCAACTAATGGGCCAAATGCGCAGCCTTAAGAGCGTGCATATCATGAATGCTGGGTCTTGTTTGGTTTCTGAGAATCTACTGCACCGATTGGTAACTTGTTTGCCACGCAGCAAAAACAAATATACTAATAACAGTGACTAATCCGGTTAGTTATTACTTTAAACACTACTCTACATGAGAGACACTCGCGTTTGCCGGGAGTCAGGTCTACTAACAGTTCTTTTCAGTCAAAAACTGCAAAAGAGCAGGAACGAGGGTGTCAAGGGACCAAAGAGCCTCTTCAATCTTAGTCCCTGGGAGGCCAAGGCTGCACCTGCTGTCTCCCGGTGCCTCCCATCAGAAAGGCATTTAGCGAGTGCTGTGGCTGCGGGCCCCTTCATTAGCGAGCGTAATTATTTGTGCAAAACTGGCCCCGCGTAAACAAACAGAAGGGCCGCAGGACCGCAAACAAACAACACATTAGAGGCAAATCGAGGCGGCTGAAGCGCCAGACAGCCAAAGTGGTAACTCGCACGGACCAAGTTGGACCATAAAGCACCTAAAAAGAAGTCTCGTGAGGCATATTCACGCTTAAATGTCCATATTAACAGACGAGGAGGGGGACAAAAACAACACATTACTCACAAAGTCATGTTTGTGGCTGCGGGCGCTGTCCCTCCTACAGTTCATCAATTCCACAGCATGACAAGTCGTCATCACGCCGATGCTTCATCTGCTTGCGCTCATTTGCATGCCACAATAGGCCGCGCGCGTGCACAAACCCTCAGCGACGCCACGCCTTCGCTAAGATTTGAGCTTCACGCGGCGTGATGTATGTGTTGTGATGTAACGCGCTCGGGATCAATACACAACACAACAGTCGGCGCGACACTTGCTTGTGCCTCGGTGGGATTTCTGCAGAGCGACTGTAACTTTTTCTTATGAGCTTTCAGGTGAAAACGTTATTCACACTTAAAGAGTGCTTTGTGTGTGATGGTTACAAACTGCTCAACACCGTCTTTCTCTATGTGCAAGAGTTTAGTGCGGTTTGACACAAAAGGTTGTGCTCTGTAATCAGTAATCAATTAATACTTCAATATATTGATACTTTAGTATAATTAGTACAATTCCACAAAAAAGAATGCTCTGAAATTAGTCCTCAAACAATACTTGAGGATTTTGCACAAAAAGTCAAGCTCTGTAATTAGTAATTAGCCCTGAATTAATACTTCAGCGTTTTGCACACAAAGTAAAATAAAATATAGTTCTGTGTAATTAGTACTCATACTAGAGAGTTTTGCACAAAAAGGAAGGCTCTGTAATTAGTACTCAAATAATACTTGAGGATTTTGCACAAAAAGTAAGCTCTGTAATTAGAACTCAAATAATACTTCAGCATTTTGCACAAAAAGTAGTGCTCTCTAAGAGTGTACTCAAATAATACTTGAGGATTTTGCACAAAAAGTAGTGCTCTGCATTCAGTACTCAATACTTCAGCATTTTGCACACAAAGTACTGCTCTGTAATTAGTACTCGATTAATACTTTCCGGGTTATTACGTACATTTCCGACTTGAAATCTTGTAATATTACAACCTTTAATCTCAAAATCTAAAGTTTTTTTTTTTTACTACTCTCATAAAATTACAACCCCCCCCCCCCCCATTTCTATTGTTTATTTTGTTTTTCTAACAGTTTCAACTTTCTTCTTAAAAACTGCCTTCTTGTATTCATGAATTTGTTGCCATAATATTTTGACTTTTCTTCTAACGTTATCACTTTCTGCAACCAGATTTTTCAAAAATGTTTCAACTTTATGCTTCTAAAATAATTGTTTTCATATTATGATGTTATTCTCGTGAATTTTTTTTATTTTTTTTTATTTTTTGACTTTATTTTTGTCAAATTACTACTTGTTATATTCATTTTTTAACTTTTCTTGTTAAGTTATATTTTTAGAATGTACAGCAGGCCAATAAACAAAAAAAGGGCAGGATCAACAACCTGATTGGTTGAACAGCATTTGGAAAAAAGGTCATTAAATAAATAATCCATTAAACGAAACTTACATTAAATAGTAAACAAATAACTGAATTGCAATTTATTTATGTCCTTAAAGAAATATATATAAATATAATTTCACTATATTTTGTGGTAATGTAAACATTTTTTTTACTTTTTTTTTAATTTTTTATTTTAAATGATCTATTTACTGGTCTTTATATTTATTTAATTTTAAAATTAATTTTTTAATTTAATTAAATTTTTTAACATTTAATTTTTTAACCCCAACCTAAAATAAACTATATTTTGGCAATTAAGTCAAAACAGAGTGCCCTACTTAGCAGCAACCAGTAGAGGCGCTGTTGAGTAAGTTTCATGTAAAGAAGCATAAACATGACCTGTGGGAAGTTGAGCTGCACGCATGCGCATGATATTGGCACGGAAACAGGAGCTCAGAACATTCAGCAATGACAATCTCCTCCAGTATTTACAGATTCTAACACGTACGCTACAAACACAAACCATTACGGTCTAATTGAATCTAATTTATTTAGTTTTCCTGAAAGATCCATTAAAAACACAACTTCCCTAAGTTGCCGCAAATGACTCCCTCATATGGTCCCGTGCGTGTGTGTGTGTGTGTCTGTCTGTGTCTTTTCAAACACAATTAAAACATTAGGTCTAAATACACACACTGCAAATGACACGCATGTGAGGGAGTGCCATCTCACGTCATTAGCGGCCCACCAGGACGCTGCTGAGGAGTTGGAGGGTCCGCTGGCGACACACTGGCCCCTGGCCATTTATTCTATATAAAGCCTCTAATGGGGCCCCTCGCACACAGCATGCAGGCGCAACGCTGCTAAAATATGCACGCAACGTCCAGCACACACACAAGCCTTTCAAATGAATGGTTATTTATTCACTAAACGGGTGTTTAATGTTCCTTGGACGTTGGGTAGTTTTCTGGGGGAGGCAGAGCTGTACCCCCCGGCTACAGACATCATTTATTTTACACATAGCCTAATACCGCACGCCATGCAGCCGCACCGGAAGATGGGCTTTGCAAGGGAGAAGGAGATATTAATGAAAGATGCTCTTTTCTGTGTGTGCCGTTTCAGGGAGGGAGGGGGTCGGGCATTAGGGGTGGCAGCAAGGAGGGAGGAAAGGCAAAGTCTTGGCTACCGATGGGGAGGCGACACCTGCTTGCGTACGCATCAGCATCTCATACAAATGTGGGGCATCGCAGGCGGGCCTCTACTTTCTCTCAAAAGTTTGAATATTTTGTCCACGGACGGCAGCGTGGTTGACTTCTTATTTTAGTGCGTTTGTGTTACTTTATTATGATTTTTTTTTAATATGATTTTATTTCGTTTTGCATTTGTTGTAATAAAGGGTTAGTCATTGTGAGGGTTGTTTCTAATACTGTCGATCATTTTTACATAACAATTTAGCAAATTATATAAATACAGTAGTGCTCAAAATAATAGCAGCGTTATTAGTATATTTTTATTGCTACATGGCAAAGTTACCAGTGGGTGCAGTAGATTCTCAGACAAAAAACAAGACCCAGCATTCCTGATAAGCACGTTCTTAAGGCTGTGAAATAAGTTGAAATGGAGGCGTTAAAAAAACAGCAGTGTGGCATTGAATCAATCAGCGATCAATGTAGTAAAAAAAAACAGGAGTGAATCAGGTGGCCCCTAATTAAGGAGGAAAGCAGCACTTGTTGAACATCATTACTCTTTAAAACCTGAGGAAAATGGGTCGCTCAAGACAATGTTCAGAAGAACAGCAAACTTTGATTAAAAAGTTGATCGGAGAGGGGAGAACTTATGAAGAGGCGCAAACATTTTTGGTTGTTCATCGAAAATGATCTACACTACCTTAAAATGGAGAGCCAAATCAGAGACATGTGGCAGATAATGGAAGACAACCATCAAAATAACCAGAATGCCAAAGGCTCACCCAATGATCAGTTCTAAAATGATCAAAGACAGTCTGGAGTTACCTGTAAGTACTGTGACAGTTAGAAGACTGTCTGTGTGAAGCTAATCTATTTACAACAATCCCCCCCAAAAATTATTTGTTAAAAAAAAAAGGCATGTGCAGAAGTGGTTATAATTTGGTACAGAACACGTCAAATGGCCTAAAGAGAAATTGAGGAACATAATGTGGACTGATGAGAGTAAAATTGTTCTTTTTGGGTCCAAGGGCCGCAGACAAACTCTGAATTCAAGCCACAGTACACAGTGAAAGACAGTGAAGCATCATGATATGGGCATGTTTCTCCTACTATTTATCCCATAGCAGGGATCATGGATGAGTTTGCATATGTCCGAATACTTGAAGAGGTCATGTTGCCTTATGCTGAAGAGACATGCCCTTGAAATGGCTGCTTCAGCAAGACCATCACCCCAAACACACTAGCAAACCAGCAACATCCTGGTTCCAAACCAACAAAATTCATGTTATGGAGTGTCCAGCCCAATCCTCGGACCTTCATCCAATGGAGAACTTGTGGGGTGACATCAAAAATGCTGTTTGTGAAGCAAAACCAAGAAATGTTGATGAATTTTGGAATGTTGTTAAAGAATGTTGGAGTGGAATAACAGCTGAAAGGTGCCACAGGTTGGTAGAGTCCATGCCACACAGATGTGAAGCATCTAAATATTACTTTAGTCATTCACAGGGCTGCCAAATCCTAGAAACAAAAAAGTTTGTACAAAATAGTTTTAAGTTTGTAAACTCAACGGCGGACACTTATTTCCTTGAACACACCCCTTTCCACTAATTGCACAGTTGCATGGTCTTGTTTTCGGAGAATCTACTGCACCTACTGGTAACTTGTTTGCCATGCAGCAATAAAAATATACTAATAACAGGGATTAATCTGGTTAGTCACGTTGCACTGCTATTATTTTCAACACTCCTGTATTTGTTGGCATCAATGAGAAGTGTAAGTACCTTGTCATGGTAGTCAGATGTGGTTTACTGTGCTTTTTGCTCAGCGATGTTACAGCTTTTCCTCAAGGGTAAGGTTATGTATATACATAAGTATATATAAAATGACATTCATTCATTCATTTTCTATACCGCTTATCCTCATTAGGGTCACGGGGATGCTGGAGCCTATCCCAGCTGGCTTCGGGCGGGAGGCGGGGTACACCCTGGACTGGTCGCCAGCCAATCGCAGGGCACATATAGACAAACAAACATTCACACTCTAATGGACAATTTAGAGCGGCCAATGAAGCTAACATGCATGTTTTTGGAATGTGGGAGGAAAGCGGAGTACCCGGAGAAAACCCACACACGCACGCACGGGGAGAACATGCAAACTCCACACAGAGATGCCCAACGGAGATTTGAACGCAGGTCTTTCAGATCTTCTGACTGTGTGGCCAATGTGCTAACCACTCAGCCACCGTGCGGCCCATAAAATAACATAAAAATATATATTAAACATAAAATAAATAAATAAATATAAAAATGAAAAAGAAACTGATTGAGAGTTGCTCCTGAATGTTTTGTGGTCAGTTTTGTTGCTATTTAATTGTATATTTATTCACATGAATGTGTGTAGGACTTATTTACTGCCAGTTTATACAACAAAGATTTATTATTTAAAAATCCATGAAAATTATTATTGTGTATTTATGACATTATGTGTCATCCAGACATATGTCTTACTAGCATTTACAAATTGCAACTGGAATTATATATATAGTTTACTTCTATATCAGCAAGCTGTACAAACTATTTGTGTATTATTTTTTAGTTTATTTTAGTTTATTATTTTCAGGTTTTGCATGAATTATTTCATGTTTCTAAGTGGGGTTTATGTCCCAAATCCTCCCAAATTTGGAGAAAAAAAAGCATTTTTTTTAATGTTACAAATGCACTATTTAATATTTGGACGTGATGTCTTCCAAACAAGCTTATGAATGAACACTAATTAAAAATACAGATTTCCAAAGAGTTCCAAATTGGAGAGAAACGGGGTTCATTTAAAGCGACAGTATGCATTTGTGCTTCTGGTTTTTGTGCACGTTGTGAAAGTCAAAAGTCAAGTGTCCTGGCTGGTCCGCCAGTGTTATCAACAACAGGGTGTCCATAGCAACAACAGACATGCTATTCTTTTTTGCTATTGTTATGGAAAAAAAAAAAACTTCTCAGTCCCTCCAGAATTTCCCAATGTATTCACAAAAATCATGCGGGACCTCGCAACTTTGTCCAATCCCCGCCAATCGTCTGCATTTTCACCAGTTGAAATTGTTGCAACGAACACTCAAAACATAGCAAATTCACAAAATCACAAGCTGATGCAATGTCGTTGACAAAAATAGCCCTAGAAACTTTTAGGCCGCAACAGCCACAAAAAAAGCACTTTTCCCTTATTGTAACTTTAAAGAACCTTACCTCCTCGCCTACAGCGACCGAGGCGAGCGCTATGGTCACCTCTCCATCAGAAAACTCTCTGAGCTCCTTGGACAGCAGATGCTCCAGGTCTGAGTCACGTTAGAACAACACAAGAGGACTGACAGTAGTTATACACACAATATATTCCGGTGCAGAAACACACACACAATTACACAACACAAACACAAGAAAAACTTCTTAAAGGGCACTTTCTGGTGTAGTTAGTAGTCACGCGCCCGGCGGCTTACGGCCACAAATCAGCACCTGGTAGCGCCCACTTGCTGTGGGGTCTGGCGGAGACGTCGCTCCACGGCTGCAAACGCCTCATCAGTCCCTCCAGTTGTGCGGATTGGCGGCCATGTTTGAGGCAGAACGCTTCACTTTGTAGACGCAAGGCCTCTGAAAACACACACACATAATAGAACTACACACATACGTCACATTATTACATACAGCACATTATTTTATGCTATTTCCGTGAATAGCTTTCGCAAAATTCACAGCAGAGATGCCAAATTTAAGGTATTAATACCGGAATTTTCCCTTTTTGTGTGGCACAAATATGCACATTAGCACTCAAAGTCATCAAATCTTGCCTTCGTGCATTCCCACATAGCATCAGCATTTGGGAGCAAGTGTGAGGTGAAAATACAGTACGGTAGCCTGTTTGTGCATGGAAGAACGATATAAGGTGCGTGCAAGGACCGCCAAACAAAAAAGGACAAATTGCCGCTTGCATTAAACACACATTTTACTGTATATTGTGTATTGAATAAAATAATGGCCCATATTTACAAAAATGATATCCCTCTACATAACATTTGATGTAGTTATAATTGTAGTTGCATATTGCATATCGTTTACCACAAAGATTTACATCCCTACTCTTTTCTAGCTGCAATTAATTGTGTGATTAATTATGAGTTAACTGTGGGCAAAATGTGTGGAATCGTAGTTTGATGTTTTAATCGTTTGGCAGACCTAGTGAAAAAAAAAAAAGTTAAATAATTCACCTTATATAATTGCTGTACTGAATTTAAAACTGTACTACTGTACTGTATCTACTTGGAACAAGTTTTTTAGCCTGAGGTCTAATGGTCAGAATCAGTGTCACAACATAAAAAGAAGACTGGTCAAGTTGACTGTGTTTAGTGCGTGTCGACGTGTTACATAATTATCCTGCTGCAATCACGGGTCTATTTCTTCTCCCTTGGGATTCTGTTGCTCTCCAATGACCTTAATTCCCTTGTCCCTTCGCCCACGACATTCACTTGAAGCTGAATCGTTTTTGGGGGGACCAGACCAGACAGCACCGGGTTGCGTGCATCAGAAGTTTCCTACTACCAAAAACTTTCAGGTGCAATGATAAAGAACAAAAATATAAAATACATTTTGAATAACTACATCGAATTTTATGTAAATTGACACCACTTTTGGAAACATGGGCCATTATTGCATTCAAAAATAATATACAGTTACAGTGGTGTGAAAAAGTATTTAATTTTTTTTTTTTATTAAATGTTTCTGCTCAAAAAAAAGAGTGAACTATTAGTCAAAGATAACAAAATTGAAGACAAAAGGATGACTGCCAAGACTTTTGAGAAAATCTCTTGTGGACTGACAAGACAAAAGTAGAACTTTTTGGAAGGTGCGTGTCCCGTTCCATCTGGCGTAAAAGTAACACAGCATTTCATAGCAACAGTCAAATAAGGTGGTGGTAGTGTGATGGTCTGGGCTTGTTTTGCTGCTTCAGGACCTGGAAGGTTTGCTGTGATAGATGGAAGCATGAATTCTACCGTCTAGCAAAAAACCCTGAAGGAGAATGTCCACCATCTGTTGGTCAACTCAAGCTAAAGCCATCTTGGGTGCTGCAGCAGGACAATGACCCAAAACACACCAGCAAATCCACCTCTGAATGGCTACAGAAAAACAAAATGAAGACTTTGAAGTGGCCTAGTCAAAGTCCTGACCTGAATCCCATGGAGATGCTGAGGCATGACCTTAAGAAGGCGCTTCATGCTAGAAAAGCCTCAAATAAAGCTGAATGACAACAATTCTGCAAAAATTCCTCCAGAGCGTGTAAAAGACTTGTTGCAAGTTATGGCAAACGTTTGATTGCAGTTCTTGCTGCTAAGGGTGCCCAACCCGTTATTAGGTGCAGGGGCAATTACTTTTTCACACAGGGCTATGTGGGTTTGGATTGTTTTCTTTCTAAATAATAAAAACATTCCTTTAAAAAGTGCATTTTGTGTTTACTTGTGTTATCTTTGACTAATATTCAAATGTGTTTGATGATCAGAAACATTTTGTGTGACAAACATGCAAAAAAATAAAAAGTCCGGAAGGGGGAAAATAGTTTTTCACACCATTGTAGAAATTCCACCGTTTTTGCACGCTTATGTTGTTTGCTGCGAGTCGTCCCACTTTGTTTGATCGTCCTCAACACCCCATCTAACACACAGATAGACTACTATACTCCATTTGCCCCGTTGTTGATACTACGTGCGAATACACAAAGGTAAGGTTTGCTGGTTTGACAGTTTTTTTCTGACAAAGAAATCTTGTCATGTTTTAATCTTGTGACATGTCTACTTATTTGTGCCAACATGTTTTATTTTCTCAGATTTTATGTACATTGGGTATATACAAATGTAAATATGACTATAGGGGTGTTAATTCACGTGTAGAGGGCTCTAGTAAACTTAAAATTGTGTTTAGAATATTAGAAACAAGTTTTCCATCCCATTACTACAAAAACATTAAATCCTACTTTGCAGAAATTCACTTATCACTCTCAGGCCTGTAACTAATTAACCGCGATAAACGAGTGACGGCTGTATTAGAAAAAATATCAAAAATACTCGATGTGACAAGAGGGCACTGCTGTTTGAGGAGCTACTGAAACAAAACTGATCAAAAGATCCTCTATATGACAGAGGTGTTCCTCTGTTCAAGGATCTACTGCAGAAACGCTTGTGAAAGTTCCTCGGTATCAGTGGTTCTCAACTGGTTTGGCTGCGGGACCCACACTCCTCGTCCTTTCCTTCCTGCTCAAGCTTGACAAAGTTGCCCGTTACTCCAAAAAGCTAGTCAAAGATCATCTATATGGCAGAAGAGCCCTGCTGTTATTGAGGAGCTACTCCAAAAAGTTAGTCAAAGACGTGTTTTTAAGGATCTAGTGTGAAGATGCCCGTGCTGCAGAAACGCTAGTCAAAGATCTTCTGATTGACAGTAGCACTGCGTTTTTTTTTACGGATCATTTTACAAAATGTTTGTTTTGCAGAAAGGCTGGTCAAAGATCCTTGACGTGACAAGGGCGCTCTGCTGTTCAAAGAAGAAGTGTAGCAGGATTGAACAAAGATCACTCAATGACATCGTCCTCACTTCCACCATGGAGTCGCCGTCACATCGTGTCGTGATGTTTCCTGGTGAGTGTTAAGCGAGTCATGTCAGAGGATTTGAGCACGTTCCTCTCACACCGCCCCATTACTTCCCCAAGGGGGCACCGGCGCCTGCTAGCCACTCCTCTACCCCCTCCTCACCTCCGAGGCTCTCCCTCAGCGGCGCTCCGATGCGCTCCGGTGCTTCTTGAAGAAGCTCTCTGGCGACCGTCATCACCGCCGACGCCAGCCCATCATCTCCCGGGTCCCGCTCGCTGTCGTAATGCACCACTCGCAGGATGCTGGACTCAAAAATGTGGCGCTCGGTGCTGCGATGACAGCATTTGCATTAATAAGCACACACCTCCCTGCGTGTGTGTGTGTGCGTGTGTGTGTACCTGTCCAGCAATCCGTCCCTCAGCAGGGTGAGCGAGAGCTTTCCCGCCTGATGAGACTCGACCAGGTCCACGTCGTCCTTCCACAATAAGAGGCTCTCACACACCTTGACCCTCTGCAGATAGAGCGCCGTCTCCCAGGGCAACGCGGCATCGCCACGCTGGCCGCACAGCAGGGGCACACACACCCCACCTGATGGCTCCCTCTGGGGGTGGACAGCGTATGTAATATATGATCATCCAAGCGGAGATGTGGAGGTCAGGGATAAACCTTATGGTACGGTCCGTAATGCATGTCGTTGGTGTTTCAATATTCACACACGCAGCTTCAAGGGGGGGGGGGGATTTTCCGGGTACCTCCACCAATCAGTTGAAATCCATTATCAGTAAATACATTTTAAAAACTTTCATTATACTACAGTATGCAGTAGTATGTCATTAATGAGGGAAGGTCCAAACTTCTGCTACGGATGATGCAGGGGGCCAGGGTGATTGAATTCTGCAAAATAGGCTAAACATTTTTATATATTTGCTTCAAGACAAAAGCTCTAATTAGTATTACCATTTCAGCTTTTTCTCTTCACATTCTGCCTCTTTTGCTTTGTCTTTTTTTTGGTTCTGTTTTATTTCTATGACAAAAAAAAAACAAGCATTGAGCCGCAAATGCCCACTAGTATAAATAAATGTACAATACTCTCAAAGCATTTTCCCCCAGTGAAAATAAAAGAACCAGAGGAAACAATCAGTTCCAGGCTCAAACTGTACCCATGATAAACAGGAACAATAATCTTTAACATTCTAATGAGGATAATTGTTATATGAAATTAAAAAATAAATAAACGTTAACTACTACGCAATGAGACACCAAATGTGAGGCGAGTACTCCTTTTCTGGAAACACAAGTGTAAAAAGAAGTTAACCACTGTATTTCAAAACAAGGTATAGTACTTTTGATAACAAACAATAGCCTAAGTGTTCTAATTTTAGCTGGAGCATCTATTTACGGGAGCAGGTTGTTAACTGGAAATGGCTTTTGCGAAAATTCTCTTTATATACACATATAATATTGACTTTACACTTTAATCATGACTGGGAGTGCATGATAAAGTGGAAATGAAATTATAGCTGCCTTTGACCACATGGTCGTTTATGAACACGCCTATTAGGGTTTCCTCTCCGATTTTTTGAAGCTTTGGTGGTGGGCTGCGTCGGCAAAACTATGTTTTATTATGATCAATAACATTTTTTTGCACTTCATTATTTATGAACTAACTTTTTATAAAAGAGTTAACTTAATGGCAAAGTTTGCAGACTGAGTTTGCAGTTTGTTATCTGACCTATTTAGTCAATTTGCAATACTTGACTATTTTTACAAAAGCACCAAATTGTGTACTTTTTGACAAAAACCTGAATTGAATTTGATGCCCGTTTTTATAGTAATAAAATGCATTGGAAATTGATTGTCCCATAATATATTTATTGAATACTATATTTTTTAGTATCACTAATTGTGGTTAGTATGTAAGTGAATAATAGGCTATATTTATGTATCTATATAGCATATACAGTATACACACACACGCACACAGATATAAATTCATACAATATACTACTTAACATTGTTTTCACTTAAAAAAAAAATAAAAAATTATTTTGACAACTAAATGTACAGGAAACCCTGCACAAGCAACAACAGAACCAATGTTGTTAATAGTTGGAAAGCGTTAAGTGGCAGGCAGCGCCAATAAGATTTTAGTCAACAGCAGTAGGTCAAGGATAAAACCCATCCCACCAACAGCTGAGTGGGACAACTGTCATTTTAAAGCGCATGCAGAGGTAGATGCAGCTACTGCCATCTTATGGAGTTAAACTTGCATGTAACAAGCTGCGTTTTCAACTTTTCATCATGATTTGGAAAAAAAGAATTGCCCATAGGTATGAATGTGAGTGAAAGAGAAGAGCAAAGTCTCTCTCTCTTTGACCACACAAATCAACACATCAGCAACAGAACCAATGTTGTAATAGCATGCAAATGCATAAAATGCCCGGCCAGCAATAATTACTGCTAATACATTCACTGTAAACAAAAGTACAGTGTCACATGAGTAATCAAGATTTTTCAATTGCATGCAGAGGTAGATAAAGCTCCTGGATATGGATCTAGTTTCTACATTAAAAAAGCTGGCATTTTATAGAGCATATCCACTTTGAGTATCCATATTTTAAACAAACACTTAAACCACTTTACCTGGTTGAGGTGTAGCGCTAGGCAGAGGGTGGCGGCCACAGTGTCAACATCTGCTTCCGGTCCGCCTAACACAGCGTGGACTGACTTCTGGGACACCGGGGTCTGAAAAACACACACACACAAATGAGTGTGTGTGTGTGTGTGGTTTCCGTAAGCAATTCTGCTTGGCAATGACATTTAATCCCGATGTTTGTCCAATAGTTGAGTGTGCTTTGATGGCACATAAAAGGAGTGCGGGATCTCGAAACCAACACAGGCATGCATTAATAATGACAGCTTGCGTCTGCACTGCTTGTCAGACAACAGCACGCCGTGTCTACACTTCTGAGGCAGGACCAAATTAGGGAATGCTCCAGTAAAACACTTTGTCAGAGAAGTAAGGACTTCCATTAATTCCGCCGAACAATGTCGATAAACACGCCTCATTTTAGGTTAAGAAGACATTAATGACACGACCATTACACAGATTAAGAAGCCATCCATGGCTGAAAAAGACAAATTAGTTTGGGTTTGGTTTGGTTTTTTTCATAATCTTTGTACCTATCATTCACCTCTGCAGAAATACAGTGAGTTAGGGTGAGGAGCTCGGCCATCCAGGAGGAGCTCAGAGTAGAGCCAGTTGAGGTGGCTCGGGCATCTCGTCCGGATGCCTCTCGGGCGCCTCCCTGGTGAGGTGTTTCCGGCATGCCCAGCCGGGAGAAGGCCCCCGGGAAGACCTAGGACACGCTGGAGGGACTATGTCTCACAGCTGGCCTAGGAACGCCTTAGTGTCCTCCCGGTGGAGCTGGAAGAGGTCGCCGGAGACCGGGAAGTCTGGACTTCCCTACTGAAGCTGCTGCCCCCGCGACCCGGACCCGGATAAGCGGAGGAAAATGGATGGATGGATGGATAATCTATGTACCCATCTTTCACCTCTGCAGAAATACAGTGGACCATTCAGTTACCTAAAAACCATTCATACATTTGTCCCTACCACAAAAATATAATGAAGAGCAAAGTGGAGTGTTACTGCAGCCGGAACTAATTTAATGCGCTAAAAGATTCATTTTAAATGCAAATGTTGATCCAAAACCCCTCCGTGAATCACCACCTTACCGCGGTGGAGGGGTTTGAGTGCCCGAGTGATGCTAGGAGCTATGTTGTCGGGGGCTTTATGCCCCTGGTAGGGTCTCCCAAGGCAAACAGGTTCTAGGTGACGNAATGTTGATCCAAAATCAGAAGAGAAGGCGTTCACAAAAGTGGGCTGGATAAGTCGTATACACACAGGAAATAACGGACAACAAGCCGACCAATCACAGCCTGCATTTTTTGGAGGCGCATGTCACACCCTTTGCGCTATTTTTGCTGTCATCCTTATATTTGTCCAAACAAATGTATTTTTCTCATTCATTGGAGGAACACGCAAGAGACTAAATTCAAAAAAGTGCAACAAAAAGTGCTGGCAAGTAAATCCTTTTTTGAGATGTTTTTACAATTTAAAAGTCCAATTGATTTTCATGCAATGTTTCTTCAAATATGCAACTTCCCCAAAAATTCGGAAAAAATATCA
Source organism: Oostethus manadensis (assembly GCA_024372805.1). Classification (NCBI taxonomy): domain Eukaryota; kingdom Metazoa; phylum Chordata; class Actinopteri; order Syngnathiformes; family Syngnathidae; genus Oostethus; species Oostethus manadensis. Next base: position 2,016,750 of record QODF01000093.1, on the reverse strand, counting down.
TATATTCAGTCACAAGATCTCTCAAATTTAAACATTTTCCTCGTCTCCCGCCTACACTCTATGCAATGCTTTCAGCACCATGGCGAGTTTGTTCCACAGAACAACGGCATGACCGAGGGAAATAGCTGTCCTCGGCTAGGCCTGCTGGTAACTAGCAGTTCATAACCCAAATTTTAGCTCGTAGTTCAAAGCAAAGAATATAATATTAGAGACGGTTCACATAAAAATAAAACACTTGATTGGGATATTAGGATGTCAAGGTACTGCTATATAATGACAATATAAAAAACACCTCCAGTACCTTCCCTCTCTGGCAGTCGAGGTACTCACAGCTACAGTAGATACAAACAACTTTGGTCTTGTGGCGAGAGCCAAAATACCCTTTTTCTTTCCATTTCGGCTCAATAGACCCCGCTTGTGGCTCCACAGTCACCGCTGCACTCTCAAAACTACAATGTAGGCCGAGGGTCAAACAGGACGGGCGCACATTAACCGTGCGTCCAAACAAATAGTGCCTTTTCCGTTAAGCCCTAATTGTTTTTATTTTTTCACTGTACTTTTCCTAAAAGTATCGGTAGAATCTGGTCTTTTTTATGTATCATCTCAAGTGTCTCATGACGCCCCTAATATTAATGCATGTATATCTTTTAAAGCTACTTACACGTACAAATATGTATTTACAAATACAGCGTTACCCGTGACCCTAATGAAGATAAGCGGTTTAGAAAATGAATGAATGAATGAGTTAAAAAGCATTATTGACTTATCATTTCAGAAGCAAGGAACCCTCGCAGAACACGGTAATAGGTGAAACACTTTGCTGCATGGTTTGAACGGGAAAAAGTACCATCTGGTCGACAGTCATGTCAGCTTAGCTCAAAAATTGCATTTTCGATGGCTTTAAAATGGAACTTTTTTTTGTCAGGAGAAAATAAAACGTGCCGCTTCTTTTAGCTGGAGAACTTCAAATGTTACATTCATCCAACATATGAATGGCACTAAGTTGCCTTGGGATCTCTTAAGGGTTAATGAGGTTCTTCTTCATTAAGTAAGTGGAACACTATTGCATGAACACCTACAATCCTCCACAAGCTCAATCCACACACTGTACCTGTTAATTTAGATGCCAAACGCCGATAAAGTGAATCTTACATTATCTGCCCGGGGTTAATTAGTTTGTAGGAAGATTAAAATAAATGGTTTTTTTTATTTAACCCATTTGCTAGCTATGCTTGGCTTTTATGCGGTGCTTTGGTGCTAAAGCGCCCATGATGGCGAACACGCTCTTTCATCTGTAACTGTTTGGTGTCATCATCATTGAACACAACGCGACCACTTGCAGGGAAGGACAGCTTTGCTCGCGCTGTTGCTTGTGATGGCTTCACGGCAAGGTTTTCCTCCCATCTTGACCAAAACGGTCTTAAAACTGGAGTTACGACGTATGCGCCGCATTTATGTCGATGAGGCGTTAAGATGCCAGGGGGATGAAGGAAAAGAGGGCGGTAAAAAGGAACAAGGGGGATGATTAAAGTGGAGGCTGAAGAGTGAAGCAAAGATGCCAGGAAGAGGTTTATAAAAAAAAAAAAACGTAAGCTAGGATGGGGAAACGCGATGCAGAAATGTGATAGTGAAGATGTGAACACATGAGGAAGAATGAGTGGGGGGCTGAGAAGCGGAGGAGGATAAATCAATAGTGGTCAGCCAGAGAGAGGAAGTGATGCATTAGTGGCAGATATTTCCACTTAGTGTTTTTTCTTCTGTGTGTGTGAGAGATCATAATCATGCACTGCTCATGTGACGGCCGCTAAAATAAAGCCAGTCATTAGAACATATCCCAGCGAGCATGCTGAGACGAGCGGTCACACGGACGCCAATGTGTGTCAAAATGTTACATGGAATGCAGAGAGGACGAGAAATACGTACGCTGTGGCGGGTGAATTGATGTTATGTGAATGCTAGGGGTGGTAGGGGCTCCCTACTATTTCACAAACTTCCTGCGGGCGCAGTTGGGGTTGTTTGTGCAAGGTTTGTGCTGTTTTGTGCAATTAAAATTAAGTTATTACATTTTTTTTTATAGGTCAACCAAGGTTAATCCAGCACCTGACATGTTCAGAATGGAGCCAAAATGTCTCATTCTTTTGTGCTGCGTTTGTGCAGTAAATTGAATGTTTGTGCTTGATTAAAGTTTTAAGGCTATTACATAATCACCCCCCGACATGCTCTGAATTAAACCAAAATAGTGGCATTTTTTTCTGTCTTCAATTGTGCTGTTTTGTGCAATTAAAATGCTGCTTATCTTTGAGATATTACACATTTTTTAAAGGTCAACCAGCACTCGACATGCTCAGAATGGAACTAAAGTATTCTCATTTTTTGTTTGTGCTGTTTTGTGCAGTTGAAATAAACTTTGGTGCTGCTTTCGTTTTTGAGCTATTACACATTTTGCAGGTCAACCAAAGTTCACCCAGACCCCAACTTGCTCAGAATGGAACCAAAATAGTTTCACCCAATAATGCTGCGGTGGAGGAATACATTTTGTGAGCTTAATGCTGAGAGATGACCGTTCGTAATGACACTAATGTCAAAAAATGCCACAAGAATGCTGAAAGACAACACATTCCCACCGGTATTAACGATAAATCGAAATTGTGACACGGACTCAAAGCAATCAGAGTAACCATCTATGTTATAAATGTGGCATGGATGCTGTGAGATGACCATTCCCGTTGATGTTGCAAGAATGCTGCCAGACAGACATTCACAAAGATATCGCTCTGTGTAAAAAAAAATGCTGCACGAATGGCGAGTGACTGGTATGGTAAAATACACCAACCTTGTTATTATTGTGCATCGTTTAAGCTCTTGCTTTCACGGGAGGCAGAAAGAGGTGGTGATGCAACTGCCCACTAACGTTTGTCTATTTTAGAGCAATTTTAAGCCACGAAGGCGGCCACAAGGTGGCGGAAGTGCATTGATAAGAGATTGTGCGCATGTAAAAACACACTCGACAGCTAGGAGGAAGTGGAAGAGCGTAGAGATTAGCGTGCTGCAGGTTACACGTTGTGGATAAATTTTAACGCACGTACTGGTGCATCCGATGTAAAACTCCTGCCAAATCAAAACATGCGTATCAAACGCTGTGGCGACCCCTGCAGGGATAAGCCGAAAGGAAAAGAAAAAGCTATACTGTATGGCTTCATTTGTGTCAAAGTGAAAGTTATGCTTGAATGTCTCGTTTCACAAAAAAGCATTTCTCCTCTTTTTTAGTCAGGAACTGATACTTTCCTGAAACGTACCTATGTTCTACTGGTGATTACTAAAAGAACGGAAAAAGGTAGAAACAAACGTTTTTTTCTGATGAAAGACAAGAGCCTAATCTTTTTTTGGGGGGGGGGCATATTCCATGTTTAAAATCTATACTCTGTGTGCCTTTAAAAGTCAGTTCAAGTCATCTAAAATGTCCGGTACTGGAGTGAATGAGTAAAAGAGTAAACGTGCGCATGATATGACCTGATGTACGTTTAGAATTATTCAGATGGTTAGTGGAGCCCACCATCTTGACATTTACATTAGACTTCTTTTCGCAAATTCTCCCTTGTGCCTTATCACGATCACTTCCCAAATTAAAGACCCAATCTGATCGTCCTTTTAAGCGTCTGTGCAGCATAAAAGGTGAGGGAACAATGCTGGAAGTCTACTCAGCATATTGTTTCATGTCCATGCCAGTCGCTGCAGAGCTGCTTGCAGAGAGTGAGAGGTAAGAGTCGGGGCAATTAGGGGTATGGATGCTCGGGATGGCGGCCATGCACACAGCACGGCAGAAACAGCAAGAGAGACAGGCCTGCAATGAGATGAATCATCCACGCTTATATTGGAGAGCGTGAAGATGCGTGTCGAAAAAATACGATAAAACTTGATATCCTTTGGATGTTGCTTGTCACCTACATTTCCCTTACTTGCGTTCTACTTTTGGGATCTCCTCAAGACTTAAAAGAGCCCTTGTAAGTGTATCTTTCAATAACGGACATACGAAGTCTAAATATTACATATCCTGGAAAGTGAGTGAAACCTCAACACTGTTTACTCTTCAAATTGTCATGACTGAAAACACTAAGGATATCTGTGATAGACGATTCCATGAAAAAACGTATACACAAATAAATATGCAAAAACCCCTTCAATAATGACACATCTCTTCAAAGCACAGGTAAGTAGAAGAAGTATTTGTCACGAGTGCAACAAAAATTCTCTTCTAGCTTAAACAATCCCATACATAGTTGTCACTTCCTGTCCTCCACACATCAGTCCGCCTGCCACTAAGGTCCCCTTTACTGTGACACACAGGAGCAGTTTTATTTATGTCTTAAATGGTTAAGTTACAATTATTGTGTCTACAATGTTGGGTAGGGCAAGTGTGAAGCCATTTATTCATTCATTTATTCATTTTCTGTACCGCTTATCCTCATTAGGGTCGCGGGGATGCTGGAGCCTATCCCAGCTGACTTTGGGCGGGAGGCGGGGTACACCCTGGACTGGTCGCCAGTCAATCGCAGGGCACATATAGACAAACAAAGACATACAACCCTTCACACCTATGGACAATTTTAGAGCGGCCAATGAAGCTAACATGCATGTTTTTGGAATGTGGAAGGAAAGCGGAGGACCGGGAGAAAACCCACGCACGCGCGGGGAGAACATGCAAACTCCACACAGAGATGCCCAACGGAGATTCAAACCGAGAACCTCCTGACTGTGAGGCCAACATGGTACCCATTCACCCACCGTGCGTAAAGCCATTTAAAAGCCACCATTACAATACACTGATGAGACAACAGCCACGGCAGGAAGTACGCTGTCCAGCAAAAAAACAAGGAACTTATTTATGTCTAACACAAAGTTGTCAAAGTCGTGCAACGGAGGGCTGACACATTGCAGGTTTTCTTTCCAGCTGGTCACTAAAGCAGGGGATTTTAACGATCAACACTAGCGTCAATTTGAACCATCAATTTGAAAACCACCTGCTGGAGAGAAAACCTGCAGTGTCTCGGCCCTTCATGGCACGAGTTTGACACATGTGGCCTAACGTGTTTTTTTTTAATTTAATAATAAACAGGTTTTCTATACAAATCCACAAACATTTAATATTTAATCTTACTTCGTAGACATTTACTTTTCAAGTCTGGAACCAATTAACCATGGTAAACGAGGAACTATTTGTATTTTTGTTCATTTAGCTATTTTTAAGATGGAAAATGCTTAATTTGGGCAAAAAATACATCCAATTTGCTTAAATACTACTAACAGGCCATAGTCAACTACAAACAGCGACCATTTATTGATTTTCAATGCAATAAAGTCAGGGACTGTATTTATACTTAAGAAGAAACACTCGGCATCTCAGATTTATGTTGTAGGTGCTAAAACTTTAACTATTATAACTATTATTATTAGTAGTAGTAGTAGTATGAATGATTCAACTTGTTCTTGTTACATTACACATTTCGGCTGATTTTTTTTTTTAGCTAAATTATATTTTTAGAACTTGCATAAAAAAAAGTGTCAGGCTACAAATGGACCTCTGGCCGCCCCGATGTAACCACTAAACACGACTGCACGTTTTGTATCAAAAATAATAAAAATTTAGTCAATTCAATTCTTAGTTTTTGGGAAACAACCCCAAAAAAGCTTTGGAAAAAAATACTCAAACATGCCAAATTAAGGGTAGTTTTGAAGTGGGTACTTTGCAGGGCCTGTTGCACATCGGCCTTTGCAAGATGTTGTCCCATGATTGAAGATGAGTGTAATGCACGGACGGCCTGGGAAGGGGTAGCTAACTTGTTGATGTCACGCCTCAATCAGAGACCCCAGCTTGGACTGCTACTAGCTTCCTGATCCCTCCCACCACCACCACCACCACCACCACCACGCAACGTGACTTTATTGTGTGTCTGCAGGTGCAGCAACAGGGAAATAGCCTGTAGCACGACGACGTGCCATTCATCAAACACACACGCACGCACGCACACACAGGGGGCTTGAAACTCACCCCATGTCTGCAGTCGACCCTCCGCAGATACTCCTCCATGTCGGCCTGCACATAGGAGGCTAATGCGGCACGACTAGGCAGTTAGCGCCGTTCTTGAGTCTGTCGGGTTTTGTTTGTATTTTTTTTGCTGATCAATTCAAGAGTCGACCACCACCACCCGCCGCGCTCGTACTGCACCACTCTCTCTGCAGCTTGGCCACGCCCCTTCTCGGCAGGACGGGTGGGTGGGTGCTTGGATGACGGCACTAGATGAACCCGCGGAAGCATACACCCCTGGTTAGAGCAGCTCATTTCTCCACAGACTTCAGAGGTGCTCAATGATTTGGTTATTGATATTAATACTATATATTATTATTATACAGCACAAGCATATTGTGTGTTTAGTCGACTTACTATGACGTTTGGTAGACACCTTTAGGGGACTGACAAGCAAAATAAGTAAAAATAATTAAAATGTGAACACCGCTGGTTGAAATTGAGACAAAAAGTCTTTGCATGGGCACAGGCGGGACTTTCCTACATTTGTCGAATGATCATAAAACTTTCAGTTTTACATGCATGGTAGCATAAATTCCAAATAATTTTGCATGCAACCCAAATGGGGCACCACAAATGTAATTTATATTAATGTGAAAAACATTGGAATCCTACATGGCCTCCAATTTCAGCACCACGGACAGCATCCATGCATTACCATTGGCTTTGTTTTTTATTCAAACGCTTTTGGATACAAGATACTGTATGTGTGGGGTTTTTTTTTGGTGCCAATATTAAAAAAATATAAAGCAAAATATATTAGTCAATTAGTCCATCAATATATGATTCATTCAGTCTGTGAGGGAGTCAAACAGTAGCAGTTAGTCTGTAAGTGATAGTATGGCTTTGGACAAAAGACACAATGGCTGGACGGACGACGAGATGAAGGAGAACTGTATCAGACAACTTCATTTCGAGGTTGGATCAACACGTTGCACAGCAGCTACAGACGTGATCATAACTGTAAGATGAAGATTCTGACTTGCAAACAACACTTGCAACCACACTATGTACATCGAGGCATGTTTGTTCATCTTGAGAGCAGTCATTTTACTCAGATCCTGTCAGTCTGACAGCATCCTGTGTAGAGCTTCCCTGGTGCAGAGAAATCCATGATATCACTATGTCAACCAGTAAGTTCATTAGTCAAAAAACCCGTTAGCTGGTACATATTTTTAGTTACTCAATCCACATATCATCCAATAAATCTATGAGTTATTAGACTACTGAGTCGATCAATAGCTACTCAATAGCCACTCAGTTTGTGAGCCATTCCGTTTTTGACAGCTTTTTGACAGCAGTGACTTAACAAAGTTGGCCTGGGGGCCAGACTATATATTTGATACACGCACACAATTTATCCACCTGGAATTATTTGTCTTATTTTATTTATAAGAGCCTATATGTTCTTGTGTACCTTTTTTCAGGAGCACTTTAAACATTAGACCACATTTTACAGTTGAGTTTTTTTTTTTTTACCAAATAAGACACCCGGAATTTTCATGAATAAAGGATAAAACATTGGCTATATAGGAATATGTCGACGTCCCTCCTTTTTTACTTCCCAGACCGTGCATTGGGTAGGTTTGTTGTTGTTGTTCTGTTGTTGTGTGTCACATATAAGTGTTTTTAAGGTAGTTGTCTGGATTGCTGCATGTGAAAGGTAACTTACGCCATCCAAAAGTTGTCTAAGACTGACTTTTGACAACTTGCAAGTCATGTTGCCAGCTTGTATGTTGAAGGTTTCTATTAAACACTTGCATCTGGCGGGCCGCATTCAAATGTCTGGATGGCCGGATGTGGCCCCCGTGCCGCAGTTTGCCAACCCCTGCGTTAGATAATCAGCAAGTCTGTTTAGGATTTAATCCAGTCAATATGACTGGTCTGTCAGTTGGTCACTAAGAGTCGGTTATCTATCAGTTAGTCAGTGACTCAGTCAATCAATGAATAGTCCGTCAGACAGTCAGAAGTGATTGTATAGGTTAATTAGTCAATACACCAAATTAGTTTGGTCACTTCTATCATCACACAATCATCATATCATCCATTCTATCTATGAGTTCAGAAACTAGTCAACCAGTCAGCCAAGTTGTCAGTCAGTCAGTCAACAAGGACAAGTCAATGGATCAGTTCATTTGGTCTGTTAGTTAGTTAGTCAATGAATCAGTCGGTTGGTTAAGGAGGTAGTCATATTCGTCCAGACGTTATCTAGCCGCCTAACTATAACTTAGTCCATCTGTCACTTTAGTCAGTTGGTCAACAGGCCTGTGAAAACATTACACTCACGTGAACAAGTCCTTCAAAAGGATGCACATTAAGATGGACCCCATTTACAACATGTTTCCCTCTATAGTCATGCGCAGTACAGCTAGCTGCCAGAACTCGATGAAGGCACGCATTCCACCGATGCGGTATGGCCATGCTGTTGTCATCGTTACCCCGAGGGTTATGTGATTCAGAGCAAGACAGCGGCCAAGGATAAGTGGTATAAACGAATTACTTTCCCCTGAATAACAAGCAAAAACCACTTAGCAGCAGTTGCTAACAACAATCACATGGCTCGGAAACTGAAGTGAAACTTGCAAACGAATAAAAACTCAGCAAATACATTCATCCATTTTCTATGCCGCTTATCCTCATTAGGGTCGCGGGTAAGCTGGAGCCTATCCCAGCTGACTTTGGGCGGGAGGCGGGGTACACCCTGGACTGGTCGCCAGTCAATCGCAGGGCACGTATAGACAAACGAACATTCACACGGACAATTTAGAGCGGCCAATGAAGCTAACATGATTGTTTTTGGAATGTGGGAGGAAAGCGGAGTACCCGGAGAAAACCCACACACGCACAAGGAGAACATGCAAACTCCACACAGAGATGCCCACTGGAGATTCGAACCCTGAACCTCATTACTGTGAGGCCAATGTGCTACCCACTCGACCACCGTGCGGCCCCAGCAAATACACAATCCAACAATTACAAAACACTTGTGGACAAGTTGTGATCTTTGCATGCACCACGCTATGAAATAACAACGTAACCAGTGGCGATTGCTATAAGACTTAAGCTTTCCCTAAAATGTCCCCCCCCCCCAAAAAAAAGTGGTGAAATATGTACTGCTGTGTGTACATTTCATTGACTAAATAAACGCTAGAATCCCTTCATCTTTTGTTCAGAATCAGCTACTTATCACAGCTATTCATTCATTCTGTGCTGTGGCTTTTTTTTTTACACAGTCGGACATTGAGCATCTACTGACTTTGATGGGGAAGCGTAAAGTGGGTTGTTCCGCTGCGGGAAAGAGGACATTGGATAAATGCTGGGCGTTGTCCTGCCCACCGAACGCTGGCGGTCTCTGGCTGGCCCGGATGCTCGGCTTCTGCATGATGACTGGACCGGAATCCCTTTTTGACTGACACTGAAATGAGCGAATCAGCTACCAGGGGCACATTTTCCAAGTTTTCATTCTGTTATTCTCAACTGATGCGGAGGTTTTACCGATCCCCAGCGACTTTGTCTTTTGTAAAAACGACAAGGAATGGAAGGTAGAATTTACATATAAATAAACACATTTATGATGTAGTCCAGAAATAAATGAGCTTCTCCTTGAGTGACCCACAACCACCAGTGAAAGTAACATTACAATTTTTAAAAAATTATGTTGTGACCTGTTTTGAGCCATGATTGATCCAGCGTCTGCATTTGTTTGGCTTTTTTTTGGTGAAAAATATTTATGGTCTTGTGACATGAGTCAAAGGATTAGCCACCATATGCACTACGGCTGCGTTTTATGCATTAGTTATTTAGGTTCACTTATTTTTTGTTCCACTTCCATCATTATATCGTTTAATACTATTCTTTAAAAATTCAACAAATAATGGTTTTCCCCTCTCTTTATTCAAAATAACACATTTGCAGTAAAACCGTCCAACCGTGATATTTTTGCCCAAGGTTATCACACCATTAGAATCTCATACCATGCCAAGTCAGCCCATTAACGAGTCACTCAGCTGACAATTCAACAGTCTGTCAATATAGTCAGTCAATAAAAGTCAGTTAATCAGTGACTCAGTTAGCCAATGAGTCAGTCTGGTGGAGTTAGTCATGCACTCAGTCAGCCAGCGAGTCATTACTGATCCAGCCAGTCATCACTCATGAGTTTGTCAACAAGTTAGTTGGACAGGACCATTAATTTAGTCGACAAGTCAACAGTCTGTCAGATTAGTCAACCAACAGCAGTCGGTCGATGAGTCATGTATTCAGTTAGTGAGTCATTAACTAGTCAGTCGGTCATTACTCGGTCAGTCTCTCTCTGAGTTAGTCAATCAGTCACTCGGTTGATAATTCAAGAGTCTATCAATTGAGTTAGTCAATGAGTCATTCAGTCATCAGTCGGCCGACGTAAAAGACTAAAGTAAAGAGTCAAAGCATCTTACGATATAATATAGCCCAATAAAACATCAACGCCAGTCTATTCTACGCCCTTTTATGGTAGACCTGAAACCCACATTCCCTCCTTAAAAATAATTCCCTGTTCCACCACTATGTCTTAGGACATCTGCTTCTCCCAGTTTATTTTTCCACCGAAAACAATAGGCCTGACTAATTGATTTTAATAGCTCTCTCCGCGACGATGCACCCCTCATGAGTTGGAGAGAGGTCTTTAAAATTATTATCACTATAATTGCCATTACCCCCTCACTTTCCCTTCCCTGCAAATGGGAGGCAGAGGAAGAATATCTTTGCCCTTAAGCTGAACACATCATTATTATTACAGGCAGGAAATAAACACACGACCATCACTGACACACACACACACACTCTCCACCTTGGCAGGCCCCCTTCTGTCGACCCTTATTCCCTCCGCCGCCCCCTGCATGCGGCCCGCCGCTTGTAATTTATGCAAAATTAATTGATACATCTTTTATAATTGATGTGCTGTAAACTTAATGAGTAATTTATGTAATTAGTCAATTAGGGATAATTCCGGCATATGTTCCGTATGCCCAGAAGGTGTGCTTTACAACTAGATATTTGTCCAGGAGTTCGGCGTGGGCGAAAGCCGCCGCACACTACTTAATTAATTTTGTTATGCAGATCTGCTGCCACGGTGTCTATTTAACAGCCCCCTTTGTGAAAACCGATTTAATATTGATCTTTCCCGGGCTTTTAAAGAGCATCTTTTCATACTCACGTTGGCCTCGTAGGGCCTCAAAGCTAAAATGTTGCTGGTAGAGAAATCAAAACAAAAAACATGCACCGCCTTTATGAGGCGCGCATCGATTATAATAACCAAAGTGGCACTAAAAATTGCACCGACGTCTTTAAAATATGCCATAGTTGACCTTTTGAGTGGGTTTGGAGGACTAACGGGAGAGATGCAACGGCTAATTAATTGACACAGGTTTGAATATTCATACCTAATACAGCAAGCTCGCCCTTAATTACATTGTTGGACTTCTCTCCGAGGAGGCTAACTCACCGAAGGCTTAATTATTGTAATGTATTCGAGGGTGGGGACGCGGTGGCCCGTTGGGGGCACGGGAGAAGACGTGAGCTGTCAAGGACCTAGCCGTGACACCTGGCCAGAAGAAGGCCGTACGGGAAGGGGGCGGAGCTTTCGGGGTTCTGCACTGAGAGCAGGGGCGAAGTTTGTTTACATCCTTGTAGGATTCACGGGAGAGTGTTCACGGAACAGACAGACAGCCGCTGGACTCCCCTCTCAGCAATTAATCAACAGCAGCGCTCCTCAGTCTGTATGTGTGTGTGTGTGTGTGTGTGTGTGTGTGTGTAAAAGAGTAGCGCACTGATGATTGTGCGCAAAGGAAGACATGATTTATTGTTTGCAAAGTCGGAAAGTGCAGTCAGGCACATTTAAGTGAGGCCGCATTTGAATGTTCATTACCAAAAATAAACTAAAATCTCAGTTCAACTGAAATTTCATCCAAAGACTAACTATAAAAAAATGCTGTCTTTTTTTGTTCAAGCACAAAAGGTCTATAAAAAATGTTTTCTTTACTCCGACCATAATGATCAGCTTTTTCAGGACTGACAGTAGCTTTAATATTATGTTTACAGTTGTGGTTCTAGTTAGGATCACAGCCAACATAAGAAGCCTTAACATCTTAGCAAAGGCACACTACATTGTTTAGGTACCTAATATAAGGTTCAGTCCACGAAAAGAACAGGTCAAGCATCGCATTCTCTACTGAATCCATCATTTCTGCTAACGTACAGTGAGGATACCCCTTGATATATAGTACTTAATGAGTGTATACACCGAATTTCTACTTCCCTCTATCACCCCTGCGTGCAAAAGGGTACAAATGTGTCAAAAAATGCACCCCTACTGTGTTGTCTGTGCTATTATTTTTCTGGTGGTGGCGCTATTATTAACGCATAGGCCGGATTAACTTGACATTTGGCACACAGCTGTAACTTTAGGGTGTCTAGCCAAACTGGATACACACTTTTAGGAGACCTGAGTGTAACATTTTATCAAGATTGGTTGAAAAACTCGCCAAGAGACTTAGCAACTAACTGCGGCGCCCTGTTATTTGGATTTTTATTTAAGGTAATATATATATCTCTACCTTTGAGTGGGTATGCAAAGTGCGAACAAACCAAAACAAAACAGTAATAATGTCATACTCACGGTGAAGCAAAATGGCGGCAGCGGCATGCTTTGGGCTTGAGGGGGTCCTTGATGAAGATAAACTTGATAAAAGTTGAAGATGAAGAGCCTGACGATGACAAACATTGAAATCAACAAAAAGGATAACTTTACCAGAAAAACATTTGAAACCGTTTTGAATAGCATGACCCAAAAGCCATTGAAAATGTATGTGGGGTGACCTGAAGGGGTGATTGTGCAGAAGAGATCCTGATTTGGAGCATCTGAAAGAGTGTAGAAATCAGGTCTTAATATATATAATTGTATTCACATTGTTACAATTTAAAAAAAGATATCTTATTAATTTGTTTAACATCAGAAATCCTGTATCAGTCTGCTTTTGGTATGTGTATCGCTTTTTTTCTTCGTTTTTATTCATAAGTCTCTCTCTCTCTCTTTCCCGCTCTCCCCCCTCCCACACACACACACACACACACACACCAAAACCCCCTCTTGCGTGTCATATTTAAATGTCTGGATAATAGCAGCGTCAGAGACCTGCGGGGGTCTCACGCACAAAAAAAAAACGGTGCTCGGGTGGGCAACATCGCACATGAGGAGAGGAGAGAGGCAGAGACGGAGGGATGAAAGTTCAGCCGGCTAAGTGAGTCCTGACAACTTTTACGCACGGGCGTGCACCTTTCTACGCACAGAACCACCCAGCATCCTCCGGCAGGAAGCCCGAGTGATTTATAGTGTCTTCTGAATCTGACAGCATTGGGAAGTACATTTTTAAGGGTTGCTGCTGAGCAACTTTGGAACTTTGGAAATAAAATCAGAGTGGACACTGATGGGGAAGATACTTTCATAGACTTGCATCACAACTGTTTTGTTTTTTACCGACACAGCTTAAGAAGGAAAAGTCATGCCACGACCAGGCAAGAACTCCTACAGTGACCAGAAGCCTCCGTACTCCTACATTTCCCTCACAGCCATGGCCATCCAGAATTCCCAAGACAAGATGCTCCCTCTGAGTGACATCTACAAGTTCATCATGGACCGGTTCCCTTACTACAGAGACAACACCCAGAGGTGGCAGAACTCCCTCCGCCACAACCTCTCCTTCAACGACTGCTTCATCAAGATCCCCCGGCGGCCCGACCAGCCGGGGAAGGGCAGCTTCTGGGCTTTGCACCCGGACTGCGGGGACATGTTTGAGAACGGGAGCTTCCTGAGGAGACGGAAGCGCTTCAAAGTGCTCCGCACCGAGCACATGGCTTGCAAAAGTTCCTCCATGATGCACTACTTCCACCATCACCACCACCACCTCCACGCGGGGGGCAAGCTGGGCGCCACAGCACCTGTTCATCAGGAGCCCTCGGTCGGCCAGGTGAGCACTGTGAGCCGCCTGCCTCCTCACTTTCAAAGCTACGGGGGCATCGCTTGTTCCCAGCCGGGCGGCTTCAAGCACCCGTTCGCCATCGAGAACATCATCAGCCGGGACTACAAGGGTGTGATGGCGAGTGGGCTCCCACTCACCTCGATCATGCACCACCTGGGTTACCCGATGCCACCACAGCTGATGACGTCCATGTGGCCCCACGTCGGGATGCTGCCAGAGTCCGTAGGGGGCGTGCCTCTGCCCCCGTCTCCAGAATATTCGCCCTTCGGAGTCCCAGCCAAGAGTCTGTACCACCACAGCGCCACGGCGCCCACTTTACCTACGGTGCCGGTGCCGATAAAGCCCACCCCCTCTCTGGGTCCGGTGCACGGCTTGAGTGGGATGCAGCCCGACCCGGTGCAGCTGTGCACGCCGTCCTCCTCCTCCATTCATCTGGTGATGGAGAAAGGCGATGCGATGGAGGGGAAAGGCAGCCTTCTCCACCATGCGGGCCTCTTGCTGACTTAATGCGGACCGCACAGACGAGGAGCAGAATAAAAAAAACATTGTCATTATCATCTTTCTTTGCACACTTTATTTGTGAGGGTACTTTCAATTAAATACAATCAGACATGCTGAACCCAAAGAAATGGCAGAAACAACATTTTTTCCCCCCAAAATGCTTTGTGTGCTTTTGATTTTTGCATTTTCTCCAACATTGTGCTGGACTTAGAATTGTCTTTTCGTGTTTTTTCCCCTTACTAGGTTGTGCTTTTTTGTATTAGTGCATCAAAAAGGTATTTATCTGAAGATTTATAAAGAAATCATAATTACTGGGTGTCATTTGAATGCAAATGTTGTGTTGTGGGTGGGCAACGCTTTGATTTAAACTGTATAATCATCTGACACATTTTATGGAGCGCTCATATTTAAAATATATGAAACACAAGTGAAAATGTGATCATCCGATCCATTGATCGCGTTATTTTACGTCATCGCCCTTCATCATTTACTGTCCTGATAAGACTATGTAAGGATAAGCGGTATGATAAAAACAGGGTTTCAAGTGTTACGCGGGCGTCACTACTTGAGTCATGACCCTTCCCCGCGTGTAAAAGTGTGGCCAACACGACATAAATCACATGCGGGCTGGACATTTGAGCTGATGCATGATGTCCCTCTCAGACGGATGAGGACTTCAAAAAGGGGGTGACGGGATCAAGTTTGGCTCTTTTGTTTTGCGGCGTTTAAACGGCGGCTTTGAAGCTTCTCCTCTCCAGCAGCACAAAGCGCCAGCTTGAGTCCACTGGTGAGAGTGACTTACACTCAGCCTGTTGTTGTCCCCCCACTCCTCTCTACTCTGCTTAGCATCCCAAAGGCTCTTGAAGCAGACGCCGCTGTCGCACCAGCCTCTGAACAAATAATTGAGATGCACCAGCAGAGAGGAGGCGTGGGGGTGGAAAAAAATAAACAAATGGAAAAATCTATTGATGGTTTATTATCAACGAGCCTCACGTTGACCCATCCCGAGCTATCTTCTGAAACTTTTCCATCGCGCAAGAATGAAAACAACACGACAGAAGTGTGTGTACTTGCAGGTGTGTGTGTTAATTCCCTGATCGGCAGGCGCTAATAGCCCTCCGCGCATTAGAGTGAAATTAAATGGCACTAATTAACACACAATAAGAGGACATTATAGCCCAACATGGAGTGACAATACGGTACGAGGGTTCATCACATTTCAGCAAGCATTTTAATCCATCAATATATCAGTTTTCTATGACAATGTAGGAGCCAGAACCAATGCTGGCGGACATTTTACAGGCCATTGAGAGGTCAAGAGGTAAGCGTCTTCCTTTAATCAAATAGTCAACAATCTAATTGCAGAGCAAACCCTTCTGATGAAGGCGACGAAAAGAAAGTAGGTTAATAGTGAGAAGTAGTTCATTGGTTAGTTTAGCTTAGCGTTACTAAGATTAATACATTCAGGGACGTGGGATATTCTAAAATTGCACTTAGTTGTATTCAGTGTTAAAAAAAATATATATATATGTGGTATGGCTCTCACAGAAATAGAACATATTGCATGGCTTTGTTAGCCAAAAAGGACCCCGACCCCCGTCAGATAGCCTTGTTCCTTTAAAAGACATAATCAGGTATCTTCTTGATCAGGTATCATAATGAGGTATTGTATGCAGCACACACACATGCAAGTAAATCCAGTTTCCCCCCAGTGTCCCCATCACAAACTATTCTTCTCATACATTCTTAAACGCCAAACAAAAGTACTCACCTGTGATACTTGGATTGATTTGACGGAGGACTCGGGTCGTTTTTTTAAGGCTTATTATCTGTCATATAAGAGTAAAAAGAAGTCGAGCATTAATCAACGTTGATCATTATCAACGGCATAATTACGTGTCACTCATGGCCTGTGAAGGACGTGGTGCAGCTTGGGAGGCGAGTCTCTTCACATGAACGACACCAAACAATCGACTTTACATGCATGTTTCATTTTGCTCACTTTCCGTGTGAAAAGAAAGGAAGGTGAATGACAACATAAACATAAAAGGGGGGGGAAATCAAATACTCAAGTAAGAATAAAATAAGAAAAATTGAATGTACGATAACAATAAATGGACTAAATTGTTTATAATAAAGAGAAATACACTGTTCCGCTCCGGCTAACATTGTTAACTCAGCAGGGAGATACGTTTCAAAACAACGAGCGGAGGCTTTCCTTGAAGCACGGTTAAATGAAACAAACAGCATGTAAACATTCGATTCATACAGGTTATAAAACAATGGCACGGACCACAAAAGGAATGCACTTAATCAAATGCGCTAGCTCAATGCTAATATATATAGTATTGAAGGCCCAGAGATGCTAACCATTAGCATTAGCCATTCTCATTAGCATTAGCATTAGCGATTCACATTACCATTAGCCATTCGCATTAGCATTAGGCATTCACATTAGCATTAGCCATTCGCATCAGCGATTCGCATTAACATTAGCCATTTGCAGCAGCGATTCGCATTAACATTAGCCATTCGCATTAGCATTAGCAGTTCCCATTCGCATTAGCATTAGCCATTCGCATTAGCCATTCGCATTAGCGATTAGCATTAGCAATTAGCATTAGCCATTCACATAAGCATTAGCCATTCGCCTTAGCATTAGCCATTCACATAAGCATTAGCCATTCGCATTAGCGATTCACATTACCATTAGCCATTCGCATTAGCGATTCACATTACCATTAGCCATTCGCATCAGCGATTCGCTTTAGCATTAGCCATTCGCATTAGCCATTCGCATTAGCAATTAGCATTTGCGATTAGCATTAGTCATTCACATTAGCATTAGCCATTGCATTAGCATTAGCCATTCACATTAGCATTAGCCATTCGCATTAGCATTAGCCATTGGCATTAGCGATTAGCATTAGCCATTCGCATTAGCCATTCGCATTAGCAATTAGCATTTGCGATTAGCATTAGTCATTCACATTAGCATTAGCCATTGCATTAGCATTAGCCATTCACATTAGCATTAGCCATTCGCATTAGCATTAGCCATTGGCATTAGCGATTAGCATTAGCGATTCACATTACCATTAGCCATTCGCATTATCATTATCCATTCACATTAGCATTAGCCATTTGCATCAGCGATTCGCATTAGCATTATCCATTAGCATTAGCCATTCGCATTAGCCATTCGCATTAGCGATTAGCATTAGCCATTCGCATTAGCCATTCGCATTAGCGACTAGCATTAGCGATTAGCATTAGCAATTAGCATTAGCCATTCGCATTAGCCATTCACCTTAGCATTAGCCATTCGCCTTAGCATTAGCCATTCACTTTAGCATTAGCAATTCCCATTAGCATTAGCCATTCACATTAGCCATTCGCATTAACCATTCGCATTAGCGATTTGCATTAGCATTAGCCATTCGCATTAGCCATTCGCATTAGCAATTAGCATTAGCCATTTGCCTTAGCATTAGCCATTCGCATTAGCCATTCTCATTAGCATTAACCATTCGCCTTAGCATTAGCCATTCTCATTAGCATTAACCATTCGCCTTAGCATTAGCCATTCTCATTAGCATTAACCATTCGCCTTAGCATTAGCCATTCACATTAGCATTAGCCATTCGCATTAGCATTAGCCATTTGCATTAGCCATTCGCATTAGCATTAGCCATTCGCATTAGCCATTCGCATTCGCATTAGCGACTTTTAAGACAACGTTAACCAATTACAATATGCTATACATGCCATTTTAAAGTTTAGTATAAAACACACCAATGTACAGCACATTTACAGGCAAACACTTTCTCAGGCGCCACAAGGGAAGTGGCACAAAATAGCAAGTGGCTACTTCCTGACTACGGCAGGTCCTTTGGGACAAACTGCATTTGGCGTCACACTTTACCGGGCAAGTCAATACAATTTGGCAACACAAGACAGACACATTAGGTAGGAAGTACGTCCAAAACATTACAGATAGAGTAAAAATGTTGATGAGAATCGCAAGGAATTCCGGCATATGGATTAAGCAGTAACAAAGTGGGGATAATCAATCAACTCAATCAATCAATTCTGCCTCGTGATTATTGTATTTGTCGTTTGACAGTTTCTCCCGGGGACCACGGCGGGGGGGCGCTGATCCAAACAAATCCGCCGCCGTGACATTTTAATTTATATTTATATAATATAATTTATAATGTATTATATATTTAATTATATTTATAAAGAGCGCAAACATGAACAACAGCGTGCTTATCGTAAGCATGACTTGAAATGCTCACGTTGTTCCGTCTCCAGTTACCCCGTTCCCACTTCAGCCATTTTTGTACTGAGCAGCCACGGCAGACGCGTGTACCGCCGCGGCCTACGTCCCAAAAGTGGCAGGAAAGTGAGATGAAATAACATAATTGCTGTATTAAATTTGAGTTTCAGATGCGTCCGTTCTGTGATGCTTTATGAATGAATGAATGAATAAAACATCAAGGCCAGCGGTGTCTCGGCGTCACAAGCGCTGAATAGGCAATGACACATTAGTGGTCATTACCCACACTTCATAGAGGGCATGGGGGGTAAATTCTACATGAGTTTTTTTTTAACGATTAGGAAGAGCGGGACATCATAATGAGCATCTTGGGTTTTTGATCACTAAAAACTGTTTGGTGATATCATTCCGGTCACACGCAGCCCGGCCCAAAATGACCTGTAAAGCACATACACGCACGCACATCGATACCAGGGATGTAAACGATACGTCCACATGCAAATTCTACCTCTACATGCGCGGGTTGCCATTAGAAACAGAACTCTTACAGTATCCTCGGCTGCGTAACCGAGCACGTCGTGTCCCCGAGCGTGGCGTAGGACAACGGAACACGGCGCAGGCAAAACCAAATCCAAATCCAAAAATCTGCCGCACGAGTCTTTACCAGAACCAAAAGTAAAGATCCTATCACACCAGCATTAGCCTCACTGCACTGGTTACCAGTACAGTTTAGAATGGAGTATAAAATAGTAAGTGCTAAACGGTCAGGCCCCAGTATATCATAAGGAGCTCCTAGAACCCTATCAACCCAGTAGAACACTGCGCTCACACAATTTACAATTACTTGTCACGCAAGTAGACTGGGAGGTAGAACCTTTACTTACCAGGCTGCTCCGTTACGGAACCATCTCCCCGACTCAACACCCTCGCTTTATTCCAAAGTCACCTCAAAACCCACCTCTTTGCGGAAGCGTAGTTAGAACGGAGCCTTGATATGCTGATGTGTGTCAGAGACACTTCCTGTGTTCTATGCTGTTGTCAATACAGGAGGCCGCGACTGCTGTCGGCACTGGAAAACTTTGTCCAAGAGGATTAAGGCAGGGCTAAATAACAACAGGGCTCTTGCTACAGATACACACACCAAGAACCCAATCTGGACATAGCTGTGCACTGACTACTCTAAAGTTTGATTAGGAAAGTCTTGTCCCTTGATATGATACTGTATACTCTCCCTCTTATCAGGCAGTGAATCAGCACTTTGAGTCATTTGTCATCGGGAGTTGTGCTTACTTTCTCTAAAAAGACTCACCTTACATGAAACAGAGTTGAGGTCTTTGTACGGAAGGACTCCCAAAAGGTCACTTAGCTCTGGGCTGGTATTTTGCAAGATGAAATTACAGCCTTCAATGCAGCCCGACGTGCGATACGTCAAAACCCAGACCACGTATAATTACACAAGCTAACATGGGGCTCCTGGTACATTACCAAGTTCTGACTCCCTTTTTCCTCTGAATTGAAGTATTTTCCTCTTATCCGCGTGGCTCAGATATTCCCATATTTAGGAGTTTGCTAAATTAATGAGAAGCATTTTTTTTTTGTAGAAATTGTTAGGGATTTGGATCCATCCATTTTCTATGCCGCCCATAAGGAGAAAATGCATAACCTAGACGGTGATGCTTTGCTTGGCAACGATGCACTTTCCTCCTCTTACTGTTAAATGGAGGAGTAAGACGTTGAAACGTGCGTGGCGAGGTGCTCCTCTGACTCCCAATCACTGATCATTTAGCATTACAAAGAGCACTCGGGCTTTTATTGGCGTAATAAAGTCAAGCTTCACATCCGCAAAAAGCCTCCTGACCCGTGGGCCCTCCGGGGTCTGTATAATATATTCAAACTCTGCACATACGCTAAGCATGCTATGTCTTGTCGTGATGTATTTGTCAGTCAATTATGACAGAACGTTGCTATGATTAAGGCTCACCGTGTTGCACTTAAGAGGCCTGAAATTACGTCTAATGTTGAAGAATATGTTTTGATTTGGAGTAACCGCCTGAGTGATTACTAATAGGTGATTAGTGGAATCATCATTTGTTCAGAATGAGGAGTCCTCGTCTTCTCAGGAATGGACCCCGACTAATATGCATCCATCCGTCTTCTATATGGATATGATATATATATATATATATCTTATCCTCATTAGGGTCGCGAGTATGCTGGAGCCTATCCCAGCTGGCTTTGGGCGGGAGGCGGGGCACACCCTGGACTGGTCGCCAGCCAATCGCAGGGCACATACAGACAAACAACCATTCACACTCTAATGGACAATTTAGAGCGGCCAAGGAAGCTAACGTGCATGTTTTTGGAATGTGGGAGGAAAGCGGAGTACCCAAGGAAAAAATTCACACACGCACGGGGAGAACATGCAAACTCCACACAGAGATGCCCAACGGAGATTCGAACCCGGAACCTCCTGACTGTGAGGCCAACATGCTACCCACTCATCCACCGTGCGGGACTAATATGCATGTTTTTGAAAATGTAAGTAGATGTTTTGATCATATCTGAACATAATGAAACAATCATAATTGATATCTTACCTGTGTCAAACTGTGTGAAGGAGTCATCTCCAAAACTGCTGTCTTCATTTGGTCAAATGCTATTTTTCTTATTAAAACTTATATTTATATTTTTTGTTAATATGAAGGTATTGTTATGTGAAGGTACAGTAGTGTTCAATATAATAGCAGTACAATGTGACCAACCAGATCAATCACTGTTATCAGTATATGTTTATTGCTGCATGGCAAACAAGGTACCAGCAGGTGCAGTAGATTCTCAGGAAACAACCAAGACCCAGCATTCATGATATGCACGCTCTTAAGGCTGTGCAATTGGCCAATTAGGTGAAAGGGGTGTGTTCAAAAAAAGTGTCTGCCGTTGACTTTACAAACTCCAAACTATTTTGTACAAACCTTTTTGGCAATCCTGTGAATGACTAAACTAATATGTAGTTTTTTAGAACTGCTTCACATCTGTGTGGCATGGACTCTACCAACTTGTGGCACCTTTCAGCTGGTATTCCTTCGACACTCCACAATTCATGAACATTTCTTGGTTTTGCTTCACAAAAGAGCATTTTTGATGTCACCCCACAAGTTCTCCGTAGTAGGAAAAACATGCCCATTTCATGATGCTTCACTGTCTTCACTGTGTACTGTGGCTTGAATTCAGAGTTTGTCCGCGGCTCTTGGACCCAAAAAGAACAATTTTACTCTCATCAGTCCACATAATGTTCCTCCATTTCTCTTTTTCGGCCAGTTGATGTGTTCTTTGTTGTAACCTCTTCTGCACATACCTTTTTGTGTAACAGATGGACTTTGCTAGGGATTCTCGTAAATAGATTAGCTTCACACAGACGCCTTCTCACTGTCACAGTACTTACAGGAAACTCCAGACTGTCTTTGACCATCCTGGAACTGATCATGGGCTGAGCCTTTGCCATTCTGGTTATTTTTCCATCCGTTTTGATGGTCGTCTTGTGTTTTCTACCACGTGCCTGTGGTTTGCCTCTACATTTGAAGGCATTGGAGGTCATTTTAGTCAAAAATGTTTTGCACCGCTTCATAATCTCCAATCAAAGTCTTAAACAAAGTATCGGAAGTGTCTTGAACGCCCCATTTTCCTCAGGCTTTCAAAGAGAAATGATGTTCAACAAGTGCTGCTCTCATCCTTAAATAGGGCCCACCTGATTCACACCGGATTTGATCATTGATAGATTGAATGCAACACTGCTATTTCTTTTTAACACACCCCTTTCAACTAGTTGCCCAATTGCACAGGCTTATCATGAATACTGGGTCTTGTTTGTTTTCTGAGAATCTACTGCACCTACTGGTAACTTGTTGGCCACGTAGCAATAAAAATATACTAATAACTACTTCATCCGGTTAGTCACATTGCACTGCTATTATTTTCAACACTACTGTACATTTTACTCATTTCTTATATTTATACATTATAGGCATTTGTACATGTTATTTTGCAATGAATCAAAACTTCAGCAGCATCCTTTCTTTTGAAGCTCAATAAAGTATCCATTCATCTTTCTACCTTATCTGCCATGAAATTCAACCCAAGCGCGCCCTCTAGTGGAAGAGCACGTTTAAGGTCCACTATTACGCAAAAGTGTGACGTAACAGTAATATATGTTACTACCAGAGCCTGTTTGGGTGTCTTATCATTACAAATACGCGCAAATATCGGTTGTTTTCATTGTCAGCGAGCGAGTTCTGGCGGGTTGTCAAAGTTTCACCTTTCGCACTTCAAAGGCGCCGTGCTGCGCGACTAGTTTCCGGTCACGGGGCGATGACGTCACAAGGACGTCCAACCGGATGGACCGCCGACCTGAACATGTCCCGCTTCGCTGCTGTGCGAGCTCGCTGGCGTCACGCCTGGACGTCGGTCAACAAGTGAAGGCTGGAAGAACCGCCCTCACGCCATACCGGAAACGAAATTTCATGCCATTACACTTTAAGACCGAGCACGCCCTTCGTTAATGCTAACTGTAGCCGAGCTAGCATAGCAGGTGGACGCTTATCTTTGTCTGCTAGCTTGACCCGGCCGCGTGGCTAGCTCGCTCACACCCGGGGATAAGCGACTCAACTCGGCCCGCACGCGCGGACACTTCCGGGGGTGGGACTGTGGCGGTTCTTTAATAATAAAGGGGCGCTCCAGTGCCGCGTCAAGCTTGGCTGGACTGCCTGCCTGAGGTCATCAGCGCTCGTCAGACTTCCAAGGATGAAGAACCTGCCGTACTTCTGCCGGGGAGAGGTCATTCGAGGCTTCGGGAGAGGAAGCAAAGAGCTGGGCATTCCAACAGGTACGTCTATTATTTTAAAGGCGGCCATGTTTGCTTGGCAGGAACGTCTCGGCTTTGATGTTTAATTCGCAGTATACGCTACGGGCACCGCTGACGGCACGCGGGCTCCACCTAGTGGTACGCAGGAACATATTTTAGTCACAGTGGGGAATGTCTGTAAAATAATGGTGGAAATAAACAAAGGCACACATAAGGGCAGTCATTTACCATTAGGAAAAACACTACCAAATTAAAACCGGGGCTGTCAAAGTAGTGCGTTGATGACGGACTCCGACCGGAACACATAAAAGCAGCGAATGTACGTCTCTGGTCCCTTCGCCATTGGAACAACACTTCCTTGTTGTCGCCGCGAGGTGCATTCACGGACACTCCGATCATCACAGCGTCTTTATTATGCATGCAAGTGTGGTCTAAATCTTAGTCGGAAAGACAAAGAAAAACTGAGTGGATATTCTCGCCACTCTTTTTGTAAACTCTCCATGCGGAAGTGCAATTCTTCAAATTCTTCTTAAATGACGTGTCTTTCAACGCAACTCCTCTTTCTGCTACGGTTTAAAAAAAACAAATTATCATCTATCTTTTAGCTTTCGCTTGGAATTATTAGTATGTACAAATATATATGATCCTAAAAATAAAATGTAGTAAAAATCGGGTAAATCTTTCATAGTTGCAAATGGCGATTAATCGTGATTAATTCATTTGAAAAGAGTGATTAAAATACTTTACTATGGAGGGGGTGAGAATGGCGTGTTTTTACCAACCTGTCATACCCAAGTAATTGGATGGGTTCTTTTAGCTAACCCACAAGGAACTTCTTCCCCCACAAACTGGATAGACAAGCGGGTCGGCACATTATCTTGGAAGGGAAGGTTATTTTCCTTTAAAAGCGAGATAACGGCATCGTTAGCTAGTTGATTATTAACGTAAAGTCATCTATTTATGGCAAAGTCACGGCTGATGTTGTCCACCCTGATGGAACTTACTTAAATAAACACATCGTCAGATCCACCTGGCCGGACATAAATGCGCTCCGTTGGGTTTTTTTCTTACCTAAACGCTAAATAAACCGATCATGGTATCCAGCTGGCATGGGATAAAAGTGCACGTATTTACCGAGACACGATCGTGGTGTTAATTATCAAGTCAAGTGCAAATAAAAGACCTTGTAATGTACAAATATTTGGATTATTACAATTTGCAAAAATGTGACAATTCTACCTTTCAGTGTAATAATGCACCATCCATGTAAGTATTCTAGTAAAACCAGAATATCTGATAGGCCTCACATTGTACCTAATGAAGTACCCACTATTATTTTTTTTATTTATTTATTGTGATTTTCTTCCTCCCTCCAGCCAACTTCCCAGACACGGTGGTGGACAACCTGCCGTCGGACATCAGCACGGGCATCTACTACGGCTGGGCCTGCGTGGGAAACAGCGACGTGCACAAAATGGTGATGAGCATCGGCTGGAACCCGTACTACAAAAACACCAAAAAGTCCATGGTGGGTACCAGCACGCCTCCTCCAATGTAATCGATCAGGACTGGGTTTGAGTGTCTTAATGTGCACGGAGGGCGAGTGATAGGACATTTCTTCCTCATTAGCACACTTTTTCATCATGTCCTCGTCCTTCACACTCCATCTGTCCTTCACAATGTGTCCTTGTTGTCGTCTGGTGCCTCCTAGGAGACTCATGTGATTCACAAGTTCAAGGAGGACTTCTACGGCGAGACCCTCAGTGTGGTTTTGGCGGGCTACATCCGACCGGAGAGAAGCTACGACTCGCTGGGTAACCACACACCCACGCACGCAATCAAGCCATAAGCACAGCTGCAGGCTGACTAGTTCACTTGTGGGATGTGATAAATAAAACACAGACCTCCCCCAAGGCTGAATAGTAAAGTCACATGACACCAGGCTATATTTGCAAAAGGCGTATTTTTTCCCATGCATTTTGGTGTGGGGGAAAAAGTGGGGGTTTTTTTTGGTCATGACTCCGCCATAAGAAAGACTGCTGAACAAGAAGAACATTAAGGCTGGTCTCAATTTTGCCAGAAGACATGTCGATGATCCCCAAGACCTTTTAGGAAAATACTCTGCGGTCTTTTGGAAGGTGTACGTCCCATTACATCTGGCGTAAAAGTAATGCTGCCTTTCGGGAGAAACGACATCATAGCAGCAGTCAAACGTGGTGGTGGTAGTGTGGTGGTCTGGGACTGCTTCAGGACCTGGCTGTGATAAATGGAAGCATAAATTCTGCAGTTTAGCAAGAAATCCCGGAGGGGAATGCCGGGCCTTAAGCTGAAACCAACGTGGTTTGATGACATTTAAGTGTGGCAAACATGCAAATAACAAGAAAGGATTGTACAGTGAAACCCCGGGATACAAAATTCATTTGTTCCACAAGGATTTTTGTAGGCCGAATTTTTGTATGACCCAAAAAACATTAAACATGAAAATTGGCTATTTCGTTGCACTGACCCGGAAAACCCTCATACAGGAAAAAAAAACACTCTTGTGCTGTTTAATACGGTATAAATAACAAGTATTGTAATACAAAAGTAACGTAATAATCAAATAGAATGTATAATGGATTGAGTTAAAATTCTAAAAGTTGCTTCCCTTTATTGCGCAGTCAAGTATAATACAGTACAGTACATTGGCAGCGATGAACCAATCAGGGAACATGATGCCTCCGGTAGATATCCTACTGGTATGCTGCAAAACAACATTGTTGCCGAGCGAGTTACGCCACCATACGTGACGCGATTGTGGATGCCTGGGCTAAGGTGTCCGCTTAGCTGGCAGACCGGCGTCCGACAATGACGACGGGGAAGTCGGCTGTATGTCCGTGGGTTTTACTCTTAATCACGGTGAAAAATGAAATAAAGTTTTCATCCGCACATCAATTGGTCAACAAAGCTATTCCACTATTAGGAATTTTTCCCTTAAAACTTTTTTTTTGCCTAAAATACAAATTAAAGTAATTTGAAGTGATAGAAAGACAGACATTGATTGATCCACAAGGGAAATTGTGATATTTGCGATTTGCATATTTACAAAAAGTGAGTAAAAAAAACAAAAAAGAAAAAGCACATTTGCACTTTATATATACACAATACACTTATGGGAATATTATGACTGTTACTATTATTAATGTATTGTTATGTACTATATATACACATTACCGTAAATGTAAATAGAAAATGTATTTTCTATATATATTTTAGTTTCATTTAAAGAAGTTTTGTTTTTACACCTGTAATTTAGGAATATTTTGTCCCAGTATTATTTTAGAAAATAATTTAATCAGAAAAACAAAATCTTAAATTACTGTAATATTACTACATAGTACAAATGTTTTTTCTCATATTGTGGTTCTATTGTATATTTTTGGAAAACTTTTTTGCTTTTGTAAAGAAATACAAAATTATTAAATTGAATAATTCATCTTTCTTCTTATATTTCAACTTGTCAATGAGACATAATTGGAGAGAGAATATTATATTATTGCAAAAACCATCAAATTGCAATTCGATTCTAACATTGTGGTAAAGCCGCAGTCGCCCACAGCCGCTGTTAGGAAAAACAGTCAATGTGACCTTCGACCCCTGTCCCTGTCACTCACGTGTCGTCGCCCTGCTCCCGGCAGAGGCGCTGATCGCCGCCATCAACGGCGACATCGAGGAGGCCAAGGTCCAGCTGGAGCTGCCCGATCACGTCAAGCTGAGGGAGGACAACTTCTTCACCAGCCCCCCGCCCTCCGTGGCTTCGTCCTCCTCTTCCTCACAGACTATCATGAACGGACACTGAGAGCTGTTGCTATGGCGACACGCGAACGAAACATTTTTCATTGTTTTTTTTAGGTTTTCTCCTTCATGACACACGTTGAACGCTATGTGAAGTGTGGGCGAGGATGCGGGACCGTGACGCTATGCAACACAGGATTTCAAAAATATTATTATACAAGCTGGCCCCGCCTACCCTCCAGTTCATTTGTTTGTGCCAACTTGCGAAACCTCTAAGAATAAAGTCCACTTAACAGAGCGGACGTTATTTATAAATCATTTATAAAACTGGTCCTAAAGAAACACCAACCCGAAATCTACATTTCATTATTCCTGCTGAGTTTAGTGTCTGTTGCGTGATGAAAGCGTGTGTATATATCATATAAACAAATCTACACATGGCTTATGTGATCTATACTGTGAATTGGCCGCCGAGCGGAGCGTCCATTATGATAAATCGGAAGGTAATGTGATCAACGCATCAGCGAGTGGTCTTGTCCTGTGTGTTTACGTTCTACGTGTGTAGTAAAACCAAAAAGCCTTGGTATAAAATAGCAAATAAAAGTCTGATGGGAACTTGAGGCTCCAGTCACAGCATCTTTGTTATGAAAGCAAAACTATTTAGTCTCGGTGAGAGGGGTGCTTATCGGCGCGAGACAACACAGGCCGCATTGTCACTCCAGCGCAGTGCAGCCACGCACACACACACACCACTAAAGCACGTATACATCTCTGATATCGTTGCGATATTTCACCCGCCATATCGATATTATCACCAAGCAGCGATTCAACTCCAGACACAGGGCAAAAGTAGTGTGCGGCTCCAGGGCCATTCAAAAGATGAAACATATTACAGGAAAGCAAACTTGGGATATGAGTGACAACAAAAATAATAAAGTTGCCATTTTTAGAAGATTGGTTTGGAAAAAATGTTCTTACAATAAGGAAGTTAATAAAATCCAAATATTAACAACATTAGAAAAAGTACACAAAGTTTAAAAATTGAAAGAAAAAAAACCCAAACATGTGTATATTTGTATATATAATACGGTATTTTCAGTTTGCACACCCCTGCTGAGCACAATATTTATCCAACGATATTGGCAGAACGACGATACAGCTGTTCCATCAGCGTATCGACATGGTATGATGATACCGTCCCAATGTCATCCCAATTAGATCTGCAATCGCCATAACCAACAATAACCAATACGCTGCTGGAGAACAAACCATTCAAACCATTCTCTGATAACGCAGCGATTGTGCAACACTGACTACCAGCGACGATACTGACGAACAAAAGCGCTATCTACAATACGAATAGTATCACGATACAGAGATCCTACAGTAACCCATACATCACAGGCAAACCAGAGGCGATACTTGTGTGACTGAAGATGTAGCACTACATATCAGTGTGATATGTTGATATCACACTGATATCTAAGTATCATGATTCCGTTTAACTGATACCTAAGAAGAAAGTCTGTCTGGATATGCCTGCCTTATTTTGTTTCTAACATCACCGGTATCACGATACCGGGCAGGAACAACAGTGATGATGCATAGCTGGATATCTAAAAAGGAAAACCTGGCAGCTACGTGGAGGATATCAATGCTCACAATAGTGACAACACAAAACATGGATCCTATGATGAGCAATACATTGCAAGAGAACGTGCGATACATAACGATATCACAAGAAGAAAAAATATTGTCAGTATTGGACGATTAGCAATGCACTGTAAGCTAAGCAAGCTATGCTAACAACTGATACTGAACACGCTATCTCCAGTGGTATTAAGATATCATCGATACTGCCACGATATTGATGATAATCAAAAATGTAAACAGAACATTGGGATATGCTACCTTTGGTATCAACTCTATCTCAAGTCAATATATTGCAACTGAACCAGTGTTAAGATACTGAACTGATACAGAAACTGATTCTATCGCTTAAAGTTGATACGGATATTGAAGCGCCCGTCAGCCGCTATACGATACAGCTCATGTTGATACCAAAGTAATTCCTGAGAGAATATAATAGCCCACAATATCGAAAATATCACGATACTAATAATCCAAGAATGTCAAAAGAAGACATTATACAATACGATATCATTGCACTACTCCCATAACTAGTCATTGTATTACATTACGGTTACTGTAGCTTCAGATTGATATCACTGTGACATTTACCCACCAGATTGACAGTATCATGACACAGCTTTTGTACAAGAATTGACACGTGACCAGAAAAGCCTTGATACGATATCACTGCACTATTCTCCCACAATATTGATGGTATCACAATGCGGTTACTGTGCCCAAGTAGCTTCAGACTGATATCACTGTGACATTTGCCCACCATATTGAAAGTATCATGATACAGCCATTGTACCAGAATCAATGCATTGTCTGAAAAGTCTTGATACATGTTGATATCTGCTCCTGATAGGATATCGCTGCCCTACTCGCCTACATCATTGATGGTATCACAACACGGCCATCGTGCCCAAGTAGCTTCAGACTGGTATCACTGTGACATTTGCCCATGACATTGACAATATCATGATAGTGATTGTACCAAGAATCGACACGTTGCCAAATGAAGTTTGTTGATATCCACTGTTGATATATCACTGCACTATCCTTCTACAATATTGATTGTATCACAATATGGTTATTGTGCCCAAGTGGCTTTAGATTGATATCACTGTGATATTTTCCTAATGATGTTGACAGTATCATGATATAGTACTT
Source organism: Oostethus manadensis (assembly GCA_024372805.1). Lineage (NCBI taxonomy): Eukaryota > Metazoa > Chordata > Actinopteri > Syngnathiformes > Syngnathidae > Oostethus > Oostethus manadensis. The sequence continues at coordinate 1,986,436 of QODF01000093.1, read as the reverse complement.
GTACCAGAATCGACAAATTGCCCCCCAAAAATCTTGATTCATGTTGATATCTGCTCTTGATATGATATCACTGACTATACCCAATACGGTTGTTGTGCCCAAGTAGCTTCCAATTGATATCACCATGATTCACCAATTGTACCATAAGCAACGCATTATCAGGAAAGTCATGATACTTGTTGGATATCACTGCTTGTATCACAATACAGTTAGTGTGCCCAAGTAGCCACAGAATGATATCGCTGTGATATTTACCCACAATGTTGACAGTATCACGATACAGTCATTGTACCAGAATCGACAAATTGCCAGGAAAGTCTTGATACATGTTGATATCTGTCTGCTCTTGATATAGTATCACTCTAGTGCAGTGATATCACATAGCTGATAGTATTGTTGTGCCAAATAGCTTCAGATTGATATCACTTTGATTTTACCAGTATCATGATACACCAATTGCAAAGAAAGTCTTGATACGAGGTGATATCTATTGTTATGATATCACTGCACTCTGCACTTTGACAGGAACACAAGTAACCCCAAAAACGACATCAACGTGATGTGTTCATGATATCAAAAGTATCAGGGCACATGGCTTGTATTGCTCAGGTTTTGATGGAGTCAGCTGATACTGGAAAGGGAGGCGATATCGCAGTGATGTGTGAAGGTGTGGAAGTGAAGTGGTGGGCGCATGTATCGATCGTCACGAAGCGTTTATTACGGTGATATCGGTGTTGGATCATGCAGTGGTGTCAGGTGTAGGAGTAACTCTCGTCATCATACTCCAGCTCGATCTCATCGTCCTCATCTTCCAAAAGTCCGTATTTGAACTTCCTGTAGACGGTGCCATCTCGCCCCATGTACACGATACCCTCTTCCTCCTCCTCGTCTTCATCATCTCGGCCCTCGCGGTCCACGACGCGGTCGCCGTATTCGCCAAACGAGGCGGCGTTTACCTGCTGCTGTGCGGCGGCGTTGTCCAGCTTCCGGTAGCCTGCATTTTGGATTTTGGGCGTGGCGGCGGAGGCGCCGCCGGAATGCGCTTTGGAGCGAACCTGGAGGAAGACGAAGACCCCGCCCCCCACGGACAGGGCCAGCAGGACAAAGATGGCGGCGGCCAGCTTGGCGGCGCCGTCGGCCTGCAGGTCGTCGGCGTTCCTCATCGCGAAGTTGACGCTCAGGATGCACTCCTCTGCAAGGGGAGAGGAGAAGAAGAGTAAGTCTGGAACATTCCCAGCAAATCCGGGCCCCCCATGTGGTTTCCTTTTTAGTTGGATGTTTTTATCAAAAAGCGTTACAAAATCTGTCAATCAACCAAGCTGTCAATCATGCTCTCCAATTGAAAGAACATTTACTCCACATTTTTACCCCTTTTAAAAAAAAAAATTAACACATTTATTTCTCTTCCATTTTTTGTTAGGGTTCCTTAAAAAAACGCGCATTTTTAATTTTACATTTCTTATGTTCGGGTTTTTCCTATAAAAGCGCTTGTATTAAAAAAACATTTATTTTGAAATGTTTGTGATTTATATTTCTTTTCAAAAACACATTTATTTAATTTGCATTTTAATGATAGGGTTCCTTATGAAAATATAAATAAATCAATTGTGATTAAAAGAACATTTATCACCAAATGTTTGTTTTTTTTCTTTTCAAAAACACATTATTTATATATTTTACATTTTTCCTCCTCCTAGTTTACAGTTTTTGGGTTGTTGTTTTTTTTTTACAAATGTAAAAAAATTAGGCTAATTTCTGTATTTTTTGTTTTTAACAGGTTTATAACATTTTTTAAAAGTAGGCATTGTTTTTGTTCCTAAAAATAGGGAAAAAACTCAATCATTTCTCCCTGCAAAAAACAATATATTCCAATTATTTTTAAAGACAAAGGAAAAAACTCAATTATTGTTCTCCAATTAAAAAAATATATTTTCAGGTATTTTTTAGAAAAGTGAAAATAAGGAAAAAAAGAGAATCCAAAGTTAGAGATTTCTTTTTACATTTTGATCACTTTTGGTGTTTTTTCAGTAAAAATGGGGGGGAAAAAATCCCTCAATAATAATTTAATAATAAAAAAGGTGTTTGTTTTAAGTGAGTAAGGGAGAATTGAAATTTCCCCGTTTCCCCGGAAAGCAGCAGCTGTATGTCGGATTGATTGACACTACCCTTGTATTGAATGCGATCCGATCATGCATTGATTGCGCTTCAGGTGTTCCTAATGAAGCTCCTACGTGGGGAGGCGGCGCAGTCGCAGCACCGCCAGGGGAGGGGCGTTTCGGCGGGCAGCGCGTCGTCTCCGCAGCAGCTCAGACAGCGTCCGTCGTCGGCCAGCAACTGAGAGGCGGGGCAATCGGTGCAGTTCCGCGCGCCGGGGCCGCGGCAGCCCGAGCAGGACGGGTCGCAGGGCCGGCAGTCGGGCGCGTCGCTGTCAGACGTGGCGCTCTGGAATAGAAGAAGAAGAGGAACATCCGGACCTGATCTAGGACGGGAAGACCAATGAGGATGGAGACCTGCGAGGCTGCGTAGAAGCCAATCAGGCACTGCGATTCGCAGATGCTTGAGCCAATCAGCCTGTAGCCATGGTAACAGGACTGGCAGGACACGGCGCCACCACCTGGACACACGAGGAGGAGGGATAAGCGGATTCGTTCCGTTCTTCTCCCATTTTTTTTTTGTTCAACAAACTAAACTTTTCCAACTTTTTTACTCCTTCATTTTATTATATTGCAAGTTATGGTATTTTATTTCATTTTTACTGCATTTCATCTCATCTGTAGGATTTAGAATATGATATTTCATCAGACTGCATTTCATTTTAGCATTTTTTTGTTACAATTTTTACTGCGTTTCATTTCATTTTTATTATGTTTTAAGTCTTTTACCGCATTTATTTTTATTTCAGTGTATTTATTTTTCTTTTTATTAGAATTTCTTCTGCATTTCATTCTGTTTTTATGATATTTTATTAAACCTTTTACTGCATTTAATTTTAATTGAACTTTTGATATTTTTTTGGAATCTTATTGCATTTAATGTCATTACCAATATATTTTATATTATTTTTATGATACTTATTATATACATTCATACTTTATACGACACATTTATACTTTTTATACTTAATATGTATTTAAATTCATTTTTTATGTTCATTTTTTGACATTTTATTTGAACTGTTACTACATTTAGTTTCATTTTTCATTACATTTTTATAATATTTTATTAGATTATTAATCATGCAATTTTATTATTATGTAAAATATTAGAGTGTTTATTACATTATTTTATTATACAATTATATTTGATATGTTTATTCATTCATTTTTTATACCGCTTATCCTCATTAGGGTCACGGGGATGCTGGAGCCTATCCCAGCAGACTTTTCCAGCACACCCGCCACCCTAATGAGGATAAGCGGCGTAGAAAATGGATAGTGATATATTCATTTATTGTTTTTGTTGCCTTCTTATGGCATTTCTATCTCCCTACGGTATTCCGTTAGCAGCAGGAAGTGGAAAGGAGAGGAAAAGCAGAAAATGTACTCGTGACAAATCAATAAGACCGTCCTACGTGATTAGTGGAAGTTCTGAACTCTGCACTGTTTGGAAAATCCAGCGGAAAAACCGCAAGAATTCTCGCCAAGTCATCCTCGTGACACGAGAATACGTGTTAAAAAACCCCCACAAAAAACAGAAGAAGAAAGCAAACAACCTGTGCAGGTCTTGCAGGTGGGATGGCACCTGAGGCAGGTCTTGGACCAGACGTGTTGGTAGAACCCCAGGGGGCAGCTCCTCAGGCAGCGGCCCGTCTGCTTCATGTAGACGAAGCCGTCCCGGCAGCTCAGGCAGTCGCCGTCGGCGGGACCTCGACATTGTCCGCAGGCGGGGTCGCAACGCTCGCACACCATCGTGCCGGCGTTCCCGAAATGACTGCAAAAGGAGACTTTCACTTGTGGGAATAAAGTCGGAATTATGAGAAGGAAATGTACAATGTACAAGAGGTGAAATTCAATCACTTTTTGGCAAAAATAAATAAAAATTAGGTCATTTTAGTGGCAAGGAGATGAAATATTAAATTGTATATTTTGAGGCACAAAAAAGTTGTAATTTTTGGGCAAATGATGTTGCATAATATAATTATTGTATGTTTTATTATTATGACAATAAAGTCATAATAGTACACAAATAACATGGATGAAAATTATTTAAGAAGATTTGGAAAATTTGGAAAATTAACAAGAAAAAGCAAAAAAGTTAAAAAAAATAATAATAATTGGAGAAAAACAGCAAAAACGGGAAAAAGAACAAAGACAAAATATTTGAAAAAAAAAACAGCAAAAATAGCAAATATAAAATATTTGACAAAAAAATCCGGCAGAAAGAGGGGAAAAAAGCAAATACAAATTATTGGAAAAAAATTGCAAAAATAGAGAAAAAGAGCAAAGACAAAATAATTGGAAATAAAACAGAAAAAAGCAAAGACAAAATTATTGAAAAAACCCCAGCAAAAATAGAGAAAAACAGCAAAGACAAAATAATTGGAAATAAAACAGCAAAAACAGAGAAAAAGACCAAAGACAAAATAATTGAAAAAAACAGCAAAAATTAGTGAAAACCAGCAAAGACAAAATATTTGGAAAAAAACAGCAAAAATAGAGAAAAACAGCAAAGACAAAATATTTGGAAAAAAACAGCAAAAATAGAGAAAACCAGCAAAGACAAAATAATTGGAAAGAAACAGCAGGAATGCAAAAAAAGGAGCAAAGAAACAATTTGGGGAGATATAGCAAAAATGGGAAAAAGAGCAAAGTTCATCCTGATGTTATTATTTTTGACCCACAGTACCTCACAAAACTGAGCTGTATTAAATGTTTAGTATAACTTTACAAACCTGTCCCCTGTCGGAAGTCTTTTTAAAAGGAGTTTTGTGTGTCTGCTGCTTTAATGCTAACGAGCTGTGTGTGTGTGCGTGTGTGTGCGTGTGTGTCGATCCTTCTACCTCTCGGAGCAGGATTCCACACAGCTGCTTCCCTGCCGGTAGAGTTCGGGTCGACAGGCGACACACTGCACGCTGTGGCGGCCCACGCAGGAGGCACAGCTCACGTGGCAGCGCTCGCACACGCGCTCGTCCTTGTCGTCGGCGTAGTAACCGTCAGGACACTGCGGCGTGCACGTGGAGTCTGGCGCGCACACACAAACCCAAAGGAAGTGTGAATTGACTCACGGAGGGCGCCCGCAGAACCCACTCACTCATCAGGAAGAGCGGAGCGTCGCAGCCGAGGCAGCGGTCCCGGCCCGGGCCCGAGCAGCGACGGCAGGACTCGTGGCACGGCTGGCAGCGCCCGCTGGAGTCCATGTAGGTGCCCAGCGAGCACTGGCTGTACCACACGCAGTGACCGCCGGCGTCCTTGCGGCGGTCGGACTCGCAGCTCAGGCACGACGACGGCTCGCTGCCCGAGCACGTCAGGCAGGAACGGTCGCAATCTGGATCGGGCGGGACATGAAAACATATTTACAAAACAGTATTTATGTATCATAACAATAATAACAGCATGCAGGACTGTATGTCTGTCTACCTTATATTGTCTTCATGAGAAATGTCAGATTTTCTATGCATTTCAATCATGAAAAGGGAGGGATGTTGACCACAAAGTGAAAGGAAATGCGCTTTGTGGTTTTATATTTCTGCCCAAACTATATCTTTATACATTATAGACACTTTATTCCCACAATATTTTGACTTTATACTCAAACAGTTGTAACTTTTTGCCCAACCTTAATTCCCAAAAATTTTTATTTTTTTTTTTTTTTTTTGTATTATTTTTAAAAAAAACGTATTTTCTTAAATATTTCATCAAATATGAGGCAAAATAAAATTGCTATGTTTTCTCTTATTTTGACTTTTTTCTCCACTTCTTCTGCTGTTGTTTTATCTCCTTTTCCTTTTTCTACAACGTCCCTCGTTTACGGCGGTAATTAGTTGCAGACCTGTGGGTGATGACTGAACGTTAATAAATGGAATATTTTCATAGAGCACAGAAAATCTGTTTATGACTCTGTAAATGCAGTTTATAACATTATTAGAGCACCGTAGACATGAAATAACACCCCTATAATCACCATTACACTCTTTTTATTCTTTGTTTACACCGCATTGCTAACTCTAATGCTTTATGGACTCTCGGCCGTTAACCAGTTAGCTTTGAATTTATTTTTTTTAACGGAGTGAAAGGGGGGAGCAACATAAGAAGCAGCATGATACCACTTCCACACTGAATGAGAGGACAACTTTGTTTTTCCCTTTCTCTTCTTATAATTAAGACTTACTTCTAATATAATTTTTACTTTATTCTTGGAACATTTTATGAACTTAATTTGCTTTTTTGTTTGGTCTATATGTGCCCTGCGATTGGCTGGCGACCAGTCCAGGGTGTGCCCCGCCTCCCGCCCAAAGCCAGCTGGGATAGGCTCCAGCATACCCGCCACCCTAATGAGGATAAGCGGCATAGAAAATGGACGGATGGATGTTTTTTTGGTTTGTTTTTCAATATTTTACGACTTTTAAATTAATTTCTTTATTATTTCAGCTTTACGCTATTTTTCCTCATATATATTTTGTTTTTGTGTTAAATGCTCTTTCTCGTGCACCAGTAAAAAAACATTTTTTACAACAGTTTAGAGAATATTGGATTAGATAATTAACGCCGTTTGTTTAATGGTATCACATTTGGTCCTTGCATGTGTTACGTGACCTCACTTTCGTTTGAAACTGGAATTCAAGGACATTCGGAATGTCTGACAGGAATATTTCTCTTCACGGGTGGTTTACCTCTACACTCGCCGTCGGCGTGGTCGTAGTACGCGTCGCTGGGGCACTCGGGCAGACACTCGCCGTTGTAGCGCACGGCCTTGGGGTTGCGGCACGCGTCGCAGTCGTCAACGTCGGGACCGTCGCAGGAGGAGCAGTCGGCGTGGCAACGCAGACACTCCCGCAGCTTCTCGCTGGCGAAGAATCCGGCGGGGCAGACGTCCACGCATTTGTCGGCGTGGAGGAGGAAGAAATCGGCACATTCTGAGGGAAAAAAAAGTCGTTACAAGTGCAGGAAAGAAGCACTTCGGCTCCGCCTACATATGCGGCGGGTGATGTCGGGTCACCGTGGCAACAGCACGGATGCTCCTAACTATGTCTCCTAACACATTTGGGACTTGGGAAGCTTTAAAGTTGCCGCTGTCCCGTTTCAGTGCAACGAAAAGTTGAGGTCGCCACGGTGACGGTCGATTCTTTCTGATGAATCCTTATTTTTGCTATTTGTTTTATGTCATTATTTTACTCACATTCCTTTTTGATATTACTGTATTTTATAATTATTACATTTATATTGGAACTTTTATATTTGTGAAATATATAACACAGGAACGTGCGGTGACAGTTAACACCTACACAGTTCACATTTATTAGACCTTTTTTCATTTATTCACATATTTAATATTTACATGTTAGTGCTCAAACAAATGTAAATAAAGGTCTAATAAATGTGGTAACTGTATCATCTGGATCACTGGATCATCCATCCATTTATTATGCCGCTTTTCCTCATTAGGGTGGCGGGGATGCTGGAGCCTATCCCAGCTGGTTTTGGGCAGGAGGCGGGGCACACCCTGGACTGGTCGCCAGCCAATCGCAGGGCACATATAGACCAAACAAAAAAGCAAATTAAGTTCATAAAATGTTCCAAGAATAAAGTAAAAAATTATATTAGAAGTAAGTCTTAATTATAGGAAAAGAAAGGGGGAAAAAAAAAAAGAGTTGTACTCTCATTCAGTGTGGAAGTGGTATCACTGCTGCTTCTTATGTTGTCCCCCCCACCCACCCACTACGTTAGAATAAATAAATTCAAGGCTAACTGGTTAGCGACCGAGTCCATAAAGCACGTTATATACGCATATGATACCACATAAATATCCATTCGTAAAACTACGTAATTCAAAACAAAACAAACATAATAAATCAAAGCATAACTGTAATAGAGTATCATATTATGATGAACTAAAGTGAGCGGACGCCATCTTGGATGAGCATGCTAAGCTAAGGGTGTGGGGGTGGGACACTCTTACTCTGACAGAGGCCGTCTTGGCTGCACCGCGTACAGCCGGGGGGGCAGCGGACACATCGGCCGTCCTGGCTGTAGTGGGCCGGCGGGCAGCGGCGTCCGCACGAGCGGCCCAGCAAGTAGAACCCGTCCTCGCAGCTCAGACAGGAGGAGGCGTTACCCTGACAGGACGCGCACGGCGGCGCGCACGGCTGGCACGCGCCGCCCTCGGGGAAACCTCTGGAAGAAGAAACACACGTGTAGGACGCGCGCGCGCACACACACACACACACACACACACACACACTAGAAAAGGCGACGGCGACCTGTTGCACCCCCGCACACACACTCCGTCCTGCAGGAAGAGTCCGGCTCGGCATCGCTGGCACTCGTTGGCGTCCCGGCATGAGACGCAGCCCTCCGCGCAGGCGCCGCAGCGACCCGACGTGCGGTTGGCAAAAGTGGACACCGGGCAGTGAGGCGTGCACGCCTGCTGAGCCGTCAGGAAGCTCCCTGCCAAAGCAAAAACACCCCGACACAGTCACGTGGTAAGGCACGCGGCCGTGCGTGCGTGCGTGCTGGCACTTCGATCATTATACACGCGTCAGGTTTCCGTTCGGTTCCTTCCGGGTGTTGCCCTGCTGTGATTACTCGCCCCGTCACGTGTCCATTTAACTCCGGCGATGTTCGGAGATGTTCGGAGATGTTCGGAGATGTTCCGCCTGCTCCCTGCTGCTGCGCGCCACCAATCATCATCACGTGACAACACGAGACACACTTCTCTGTATTTATTTACAATTGTTTTTATACTGTACGAATTATGTCATTTAATTATACTTCATAACATTTCAATGTTAGAATTATATGTTTAAATGTTCGATTTTATTTTTATTAATTATTATTACTTTTTAAATGCTTATTTTTGCTGTATTCCCACGCAGGGCTTATTTTTCTGTCCTAATAGTACTAAAGTTGAATTTGCTGTTTTGTTGGTGTTATGTTTTTTATTTTTAAAGCAATGTTAACGATAAGACAATGCATACGTCTTGAGGGGCTTAGTATCTTGGAATAAATGCATTATGAGACAGGATGTACCCGATAAATGGCGTAGGTGTTCGGCCCCCCCAAAAAATATAGTGGTGCAAAAGTGTAAATATTGTACCCGCCCGAAACAAATATGTTCATTGACGATGGCGTCATCATTTCCATGCGCATGGATGTGAAAAAATAATCAAATGACGTACTGTAACTTCATTTAAATTCATATATTATATTACATACTATCTTTTTTTTTTTTTCATTTTCTGCAATGGACGCTTTTGGGAGAGCAGAGGGACGCCGTGACGTAGCATCGTTGGGGATTCCGGGAGGAGGATGGGAGATAACCGACGGGAGGGCAGCTTCTTCTTCTTCTTCTCGGGTTTTACGGCGGAATGCTGAAGGCTTTTGTGTTAAATGGGCCGGAAATGTCCAATTTCTGTTAGGAGTTTTTCGTGTAGTAAGGTTTAAGTCGAGGTTCTGCTGCGTGTGCTCGCGTCTGTTGTCACTGACTAATGTTTACATGTGTTGGGTGGCCTGAGACAGTGCAAGTGTGACAAAAAAGAAGCGACAAACGCATTATATGCACATTTTGGGGTGAGCCCATGAAGACACACACCTGAGTGGCAGGCCAAGCAGTCGTCTTTGCGTGCGGCAAAGCATGTCTTGCAAGAAGAATGACACACCTCACAGTCTCCCTGCCCTGCAGCAACACCGAGCGCTGAAGGACGCGCAGGAACAACAACAACTACGTGTGTATCTTACTGTTGCGGAAGTGTCCCTGGGGACACGCCCCGAGCTCAGCGCCCTCCAGACACTCCCCGCCCCTCAGCGTCATCCCGTCCGCGCACGAGTCGCAGTCGTCGAATCTGGGCCCGCCGCAGGTCTTGCAGGCGCGGTGACACTCCTCACACTCCTGGCTCTCCGCGTCCACGAAGAAGCCCTCCTCGCAGCGGCCCACACACCTCCCCTCTGGCACACACAAAGACACGTCTCGGTCCCGCCGCCGTCGTCGCCGTCCAAACCGCGACTCTGAAAGTGAGCGGTACCAAAAAGATAGAATCCCTCCAGACACCAGTAGCACTGCGCGGAGTCACAGATGGCGCACTGCCGGTCTTCACAGGGGCCGCACGTCATGGTCTCTGCAACGGCGTGGGTCTGATCCGGGCAGGACTGGTAGCAGTCAGAACCCAGCCTGGAAGGCGAAGGGACGGCACAGAATTTGTTGTACAAGTGAAGCAAAAATAACGACAATAAAAATACGACTCGTTACTGGTAGAAATCGTCTTCACACTTAAGGCACGCGGTCCCCTGGTCCGGATGTCTGGAATCTCCTGTGAGGAAGAACTTTGTTAGCAGGCAGGCTAACTTGCTAACAAAACATCTCGGCTACGAATCTTTACGGGTCAAGTAAACGTGAAATACTAAGCATTAGTAGTACTGCAGTTTTAAACGTGCTATATGTTTTATAGTAAGAGGTAGATCAGGGGTAGGCAAACCGCTCCACTCTGGGGGCCACATTGGGTTAAAAATTGTGGCGGAGGGGCCGACTATTTATATGGGTGGTCGTCAAACAGAACAACATACTTGCTCACGGTGCAATGAACCCGAAACAAGCTATCCACAGCAAGAGCGCATCGCATAAAGCAACTGGGTGATAACAGCTACAACATGTTATTTCCAAATGCCCGCAAGGCATGCTGGGCAGTCCAGCGGCAACAACAATACGAACCACGAACAATTAAACCTTTGGTATCAAGAATATGGTAACGTCCCTCCTTGTTTACGTCTCTGATATGTGACAAAAATGGTAAGAGTATCACGACTACCCAGCATGCCTTGCAGCGGGAATATGTGGGTGGTTTTTTTTTGGCATGGGTATATAAATATTCATTTGTATGCCCACACGGTGCATATGTTGTTTGGGTGGCTAGATATTGCGTCTGACTAATATGGCGACTCAAGCGCGCCACAGTAGCACGGCAAGTTTTGATGTTAAAGGCTTTAAAAAGATGAAGGCGCCTGGGCCCGCAGTTTGCCCACCCGTTTTGACTTGCATGCTGAAATGCATGTCCAAAAATACAGTAAATATATATATTGTGTATATTCTCTGTGTTTATAGTTCGCCCATCAGCAAATTCAAATATCCTATTCTTGCAGAAATGATGCTAATTTTTTGGTTACTTTCCATTACACTTGCTTTGCACCGAAAGGAACCGCTTGCTGCGTTACCTCTTTTTACCAGCAGAGGGAGCTCTAGGAACACAAACTGTAATTTGGCACGCGGCACACGGAACGCGTGTGGAATGCTAAGAATGTGTGAATATTTTGCAGTTGCTGTTTTCAAAGTCAGCATTAACCTTTGCACTTGTTCTGGTTACGTGACACCCTTTTGCTCTTTGTTCAAATTTTGCTGGTGTTTTCTTCTTGAAATATATTTTTGAAATGTGCCGCAGGTCAATAAAAGACAAACAAAAATTTTCCAATTCTAAAATAAACCTGATATCAGTCCGGAAATGACAAAACAAACGGTGAAGACAAAAGTAGTTTTGTTTTTTTAGACCCCTTTGAAGACTTCCCCTTGGGCCATTTATGCTCCTCTATTGAACCCCCCTCACACACACACACACACACACACGCACACACACATCTACAGCCTCCCTCCAGCAATAACAACTTAACACCGGTGTGCACCTGAAGGCAGCAGACAAGCCGCTACCTGTGCCAGCAATTCTTCATGCAGAGAAGCGCAGGAAGACACAGAATACTACAGGAGACAGCGTGTGCGTGTGTGTGTGTGTGTGTGTGTGTGTTACGTTTATCTGGATGTTGGCGACGTAAATACTTGAGCATGTGATGACTTTCCTGCAAATGTTGGCCTCTTGTTGGCGTGACGCACATTTCCTGACGCGTGCAAAGAGGGCAGGGTGTGTGTGCATCAAGGTGTGCACAAATGTCAGGCAGCGCCTCGTCCTCGGGCTAAAAGGGGCCAAAAAAAACGTGCAACTAATTCTAACGAGGAAAAGGAATATTTTAAAGGTCTTTTCATATTATTTTGGGTAACACTTTCATACAGACACTTCCATGCACGCACACGCCGTAGTGTGGAAAAAGTGTTTGCCCCCGCCCTGATTTCTTGGGGTTGTTTTTGTCACACTGAAATTTTTCCGATCAAATAAAGGCAAATATCAGTCAATGACGACACAACTTAACACAAGAAATGCTTTTTCAATGAAAACAATCCAAACCTACTTGGCCCCGTGTGAAAAAGTGAGTGTCGCCCCTCTTAAACCTTGGCATAGATTGGGATCTATCAGTGTGGAAAAGGTTATAAAGCCATTTCTAGAGCTTTGGGGCTCCAGCCAACCACAGTGAGAGGCATTATCCACAAATGGCGAACACGTGGAACAGTGGTGAACCTTCCCAGGAGGGGCTGGCCGACCAACATGACCCCAAGAGGGCAGCAACAACTCATCCAAGAGGTCCCAAAAGACCCCACAACACCAGCCAAAGAACTGCAGGCCTCACTTGCCTCAGCATATGACTCCAGCATAAGAAAGACACTGGGCAAAAACGGCCCAAGACCAAAACCACTGCTGAACGAAAGAACACTTTCTCCACACACACACTCCTCGTAGTTTTGCATTTGCTCTCCCTTAACTATAAAAGGTTCCATTTAAAAGCTGCATGTTGTGCTCAGCTGTGTTGTCGTTGACTAATATTCACATTTCTTTGATGATGTGAAAGTGTGACAAATACGCACATCGCCATGGCAACAACAGGGACGCGTTTCTCCTTGTAACAAGCCAGTGTGGCACTGATGGGACTGCGACGCTGTCGCTTTAAGGTCCAGCGAACAAGTTCCGTGTTATCCACTCACTGTGTTCACACTGCTTGCAGCCTTCATCACAGGGGAGACAGTCCTCGGCCTCGGCAAGCCCACCTAAAAAACATCAAAGTTCTCTTTCCACAAGCTGCCTGACTTGGTGTGCAACAACGCAAACACCCACTCACCCGCGCCGCACTCCAACGGAGAACATTTGCCATCGCGGAGCTTGTGTCCCGGGGTGCAGCGTAGACAGCGGGCGGCCGACAAGCAGGCCGCGCAGTCCGACGCGCACGGCTCGCAGCGTTTGTTCACCGAGGGAAAGAAGCCCTCCGGGCACATTTCCCGACACTGACCGCCAAACAGGTAGCGAGTCACGTCAAACTTATCTGGAAAGGGACGAATGGCAGGTGCAGTTACGGTTTTAAGACATGTAGAGAAGCCTGGTAGCCCTTTGTGGGTTTAAAATGAGTGTCAGAGGCACTAAGAGTGTGTCAGAGGTGGTATCACGTCCACAGGGATGGGGGTTGTTCCTTCACAACGCCAAATAAGTGGGCAAGGTCAAGGTCAGGCAAGCGTCTACCTGGTTACGCGTAAACTTTCAAACCGTAATCCTTAGTGTCTAGTATCGTAGTTTCAAACATCACATGCGCAACACAAATGGCCGCAAGGCATGCTGGGTAGTCCAGCGCCAACAACAACATGAACTATGTACAATAAAAGATTGGATGTCAAGAATATGTCAACATCCCTCCTGGTTTACGTCTCTGAAATGTGACAAAACTGTTGGGATGAAGAGTACCACGATCTACCCAGCATGCCTTGCGGCATATATCCATTTGTATGCCCACATGGTGCACGTTTGTTATACCTGTGGCACAAGCGGTGCAGTTGTCCGGCCCCTCGTCACTGCACTCCTGGCAGGTGTGGTGGCAGCGGAGGCACTGCCTGGCCAAGGCGTAGCGCCCCCTCTGGCAGCGGATGGCGCACATGCCCTCGTCAAAGAAGCTGGGAATGACAAAGGGGGCGGGGGGTGTCGATGTTGTTATTGACTGTATTGTTTGCGGTTGCAATTGGAGGTTTTGTATCTGGCTCCTCCCTCACCGTGGTGACGGGCAGCTGGTGCAGTCCTCTCTCTCGGGACCCGTGCACTCCAGACAGGTGGCGTCACACAGGTGACACTTGCCATGGCGACCCATGTACTGACCTGGACGGAGAACCCAGCGCTCACAGTATACACGTATATACAGTAGCATCAAAGTACTACAGTAGTATAGCATATCTGCTCCTTCTGCTTGATTTTTGGCTATTGTTGTCCCTTCTCCACTTGAGCAAAATTTTCCCCTGCATCCTTCATTTTTAGCTTTTCAACGCCTTGAAATTTGCCATCAATAATTAATCGCCGTCCCATAAACATAAACAATAAACAAACAAACGCCACACCCCAAATAACCGCTTTAAAAGTGCCACTGGGACATTGGATCCCATTTAAGCCCCATGCAGCACGTTAGACGTCACTATCACAGCACACACCGGCAGGCATGGCATCCGTGACGCTGGCGTTGCCGACTGTCCACCTGAATAAATCAACGCCACCCCTCAAACGACGGATTCCAAGACACGAATACAGTGACGTGAAAAACTATTTGCCCCCATTCCTCATGTTTGTCACACTTAAATGTTTCTGCTCATAAAGAAGAGTGAACTATTAGTCAAAGAGAACATAATTGAAGACAAAATGATGACTGCCAAGACCTTTGGGAAAATATCTTGTGGACCGACGAGACAAAAGTAGAACTTTTTGGAAGGTGCGTGTCCCGTTCCATCTGGCGTAAAAGTAACAGCATTTCATAG